>JAPEVW010000170.1:210000-307500 GCA_027921565.1 Artemia sinica
CTTAAAAAGGTTGCGTCTTTTATAATTTACTGTGGAAAATAAATTTTTATTATTTTTACAATATACTGGAAGATGAGATTTCACAGACTTCTTCTGTAAATTTGCAAATGAATTACAAATAAAAAGACAAAAGCCCCAATTAAACCTTGTTCAGGACGTATGCCTACGTGGCTCCAACACCTCAGTGCATCTTGTCAGGTGGTATGATGATATTCAATCCTGGTTAAAGAAGGGCAAATACCTCATAAGTTTTGGAATTACCCACTATAGCAAAGCATTTGACTTGGTCAGACACCTTGTTTCTCTTGAAAAATTGGTGCCAAAACCGACATGTTGCTTATAGTCACTGATTTATTGTCTGGCCGTGAACAGTGTTTCTTTGCCATGAACGAAAATGACACGATACCTCTTCATATATTCCAACTATCTGTGGTGCCCCTCAAGGTATATACCTTGCTGGTATCATTTTCCTAGCTATCTTAAATTACACCATTTGGTCTTTCAAGGATAGATAAAAATTTGTAGACAATTTATTCTTCCTAATGAAATTTATACTTGAAGAAGTCTCTGCTGTTCTGAAATGAGCTAGTCCATAAAGGCTACGCTGCCCTGCAATCGTTTGTTACGATGAAAAGTTTCAGTTTCAGCGGGAAGTCAATGAAACTAGCCAATATGACTTTCATTCTGCCTGTAATAGAATAAACATGTTTTTACTTTTGGGCTCCTTTAATAAACGGGGCTCAAGTGTCAAGTTAAGCTCTAGGCTGAACCGAGATATTCAGGCTGTACAAATACGTGCTTGTAAAATTATGATGGGAGAAAGCAATAATTCTTACGAAATTCTCTTGAATTACAGGAATTTGAGTCCCTCCAAAACTGCCACCTAAATCTTGTCATCAAATTTGGACAATATATTCTAAGAAGTTCAAAGCACATGCGTATCCCTCGCTCAGACGCACCCCTGAACCCACTCGCGAAAAGATAACAATAAGGTGGAGCCAGCTTAAGGTCACTCAATGCAGCATCAGCATTGTTTTGTTCCCTTTTTCACGGTTGTACAGCATAAATTAGTAGTAGTTTGTGCTTGTGCAATTTTTATACATATAGTAAACAACTCAGTTTAGGGCTTCTTAGTGGTATATCGAGTGTTTCAATAAATAAGTCTATGTTTACGTCTATGTCCATGAATGTTCCAAAGCCAAGAATTAGACAGTCAAATTTCGGGAGCTTGAAAGTCATTCCAAAAAAGATATGTGTCCTCAAGTCCACTACGTCCTTTCAGTATGTTGGCAATGACGGTTTGGTGGCAAAAATATTTGTTTTTCTTATTTGCAAGGTTTTTAAGTTAAATTTCTAAAAAGCAGACCCAAGGAGTTATACCATCTGAAGTGTTTGTGTTAATGTTTATTTGGCCCTTTTAGCAAGATATTAATCAAAGTCTTCAGCCAATCCACAGCAGACTGTAACTCCACTTTTCATATATCAGAGGCAGTATTGCCTAGAGTGAAAGCCATAAGGCTTCAACTTTTTTTTTTAGCAGAGGCACTTCATATGGAAGGGGTGGTCGTATATACTTCAGATGGGACCAATCGATTGGAAATCAGAAGTTCTAGCACCCTTTCTATGAGTTAAAAGTGATAAGAGGGCAACCAGCCCCCCCTCCACTTTTTTCTCAAATGCTTCTGATAAAATTTCTTAGAAAGCCAGTTTGTTAAAAATAGTTCAAAGATCGAATAGCAAAAAACTCCAAGGTCGAAATAACCCCCATAATGCGGGAGAGGTGTTGCAAGCAGCCATAAAATTTCTTATGGAAGTATTTTTAAAACTGTTCAAAGATCAGATAAAGCTGATCCCCCCCCCCCCAAAAAAAAAACTTTTATTAACCATATTTTATTCGAAAAGCAAAGGAAGCTGATCCCTGTTCTTCCATACATGGCCAGACCTCCACCTAAAAAAGCTTATCAAAGATAATTAATTTCAAAAATTATGGGACCTAAACCCTGACCTTCCATATCCAGACTCCCTCCCACAAAAAAAATATTAGCGGCATTTTATTCCAATACTTAAGGGAACTAACCCCTAACCCTCCAATGACCGATTATCTCCCTCCCCCAAAAATACTAGCGATCTTTTATTCCAAAACTTGGTGGAACTGACCCATGGCCCTCTGTAGCCCGACCCCTTCCCCCCAAAAAAAATTCACAATATTTTATTTTAAAACATTTGGGAACTAACCCCTGGTCCTCTATGACCCGACCCCTCGCCAAAAAAAAATATTAACGATATCTTATTCTAAAACTTATAGGAGCTGACCCATGGTCCTCTATTGCCCAATCACCCCCTTCTAAAAAAAATATTAACGATATTTTATTCCAAAACCTATGAGAACTGACCCTTGGCTCTAAATGGCCTGAATCTCTCTCCCTGCCAGGAAAAAAAACTATTTACGATATTTTATTTCAAAACTTATGACAGCTGACCCCTGGCTCTCCATGGTTATATCCCCCCCCGAAAAAAAATTAACTATTTTTTACCCAACAACTAATGACAGCTGACCCATTGCCCTCCATAGCCCAACCCATAGTCCAACTTTGGAAAATTGGTTGAATATACCAAAATTCAAAATTTTTCTAATTATTTTATTTGTAATACTTTCTCTGTGGCTGCTTAGTTGTGCGTATGACGAAGGGGGCTTTACAGAGGGAGAACTATCCTGGGGATTTTTTCAGGGGATTATCATGGGGAATTTTTTTTCGGGTGGGGATTTGACGCGGGGGGATTTTACGGGACAAAATATCCGGGAGATATTTCTAGGGGGAATACATTCAACACTACGAGATAGTTGGGAAGATTTGGTATTGCCCAGGCACAACAACTGTTAAAAAAGGTTACTATAACTACATGTGTTTTGACCAGTCTTGGAAAGAGCAATAAATTAAACTAAATATTTTATATAGGGGAAACCAGCCCAAGTTCGCCACTTTTCTGGTTATTTATTTTTTGTAAACACAGTTTTCGAGTTTGAATAATTCTGAAAATTGCTACGTATATATTCATGTTCGGGGTATCTCTAAAAAAAACCTGACGACTAATGTTTCTGGATGTGGCAGGAAAATGGGTTACACTGATGTGGTCCAAAAGTTGTGAACCAGGGCCACCCCGGTTCACATTCACCACCGTCTTAACTCAAGTCAAGAAAAGCTCTTACTCCTATAGAATTAGTCGTAGGATTTGTTTTTTATCAGATTTTAATTGTCTTTCAGAATTCAGATTCAAAAAATTAAAAGACTTGGGACAGTAGCCTATTCAAAGACCTACCTTCTATGAATCAAATCCTAGCTTAGTTTACAGCTGAAGGCTATCTCATTAGATGGAAAACTACTACCGATTAACGCATCTGATATCTTGAAAGGTCAACACCAAACCTCAGCCTTTCGGGAAGTCTTGAAGTCCTGCCCGAGACTGAGGGACTACCTATTCTTGTTACAACCTTTGACTTTAAGACGCATGATTCTTCTTCGGTAAGCACAGGTTTGTTTGGTTCTACACACTTCAAGAATTGAACATCAAGTTCAACTTGATATTCCTTCAAAAATTTCGCAACAAAGAAGCACTTAGTACTCTTTTTACCTGCAAGTCCAAATAAAACAAAGTCACCGACTGTTATTTGTTTGTTTCCCACATCTTCCTCATCTTCTTCTAGCTCAAAACTTTCCTCACTCTCTCTGCTAAGCTCCATCTCAAAATGATTAGACTCACTTTCACTATTGAGGAACAATTGTTTGCTTGTTTCTTGCGATTTAGCTTTCTTTGCACTTTTCTTTTCCTGGGTTTTTTGTTCTTTCTTCCTCTTTTTTGCATCTTTCAGCTCCTTTTCCTGGCGGATTTTTTCCTCTACTGGGGTATCAATCAAAATTTTGGTAGTCTTTTTTTTTTTACTACGCGTTTTTTCGGAGAACCTTTCGGAAGTGGAGACACATCAACTAGTTCAAAGAAGTTTTTTCAGCTTGTTCATGTAAAGGGAGTCCTGAGAAAGATTGGGTATCGTTTGTTTCTCATGGTTGGTGGGCTGATTAGCCGCATTATCGTCAGTAGAAGAAGCAGTGCTTGATGGAAGTTCCTTGTCACCGTGGTAAGAAGTAGATGGTCGATCAGAGACATAAGAACTGAGGAACTCGTGATCTTTGAAAATCTGGGGATGAAAGGGAAAATGCCAGTGCAGCGAAAACCACTAATTGTATTTTCTGCGGTCAGTGCGTTGGGATACGCTTTTCCACAAAACTCAGGGATGTGATAAATATAGATATTCTTGCATTTATGCTCTGTCATAAAAGTCGCAGATTCCCTGTTGTAGAAAGCTTTCAAAGGAAACATAAACTGACCTGTCCAGTGGTTGCAGCTTATGCGTTGCATGAGGTGAAACGGTGCGCATGACAACTCCATTTTCTTTGGCTAAGTCAAGCACTTCACTACTGTAACGACTAATGTGATTGTCAAGTATTAGAAGCACAGTATTAGCCTTACTCTGTCTTGTATGACTGATAAAATGGTTCATCCAAACAATAAATAGCTTATAACACTTCCAACCAGATGAACGTTTTTGACCGGTGAGTAATGATGCCTAGTGGGGCTCCTTTCAGTAAGATTTTGGGGCAACTCTTGCTAGAAAAATGAGCATAGGAGGGATACTATTAACCCATTCCCAGGGACATTATAATGCAAACAGACACAGTAATATGCTGCCCTCTTTCTGCTGACGTTAACTTGCCAACCTGTTTTTGTCCTTTATCTGCAACAATTTTCCCTGACGTGTGGACTGTTGATAGTTCGGTTTGTCTACATTCCAAATATTTTTCGTGGTAAATTTGTAGCGCTCATACACATCACCAAGATTTTTAAAAATCTCCCAACTATCACACGATTAAAATCCGTTGCACGGCCGAGACTTGTTGCTTCAGGCACTCTTAAAGTAAGGTTTGGGTGTCTTGCCATAAAACCACGGTACCGATCTTTACCTGCAGCATTTTGATTGTCACTGCTTGTCTATGAATTTGGAATGGTAAATCCTTTGGCAAGTGAATACCTGCAAGCAGGCTGACGAACTTCAAGCGATGTTAAACCATAATGCATATGGCACACAACTTGCAAGTATTTAGAAAGAGTATTTTCTGTTTCTTCTGTAAAGATCTGTCTTGTAGTATAAAGTGGTGAGGAAAATGAGAGAGGTAGAATCTCAATATCCACATCCTGTTCCTCAGCCTTGGTGACGTATCCCCTCAGAGTTGTCCGTGGTATTCTATAATTTTTTTGCAGCCGTTTTCTTGTTCTGTTTCTTTGCAATAACTTCGATTAGAGCAGCTCGGAACAGCTTAGGGTCCAAACCCCCCTTCTTCCTTTCTTTTACTGGAATGGTTTTTCGCACCATTATGCCCTAAAACAAGTTAGAATATGGTAAGCCAGAGAATTTTTTAGTTTTATTTTAATAGTCGTTGGCAAGTAGGAAGTTTCATTGAGAGAGTTCAGCTTATATATGGGTTTTACCTCGTTTGGTTACTCGTGGATGATAATTCAATTTGTTGAACAATGTGGAGCATGTTCTTTCAGGTATTTTGATTAAGAAATAAAATGAAAATTTAAAAAAAAGTTAATTTTTTTTTTAAAATTCATCTTGAGACATAAAATTTTAAAGCGTTGAGGGGTTGACAACTGTGGTATTAAATCGAAGGTATAGAAACCAAACCAAATTGTCGCTCCCTCTAGAGTTTTCCCTCTACCAACCATAGTAGAGTTCTACCTCTTGACACTTCACGTTGCCCTAGTAACGGAAACATAGCTTAGGCTACAATAGAAAAGTTTATATTATAGACTGCGCAATGGCACTGCCTAAGTAAAGAACGATGTGGGAACAATATATTGTTTATCTTCTGACCAAGGCAGTTCCCATGGAAGGGTTGAACAGAATTTGTGGTTTACCGAAAAATTATAAATTATATGTATTCACTTTTTTAACTTCAATAAATCAAAAATCATTTAGACTTAAAGTAAATATCAGCATATTTATATTAAACTGTCAATGTACGTTCATGTGGTCCATACTCTCACTATTCTGCTGGAGGGTTTTCGTGCCATTATTCCCTAAGATAAGTTAGAATATTGTTAGCCAGAGAAGTTCTTTATTTTCTGTTTCATCATCAAGCTATTTTTCTGGGCCAAGCAAGGTTTGATCCAACCCTACTGAATCTCCCAGGCTAAAGTAAATGGGATTGTCGTTTCTTTATCGAGTGTATCTGACAAAATATTAAGTAAATATCGATGATTTATGTTGCAAAAATTTAGTTTTCCAGGTTTGCCAGGCCCAGGATCGCTAGTCCTAGAGTGGCGAACGAGGGCTGGTTTTTTGTGGCCAACGTGGGCTTTTTACCTCTTTGGAGAAAAATCAGCACTTTCCAGTTGTTATCGTAGATGGCAATAAATGTCTATCATTAATAGTTTACTAAGCCTCAGACGTTTCTATCGAGACAAAAAGTTCTCTCTTACCTTTACGTTAGAGACCGACTTTTTCATTTTCCCTTAACACAAAAATTTACTTTTCAAGCTCTAGAAATCAACTTATAAACAAATCAACCTTATAAAATCTGCAAAATAGGGTTCAACTCACAGTTAGATAGATCAAAACTTTCACTACTAGATGGCAAATTAAAAGCTTGTTTATGGGTATTTTTCAATAGATGGCTCCCTAATTAAAGGCAAATGACGAACCTGGGCTGTGGCAAAGTTGGGCCGGTCTCCTCTATAATAATATTAATTGATAAAAGCTCATCATTTCAAGATTTTATTATTCTCTTACACAAAAGACACACTTAAAATGAGGTTGAAATACCTATTTTTTAACTTATGGTACGTTATTTCCGACAATATAAAAAGAAATCCAGTGATTGTCAAATCCAAGGGATTCTTCCCCTTCTAAGTCATAAATTAAATAATTTCCTTTAGGATTAACTTTAATCGTTACTGTAAATTATTCATTTTGTCCATTTTAATATGCAGGATTGTTTGATCATGTGTGTGTTCGATAAGAGTAAGTGTAGTAACCTTTAGTGTAATGTAAGGGTATTAACCATTTATACAATATATAACATCACTGGAATGCCATCATGCATTTTAATACTATCATACTATCATGCATTTTATCATGCATATTAAAATATCTGAATATATAAAAATGTTTTTTTTTTGTTTTTTTTGAATAGGGAATTTTGACAAAATTGAACATTTAAGAAACAAAACGAACAAAAATTAGTTAAAAATAAAGTTTCCGAAAAAGAAGTTTTTCAAAGAAAAGGCCATGTTAAACCTAAGGTCAGATGAAATAAAAACCTACAGTATGAAATAAAACCTACAGCCCAGGCTAAAGTAAATGGGATTGTCGTTTCTTTATCGAGTGTATCTGACAAAATATTAAGTAAATATCTATGATTGATATTGCAAAAATTTAACTTTCCAGGTTTGCCAGGCCCAGGATCGCCAGTCCTAGAGTGGCGAACGAGGGCTGGTTTTTGTGGCCAACGTGGGCTTTTTACCTCTTTGGAGAAAAATCAGCAATTTCCAGTTGTTATCGTAGATGTCAATAAATGTCTATCATTAAGAGTTTACTAAGTCTTAGACGTTTCTATCGAGACAAAAAGTTCTCTCTTACCTTTACGTTAGAGACCGACTTTTTCATTTTCCCTTAACACAAAAATTTACTTTTCAAGCTCTAGAAATCAACTTATAAGCAAATCAACCTTATAAAATCTGCAAAATAGGGTTCAACTCACAGTTAGATAGATCAAAACTTTCACTACTAGATGGCAAATTAAAAGCTTGTTTATGGGTATTTTCCATAGATGGCTCCCTAATTAAAGGCAAATGACGAACCTTGGCTGTGGCAAAACTGGGCCGGTCTCCCCTATAATAATATTAATTGATGAAAGCTCATCATTTCAAGATTTTATTATTCTCTTACACAAAAGACACACTTAAAATGAGGTTGAAATACCTATTTTTTAACTTATGTTACGTTATTTCCGACAATATAAAAATAAGTCCAGTAATTGTCAAATCCAAGGGATCCTTCCCCTTCTAAGTCATAAATTAAATAATTTCATTAAGGATTAATTTTAATCGTTACTGTAAATTATCGATTTTGTCCATTTTAATATGCAGGATTGTTTGATCATGTGTGTGTTCGATAAGAGTAAGTATAGTAACCTTTAGTGTAATGTAAGGGTATTAACCATTTGTACAATATATAACATCACTGGAATGCCATCATGCATTTTCAATACTATCATACTATCATGCATTTTATCATGCATATTAAAATATCTGAATATATAAAAATGTTTTTGTTTTTTTTGGAATAGTGAATTTGACAAAATTGAACATATTAAGAAACAAAACGAACAAAAAATTAGTTAAAAATAAACTTTCCGAAAAAGAAGTTTTTCAAAGAAAAGAAAAGGCCATGTTAAACCTAAGATCAGATGAAATAAAAACCTACAGTATGAAATAAAACCTACAAGTGAATCTCCCAGGCTAAAGTAAATGGGATTGTCGTTTCTTTATCGAGTGTATCTGACAAAATATTAAGTAAATATCGATGATTTATGTTGTAAAAATTTAGCTTTCCAGGTTTGCCAGGCCCAGGATCGCCAGTCCTAGAGTGGCGAACGAGGGCTGGTTTTTTGTGGCCAACGTGGGCTTTTTACCTCTTTGGAGAAAAATCAGCAATTTCCAGTTGTTATCGTAGATGGCAATAAATGCCTATCATTAATAGTTTACTAAGTCTCAGACGTTTCTATCGAGACAAAAAGTTCTCTCTTACATTTACGTTAGAGACAGACTTTTTCATTTTCCCTTAACACAAAAATTTACTTTTCAAGCTCTAGAAATCAACTTATAAACAAATCAACCTTATAAAATCTGCAAAATAGGGTTTAACTCATAGTTAGATAGATCAAAACTTTCCCTACTAGATGGCAAATTAAAAGCTTGTTTATGGGTATTTTTCAATAGATGGCTCCCTAATTAAAGGCAAATGACGAACCTGGGCTGTGGCAAAGCTGGGCCGTTGTCCCCTATAATAAAATTAATTGATAAAAGCTCATCATTTCAAGATTTTATTATTCTCTCACACAAAAGACACACTTAAAATGAGGTTGAAATACTTATTTTTTAACTTATGTTACGTTATTTCCGACAATATAAAAATAAATCCAGTAATTGTCAAATCCAAGGGATCCTTCCCCTTCTAAGTCATAAATTAAATTATTCATTAAGGATTAACTTTAATTGTTACTGTAAATTATCCATTTTGTCCATTTTAATATGCAGGATTGTTTGATCATGTGTGTGTTCAAAAAGAGTAAGTGTAGTAACCTTTAGTGTAATGTAAGGGTATTAACCATTTATACAATATATAACATCACTGGAATGCCATCATGCATTTTTAATACTATCATATTATCATGCATTTTATCATGCATATTAAAATATCTGAATTTGAAAAAATGTTTTTGTTTTTTTTTTTGGAATAGGGAATTTTGACAAAATTGAACATTTAAGAAACAAAATTGGAGAAAAATTAATAAAAATAAACTTTCCGAAAAAGAAGTTTTTCAAAGAAAAGAAAAGGCCATGTTAAACCTAAGATCAGATGAAATAAAAACCTACAGTATGAAATAAAACCTACAGGTGAATCTCACAGACTAAAGTAAATGGGATTGTCGTTTCTTTATCGAGTGTATCTGACGAAATATTAAGTAAATATCGATGATTTATGTTGCAAAAATTTAGCTTTCCAGGTATGCCAGGCCCAGGATCACCAATCCTAGAGTGGCGAATGAGGGCTGGTTTTTTGTGGCCAACTTGAGCTTTTTACCTCTTTGGAGAAACATCAGCAATTTTCAGTTGTTATCGTAGATTGCAATAAATGCCTATCATTAATAGTTTACTAAGTTTCAGACGTTTCTTTCGAGACAAAAAGTTCTCTCTTACCTTTACGTTTGAGACCGACTTTTTCATTTTTCGCTTAACACAAAAATTTACTTTTCAAGCTCTAGAAATCAACTTATAAACAAATCAACCTTATAAAATCTGCAAAATAGGGTTCAACTCACAGTTAGATGGATCAAAACTTTCACTACTAGATGGCAAATTAAAAGCTTGTTTATGGGTATTTTTCAATAGATGGCTCCCTAGTTAAAGGCAAATGACGAACCTGGGCTGTGGCAAAGCTGGACCGTTGTCCCCTATAATAATATTAATTGATAAAAGCTCATCTTTTCAGGATTTTATTATTCTCTTACACAAAAGACACACTTAAAATGAGGTTGAAATACCTATTTTTTAACTTATGTTACGTTATTTCCGACAATATAAAAATAAATCCAGTAATTGTCAAATCCAAGGGATCCTTCCCCTTCTAAGTCATAAATTAAATTATTTCATTAAGGATTAACTTTAATTGTTACTGTAAATTATCCATTTTGTCCATTTTAATATGCAGGATTGTTTGATCATGTGTGTGTTCGAAAAGAGTAAGTGTAGTAACCTTTAGTGTAATGTAAGGGTATTAACCATTTATACAATATATAACATCACTGGAATGCCATCATGCATTTTTAATACTATCATACTATCATGCATTTTATCCTGCATATTAAAATATCTGAATTTATAAAAATGTTTTTGTTTAATTTTTGGAATAGGGAATTTTGACAAAATTGAACATTTAAGAAACAAAACGAACAAAAATTAGTTAAAAATAAAGTTTCCGAAAAAGAAGTTTTTCAAAGAAAAGAAAAGGCCATGTTAAACCTAAGATCAGATGAAATAAAAACCTACAGTATGAAATAAAAACTACAGGTGAATCTCACAGGCTGAAGTAAATGGGATTGTCGTTTCTTTATCGAGTGTATCTGACAAAATATTAAGTAAATATCGATGATTTATGTTGCAAAAATTTAGCTTTCCAGGTTTGCCAGGCCCAGGATCGCCAGTCCTAGAATGGTGAACGAGGGCTGGTTTTTTGTCGCCAACGTTGGCTTTTATCTCTTTGGAGAAAAATCAGCACTTTTCAGTTGTTATCGTAGATGTCAATAAATGTCTATCATTAAGAGTTTACTAAGTCTTAGACGTTTCTATCGAGACAAAAAGTTCTCTCTTACCTTTACGTTAGAGACCGACTTTTTCATTTTCCCTTAACACAAAAATTTCTTTTCAAGCTATAGAAATCAACTTATAAACAAATCTATAAAATCTGCAAAATAGGGTTCAACTCACAGTTAGATACATCAAAACTTTCACTACTAGATGGCAAATTAAAAGCTTGTTTATGGGTATTTTTCAATAGATGACTCCCTAATTAAAGGAAAATGACGAACCTGGGCGTAGTAACCTGGAACCTGGGCGTAGTGTAAGTGTTGTAACCTTTAGTGTAATGTAAGGGTATTAACCATTTATACAATATATAACATCACTGGAATGCCATCATGCATTTTTAATACTATCATACTATCATGCATTTTATCCTGCATAGTAAAATATCTGAATTTATAAAAATGTTTTTGTTTAATTTTTGGAATAGGGAATTTTGACAAAATTGAACATTTAAGAAACAAAACGAACAAAAATTAGTTAAAAATAAAGTTTCCGAAAAAGAAGTTTTTCAAAGAAAAGAAAAGGCCATGTTAAACCTAAGATCAGATGAAATAAAAACCTACAGTATGAAATAAAAACTACAGGTGAATCTCACAGGCTGAAGTAAATGGGATTGTCGTTTCTTTATCGAGTGTATCTGACAAAATATTAAGTAAATATCGATGATTTATGTTGCAAAAATTTAGCTTTCCAGGTTTGCCAGGCCCAGGATCGCCAGTCCTAGAATGGTGAACGAGGGCTGGTTTTTTGTCGCCAACGTTGGCTTTTATCTCTTTGGAGAAAAAATCAGCACTTTTCAGTTGTTATCGTAGATGTCAATAAATGTCTATCATTAAGAGTTTACTAAGTCTTAGACGTTTCTATCGAGACAAAAAGTTCTCTCTTACCTTTACGTTAGAGACCGACTTTTTCATTTTCCCTTAACACAAAAATTTACTTTTCAAGCTCTAGAAATCAACTTATAAACAAATCTATAAAATCTGCAAAATAGGGTTCAACTCACAGTTAGATACATCAAAACTTTCACTACTAGATGGCAAATTAAAAGCTTGTTTATGGGTATTTTTCAATAGATGACTCCCTAATTAAAGGAAAATGACGAACCTGGGCGTAGTAACCTGGAACCTGGGCGTAGTGTAAGTGTTGTAACCTTTAGTGTAATGTAAGGGTATTAACCATTTATACAATATATAACATCAATGGAATGCCATCATGCATTTTAATTCTATCATACTATCATGCATTTGATCATGCATATTAAAATATCTGAATATATAAAAATGTTTTTGTTTTTTTTTTTAATAGGGAATTCTGACAAAATTGAACATTTAATAAACAAAACGAACAAAAATTAGTTAAAAATAAACTTTCCAAAAAAGAAATTTTTCAAAAAAAAGAAAAAACCATGTTAAACCTAATATCAGATGAAATAAAAAACTAAAGTTCAAACTCAAACCGACCAGAAATTACTGTTAAAGAATAAATAAAACCCAAAACAAACAAAAATTAAATAAAACAATCAAAGCAAAAAACATAAAACAGGCACTAAATAGATGAATAAATAAATTTTAAAACGAGCAAAGCTGAAATTAAATATGCAAATCAAGCGTTAAAACGAACAAAACATTTTTACTATTGAAGTCTAAATAAAACTTAAAAGGAACCGAAATAAAATAAACAATTATAGCAGACAAACATACAACAGGTACTAATATAAATGAATAAATAAATCTTAGAACCTGTAAAATTCAAGTGAATATCCAAATCAAGCTTAAAGCGAACTAAAATCCTCTCAAAGAAGAATTTGGATACTGCCCCCCTCCCTAACTATAAAAATATAAAACCTACTGCGTCATTGGTGCTTTACTAAAACCGAGTTATATTCCAAATATTTTCTTCTGTACTTATTACAACTTTGAAAATAAAATTAAAATTACAGAAAATTAAAATTTGAACTGATGAACTTTCAGCAATTAATTTCCTTATATATCAAATAATCAGTTTAATTATACTGTTTTGTTCCAAGACTGTTCAGTACAAATATAGTTTCACTTCAAACAATACTTTGGCTACCCCCCTTCCCTAAACGTAAACGTTTAAAGCCTGCTGCGTTATTTGTGCGTTACTGAAAGTAAATTATGCTACAAATATTTCCTTTTCCAGTTGTTAAAGCATTGAAAATCAAAACAATATTTACAATGAAATAAAATCTTGAACTAATCAGCTTTAAATAATAATTATCAGTATATTTGAATCTTCTTTTCGATTTTATAATTTTCTTTCAAGAATGTTCAAGACACACATAGTTTTCAGTAAGGAGCCAGTGAACCAGTAGTTTTCAGACTTTTAAATTTGGGAAAGAAAGCAGTATCGAAACTTTTCTTTTTAGCGATCTTTGATCGTTTAAAATTTGATTTGCATATTCCACTTAAGTTTTACTAGTTTTAAAATTTATTTATTCATTTATATTAGTACCTCCCCCCCCTCCAAGAAACTATTAACGATATTTTATACCAGAGCTAAAAGTTACTTTCTATGGCCTGCCCTCCTCCACCACAAAAACAAATTATAAACGATATTTTATTCCAAAATTTATTGGAGTTGATCCCTGGCCTCATTGGCCTAATACCCCCCCCCCCCTCAAAAAAATATTAACAATATTCTATTCCAAAACTTATGGGAGCCGATTCTTGGCCCTTCAAAGCCTGAACCACACCTCCCCTCAAAAAAATTAGTGATACTTTATTCCAAAACTGAAGAGAGTTGATCCCTGGCCCTCCATACTATAATTGTTGTGAAGTGTTATTTTATATTATTTGGGTGTTTTAGTTGTAGATGCCTTTATTCTCCCTTTATAGGGGAGATAAACTCTGGCCCTAAGGTAAATAAACTTTGGTAGCGTGCCTTAGGCTATGACCTAACTAATGAGGCGTTCCGACTGGGTATGTTCGAGAGGCTAAAAGCAGATCGTAGAAAGGTTTTCTAAAATACAATACTTTTATTGATTTAACATATAATATAATCGGATATATTCTGTCCACTGGGACTGGCTGTCCCAAGTAGACCACAAGTCTCAAAAACAACAATAATATATAAATAAGATACAGACACTTACAATGATCCGACAAAGTCCAAGGTATTTCTAATGAGAAAACAAACGGGCAGAGGTTCACCCGGCAAGTCAAAAAGTCTGCCTTCAGTCTCAAAAATCGGGGTATATATATGAAAAACCTAACCACGTTCTTCCGGTAAATTGACGCATTTAGCCAGAAAATTGGTTATTGAGCAAGTTCCCTCCAAGCCCACACATTCCACGATTTGTATCCTTATCTTAAAAAGTGGTATTTTTAAACTTTGTTTTTGCGTCTTAATATATTTTTACTCAATTAATAATTAACTAAATTAGAAAGCTTTACCACATAATCCTCCTTCCCCTCCCCCCAAAAAACTATGAACAATATTTTATTCCAAACTCATGGGAGCTTACCCCTGACCCTTTATGCCCCCGAACAAAATTAACGATATATTATCAACAAACTTGTGCCAGCTGACCCCTGGCCCTCCTTAGCCCAACCACGGCCAGACTTTAGAACATTTGCAGAATATACCAATTGGTAGAATAAACTGTAAGTAGAATATACTTACAGTTTGTCTAATTATATTCATTTGTAATATTTCTCTGTGAATGCTCATTTACGCGTATAACGAAGGGAGCTTTTTCAGGGGGAGTTCTAATACCGGGGGAGATACCGGGGGAGTTCTCTGGGGGCTTCGCATGAAAAAATTTTATGGGGTGAGGATTTAGTGCGGGAGGATTCTGAGGGACAAAATTCCCGAAAGAATACAATTTTGTATAGGAGGAATACATTTAACACCATGAGTTAGTTTGGACGATTTGTGTATTGTCAAGGCACAACAACTATTAAAAAAGATCACAGTAACTATATGTGTCTTGAACAATCTGGAAAGAACTAATATAATTAAACTGAAAATTTGATCTATCATACTATAAATTACTAAAAGCTCATCAATTCAAGATTTTATTATTCTCTTACATAACAGCAAAGCGTATAATGGGGTTGAAATACTCTTTTTGCACAAAATGTTAAGCTATTTTTGACAATACAGAATCGAAGTTGAGAACACTTCTGATATATTTATCGAATCCCTTTTTCTCAATTAATTCAGTCACTGTAAATTATCCATTTTTGTCCATTTTAAACCTGCAGGATTGTCGATCATGTGTGCGTTCGAAAAGACTAATGTCCGTGCCACATCATAGTCACATCTATCCATAAAGAAAGCCAAATATCATGAATGGCAAGGCAATTTTCGTGATTTTAGTGTCACACTTGTATTTAAAAAGTAAAAAAGTAAAATCACAGGAAATTAGTTTAAAGAGTTCGCACCAGCAGTAATTTGCGTCCAACTGTTCTCTACTAATACTAAGTCTTCTTTCGCAGATACAAAATCCGCTGTTCATGGGTCTTAATCATTTATACTATGTATAACGTCACTGGAATACTATCATGCATTTTTAAATATTAAAATATATAAATATTTAAAAACAAAATTTGGAATAGGGAATTTTGAAAAACTTCCCTAGTCAAAACGAACAGAGACTAGTAAGAAAAAAACTATCTGAAAAAGAAGTTTTTTTTAAAGAAAAGTGAATGCCATATGAAACCTAAGATCAGAAGAAACAAAATCTACAATAATTCAAACTCAAAACTACCGGATATTACTATTAAATAATAAATAAAACACAAAACGAACATAAATTAAATATAAAAACACAGCAAAAAAACAACAAAAAAACAAGTACTAGTTTATATGAATAAAAACTTAAAAACGAGTAAAGCTTAAATTGAATAGGCAAACCAAGCTTAAAAACAAACAGAAGTATTTCACTATTGAAGCATAAATAAATCCTAAAACTAACAGAAATTATATAAACCAATACTACCAAATAAACACACTACAGGTACTAATATAAATCAATAAATAAATCTTAAAACGAATATTACTTAAATTGGATATGCAAATCAAGCAGAAAACGAACAAAGTACCTATAAAAGGGTTTGGGTACTGCCTCTTTCTCAAACTGTAAAAGCCTAGGACCTACTGCGTCATTGATGCTGAACTGAAAACTAATCATATTACAAATACTTTCTTTTGTACTCATTACATCATTGAAAATAAAAATAAAATTACACATAAAATTACATTTTTGAACTGATGAGCTTTCAGGTATTGATATCTTTACATATCAAATATTCAGTATAATTTTATTATTCCGCTCTAAGACTAGTCAAGACAAATATATTTTCACTACAAAGAAGAGTTTGGCTCCTCCCCCCTCCCTAAACGTAAAAGTTTCAAACTTACTGCCTTATTGGCGCTTCACATAAAGCGAATTATATTACAAATATTATCTTTTCCAGCTGCTACAGCATCGAAAATGAAAATAAAGACTACAAAGAAATAAAATCTTGAACTGATGAGCTTTCAATAATCAATATCAATAATCAATTCAATAATCATTTTTTTTTTTTTTAGTATCCATAATTATTATTTTAGGCAAAGTCTGGAATTTATATCCTGAAAACTACATGTGCTACATCTTCAAATTTCTGGGTTGACATCATACTTCAAACAAATAATCGTGGATATCCAAACTTTGAACCAGCTTTGGATGATTTAATAAGGATCAAATTATTGCCTTCAGCCACTTCAACCGAGAATGTTTCCTCGCCCTTAAGAATTTTTACAAAACCAATGACTGGTCAATACAATGTGGGCAATTTGAAAGTGAAAGCTCATATTAGAGATGTGTTCTCAATTCCTTTGCGTTCTTCCCAGCACTTTACAATAGATCTTTGTGATGACGTTTTGGTGGTAAGAATTTTCTTTTCTTCGTGTTTAGCAGTAGTACTTTTTTACTTTGTCTCAAATATGTGATTTGACTTAGATAAACTGGATTAAAATATCAAGCCGGATAACATAAACACTTTTAAAATAATAAGGAAAAGAAAATTCGTTTCTCATATCAGGATAGTAATAAACGGGTCGCAATATTAAAAGTCAGTCGATTAGTCCTTTTGCGATAAACGCCTGTGAGCTTTACTTTGATTTGCTAGATCTATGGAGGAATAAAGTCAAATCTAATCAATTTAACAGTAAAAAAATTAGCATTACCACTTTTTAAACCCTGATGGCATTTTCATTGTAAAATTTGAACCAGTCAAAAGATTAGAATATTTTTGAGAAGAAATACTTTTTTAGATATACCTCTCTAATTATCTGTGGCTCAAAGGTAAAACTAAGAATCTTTCACAATTGATTCCATAGCGCAAAAAATAAAATATGCCCAATACTATGTTCAATAATCCAAAACAAAAAACGCCACAATTCAGTAACACTAACATATAAACAATGCTGCACGTTACCTACCATCAAAAAGTAACAACGAATTAATAATTAAATTAACTTCAGCAAATCACAAATACAGCTCAACCATTTCAATATGATAAACTTGGACAAAAACAAGATGAGGAGGAGTCCCAAGAGAAGCTATAATACGCGTCGAAGTCGCGAGTACTTGACACACTTAAATCAAAGCACCAGAAACCTATCATCTCTTATTGAAATTGACCAAATTTACCATTTCCAAATTCTTGAGTATTTTAGATTCCACCTTCTTGAAAGTTCAAATGGTTTTCTCCTCAACTCTCTCCACAGTTATTCCAAACTAGAAATTGAGGCATAATATCACCCCAATTCAACATCTCAAAACCCTTATTCTTTTCAAAACCCACTAAATGCCACAATTTAAATCTTATATCGTTCTCCTAAACAAGTCAAATACTTCAAATTTTTAGGAATCCCACCAGAATAATAATTAGGGTTTAATAGAATTTTCTTAGAATTTGAGAAGTGAAAGCGTTGATTTTTGTCATAAAACATCCAAAATTTCACAAATTCAAAAATTTTGAAATCTAAAATACCTTCTTCAAAATATTTGAAGGGTTTGTCTTTTTGAGTGAAACTTGTAGAGTTTCTCTCATTCAGTATACTCAGTCATCTGTCTTGTGTTCCTTTTCTAACTATTTTAAATTGAGTGGAATAAGTAAAATTTGTGATGGATTGATTTAAATGGAGGGATGAGCTTTGCAGAATTTTTAATCAGCTCGAGTGGAACAGTATTTTTGTCTTTGCTCGTCTGAGGTACCTTTTTGAGGCCTTTTGATTCAGTTTAATGGATTTACTGTTTTGGTGTATTGAGAATCTACTACTATTACTACTACTACTGCTGCTACTACTGCTATTACTACTACTACTACCACTACTACTACTACTACTACTACTTCTACTACAAATGAGACTCAGAGAGGAAAGAAACTAACAAAATGAAATAAAAAAGAGTGAAAAAAACGAGGATTTTGTCAGCCAGTGGCGAACCTTGAAGAAGACGAAATATAAGCAAATATTTCGACAAGGACATCCGCCAAGTCGTCCTCAGTGCTAAAAAAAAACGAAAATCTAACCTTTTGAAGTTTACCTTACAAAGACAGAACAGACACGGAATAAAAACCAGGCAGGAATCAATGAAAAAGAATTTACCAAGATGATTGGGCAAGAATTTTTGCCTTGCAATAGTTTTAGCTGGTCAACATTTTCTGTTTTCATTAGATATACAAATAGGTTCTTTTAAGTTATACCGGGTCAAAATATTGATTGAGTCCTTCAAAATTAAACTGTCGTATATTGGGCTTAATGAAATAATTCCAGTATCTCTATTTATTGCTAAATTTTGGTTCATATATTTTTTTTTTATCTTAATTACCTCTTTAAAGGTTTGTGGTACGCAATTTACAGTTGATATTAAAGTTGCCTCGACAAAAAGAACTAGATGGGTCGGATTTATGAAAATATGCGAAGCCAATGCCGAATCAAAGTTGTCTTTGTTATTTTTTAATCTCAGGGACTTATCTATTAAAGTTTTGTGCTCATGCTGACGTTCACCGAGTTGTTGATGGGTCCTACCAATTTAAAATTTCCCACAAGAACACAGGATTCTGTAGACACCACTACCCAGTACAGGGTCAGTTTTATCCTTTCCTGAGTTGAAAAAGTGTTCAACTTTTTGTTCGGTTTTGAAAGAAACAGAGAGATTATGTTTTTTTTTAATTTTTCCAAGTTTATCGCCAAGTTTCGGGATGTATGGTAAAGCGATGAAAGTTTTTTTCTCAATTGCCGGGGTAACTGAATCAAGGGGGACAAGCTCCCTATTTTGTTCTTTTATCCTTTTTAATCGTCTATCTATGATATTTTCAATAAGTTTGATTGGGTAACCACTGCAGAAAAGAATATCCTTGACATAATTTAATTCAGAATTCATATGATTACAGGAACAAATCTTTTAAAACTATCGACTCAAAGAGATTATTACCCCTCTTTTCACAGAAGGGGGGCGATGAGAAGAGAAATGTAGATATCGATCATTATGAGTCGGCTTTCTATATATAGAAAATTCAAGGCTAGAAGTAGTTTTTATAATCAAAACATCCAAAAAAGGCAGCTTACCTGAATCTTTCGAGTTCCATTGTGAACTGGAGATTCGAATCAAAAGTGTTAAAATGTGCCAAAAAATCTCTTAGAGAGTCTTGTCCATGTTCTGATATAATAAGGATTTTAAATTAAGTATTTTATTACTAAGGACGTATCTTCTGGATTCTATGGTCCTTTTAAAATATGTGTTAAAGTTTTGAAACCCATTCTCTGAATAAACGGGCCTTCAGATTGTGTGCCTAAATGTAGGTTGAAACGTAAAGAAGGTGGAAGAATTCAACGTCTTTTGCAAGTTTCTAAGAAATTAAATTGACAAATAAGATTTGCATGTTTCTTAATACAATTTAAAAATCTAAAACAATTTTGGTCCAATGCTCCCCGTAAACTTGACGTAAATACATTCTTAGACCACACTAGCTATATATGACAAATGAGACTCAGAGAGGAAAAAAACTAACAAAATGAAAAATAAAATAAAAAAGTGTGAAAAACGAAGAATTTTTCAGCCAGTGGCGAACCTTGAAGAAGACAAAATATAAGCAAATATTTCGACAAGGACCTCCGCCAAGTCGTCCTCAGTGCTAAAAAAAAAAAACGAAAATCTAACCTTTCAAAGTTTACCTTACAAAGACAGAACAGACACTGAATAAAAATCAGGCAGGAATCAATGAAAAAGAATTTACCAAGATGATTGGGCAAGAATCTTTTGCCTTGCAATGGTTTTAGCTGGTGTACATTTTCGGTTTGCATTAGATATGCAAATAGGTTCTTTTAAGTTATACCGGGTGAAAATATTGATTGAGTCCTTCAAAATTAAACTCTCGTAAATTGGGCTTAATGAAATATCTCCAGTATCTCTATTAATTGATATTATTGATATGAGTTTCAAAACTTTAACACATATTTTATAAGACCATATATCCAGAAGATATGTCCTTAGTAATAAAATACTTAATTTAATATCCTTATTATATCAGATTTTGTCCCCTCAAGATTTTCACCAGATTTTACAAATCTTACATAGGTCTTTCAGATATATATTCCATTTAGCAAAAACTCGTTTATCAGAAAAATTCTCAAAAACTAGAATTTCAACAGTTTCAACAAACACGGATTTTCCTTCCTAGATTTTGTCCTGGCCCTCCTTTGGAAAATCTATCCTCTAAGGTTTTTACATCCAAGGAACTAAGTATTCTTTCAAAAGGACCGAAATTTGCAATGGCTCAAACACACGTTAATACATCAGAAATTAGTACGGGCGTGGAGTCTGATATTTTTAGCTCTCATGGTGAAGTCGAAAATCCAGACCTACTCAGAGGTGAAATTGTAAAGAGTATTCTTGATTATAGGCTTCTTTGTCACCCTCAACTCAATCAAAGGAAGAAATCAAAATCCTCCAAACTTAAAAAAAGACAAAAACACAGTGATTACGAGAGCGGACAAGGGAAACACAGTTGTAATTATGAATTCTGCAGATTATGAATTAAAACTTAACACCCTTTTATTGGATAAAAAATATTTACAAAGAAATAAAAATTGATCCCACGGACAAATGCACACAGCAGTTGAGAAAAAAAAACTAGGAATTTAAAAGATACTAGACTAATTACCCCTCAAATGTACAGAAAATTTTACCCCAAAGGTTGTTCAGCCCCAAAGTTTTATGGTCTGCCAAAAATCCATAAGAAAGATATTCTGTTACGGCCTATTGTAGCATGCTGTAGTTCTCTAACGACGGGTATAGGAAGTTTCTTAGCCACCCTTTTTAAGCCTCGCTTAGGCACATGGAAACCCTATATAAGAAAACTCCATAGATCTTGTTGAAAAGTTAAAAAATCAAAGTACAACAGAAAATACTATTTTATCTAGTTTTGATGCAGTTTCTATGTACACTTCATGCAATGTCCATAAATGTGAGCAGGCCTTACAAATAAGATTAGAGGAAAATTCAGCTTGGTCGGATTACAAAACTTTGGAAATTGATACAATAATGACCCTTGTCCGTCTTTGCAACAAGTTCTCCTCGTATTTTAAATTCCGAAACAATTTTTTCCTTAAATAATGGGCTTGTCCATGGGCACTGTCTTGTCTCCTTATTTGGCAAATTTTACATGGATTTCATAGAACCGTCTGCTTTGAATAGTTTCCACTTAAAAACACTCTATCTGGTTTCGTTTCCTTGATGATATCCTTTCTGTTTGGGAACATGGACAAGACTCTCTAACAGATTTGTTGGCGCATTTGAACTCTTTTGATTCGAATCTCCAGTTCACAATGGAACTCGAAGATTCAGGTAAGCTGCCTTTTTTGGATGTTTTGATTATAAAAACTACTCCTAGCCTTGAATTTTCTAAATATACAAAGCTGATTCATAATGATCGATATCTCTATTCCTCTTCCCATCACCCTTCTTCTGTGAAAAGATGGGTAATAATCTCTTTAGTCGACAGAGTCTTAAAAATTTGTTCCCGTAGTCATATTAATTCTGAATAAACTATGTCAAGAATGTTCTTTTCTGCAATGGTTACCCAATCAAACTTATTGAAAATATCATAGATAGACGATTAAAAAAGATAAAAGAACAAAATAGGCAGCTTGTCCCTCTTGATTCAGTTACCCGGGCAATTGAGAAAAAAACTCTCATCGCCTTACCATACATCCCGAAACTTGGCGATAAACTTGGAAATTAAAAAAAAAAAAACATAATCTCTCTGTTTCTTTCAAAACCGAACAAAAAGTTGAACATTTTTTCAACTCAGGAATGGATAAACTGACCCTGTACCGGGTAGAGGTGTCTACAGAATCCCGTGTTCTTGTGGGAAATTTTACATTGGTAGGACCCATCAACAACTAGGTGAACGTTTGCATGAGCACAAAACTTCAATAGATAAGTCCCTGAGATTAAAAAATAACAATGACAACTTTGATTCGTCATTGGCTTCGCATATTTCCGTAAATCTGACCCACCTAGTTCTTTTTGACGAGGCAACTTTAATATCAACTGTACATGGCGTACCACAAACTTTTAAAGAGGTAATTGAGATAAATAAACATATGAACCAAAATTTAGCAATAATAGAGATACTGGAAATATTTCATTAAGCCTAATTTACGACAGTTTAATTTTGAAGGGCTAAATCAATATTTTCACCCGGTATAACTTATAAGAACCTATTTGCATATCTAATGAAAACCGAAAATGTAGACCAGCTAAAACTATTGCAAGGCAAAAGATTCTTGCCCAATCATCTTGGTAAATTCTTTTTCATTGATTCCTGCCTGGTTTTTATTCAGTGTCTTTTCTGTCTTTGTAAGGTAAACTTCGAAAGGTAAGATTTTCGTTTTTTTAGCACTGAGGACGACTTGGCGGAGGTCCTTGTCGAAATATTTGCTTATATTTTGTCTTCTTCAAGGTCAGCCACTGGCTGACAAAATCCTCGTTTTTTCATCCTTTTTGATTTTATTTTTCATTTTGTTAGTTTCTTTCCTCTCTGAGTCTCATTTGTCATGTATAGCCAGTTGTGGTCTAAGAATGTATTTACTTCTACTACGACTACTATTACTTCTACTACTACTACTACTACTACTACTACTACTACTACTACTACTACTACTACTCCTACTACTACTACTAAAGAAAATCTAGAGAATCATAAAGAAAACAAAAAAAGTCTTTTTTTGTATATATGTTTTATTAATAAACAAATTTACAAACATTATTTGAACATTTTAGTCTTAGAGCACTAAAATCAATATTATACATATCCGAGAGGGTATTTTCCACAATGAAATCATTCAGACGAGGATTGTCCACGAGATTGTTGATAAATTCTTTGTAGCAATATACACGACATCGGAAAACAAAATATAATAGTGCATGAAAGCCACAGCTTTTATTCATTAAATCCTGCCCTCTCTTCTGGTTTTGAATATTAGTTTTCCCTTTGCTTTCAATATAGGTGCTCATATGAGGGGTGTAGAATGTATATGGTAAGCCAAAAAGATCAGAAAGTTCAATTACTTTTCCTTGTTTGAAATATGCATAGCCAGTTACCAGTATTTCTTATTTTCGACGGACTGCTATTAACAATGATTATGGTATGGTTATCACATTGAATTTTTTCAAGGAAATCCAAGGGTATACAATAGGATTTGTATTTGAACATGAACAAGTCCAATTTAAAAACATCAATTATTTGATTCGTGTTCATGGTGCCAAGTCTAGTAGAACACTACAGTCGGGAGTGATCTCCCAATTGAATTCAATTGATTCAGTGATATTAAGCTGATAACACAGTCAAAGCGTCTGCAAAAGTGCACTCTGAACGTACATTCCCACTTCTAACAACACTCGTATCTTGAGTGCCAGACAGGTCCAAAACAATTACACCATTATTTTCAAATAGTTTGTGAATTGTAATCTAGTGATTGCCTAGTCAATTCATACAGAGTTCTGTAAGAATTTTTATCAAATGATAGTGTGTACAAGGGAATTCCATTCATCTTGCACACAAGACCGGATAAGTCAAGAAAATGAAAATCCTGAGGAAATGCAGTCCCAGATCCAACGGCACTAGCATTCTTCACAAAGTCCAAGGCAAGTTTCTAGGAGATTTCTTCGTTGATAAATGAAGAATCGGTATAACTGCGAGTACCGGTGGCATTGAAATGTTGATTGATGATTGTATTAGGAACAATAAATTTATTACTGTTACTATCGGCTCTCAGTTTTTTCACCGCCAATGTAACAGAGCTCATAACCTGTTGTTTTCAAACATGAAGAATTGCTGAAGTGAGATGACATTTGCATCAGGTGCTGCAGCAAGTGTTTTTCTCAAAATGAAACTGGCTGGAGCTAGTTGTAACTTTATGTCAATCTTAACGTTGGGAGGCAACCATTGAGATATATTAAATATTTGATGATTTAATTTTCCAACTAAATGATAGTCTTTGGTCACTGCAGTAGTTAACTCACCATCGGTATTAAAGTTTGATCTATATTCATAACCCAGTGCCTGTCACCTGAACTCCTTCTATAATATGTCATTTGAACTCCTTCATAACCCAGTGCTTGTCATCTGAACTCCTGAACTTTCATAGGATAGACCGTTGGCAGCAATAGGAGTTTGATTGTTAGACTTTTTCTTCACCAGATCATTTAAATCAATAAATGTGGATATGTTAAAGTGTATATTTTCTGACTGGGGTTGTTAGGGTTGAAATTACTCGTAGTAGCCATACTTGACACTGACATCAACATTTTAAGCATCGAATAGATTCAATGACGAGGTGATTGATGGATTTGATTTTTGTGGGGGAGATAGGTCATCTTAAGACAAAAAATTCTTTCTTTGATATAACGATCTTTTTCTCCTTCTTCTTATTGTTTTTCTTTTTTTCAAAGTTGTTGTTGATGTCTTTCGCTTCCCACCAAGGTAGAGACTGATGAGTTAATGGTGCCATGCACCCTTTTTAATCCCTTCTCTTTTTGTTGAGATTTTAATTGTTCGCCAACAACTCTTGCTGAAGTTCTAATATTTTCCTTAATACTCTCGTTGAAATTTTTACACGAGCTCTAGTCCTGTAGTATTGAGGCAGCAAAATTTGTTGCAGCCAGTACAATATATTTTCTGGCAAGGGGTAATGTAGAACGAAATGGCCTAGCAAACCAACTACCAAGAACATAGCCAGACATTGTAGTGCAACCCTTGTAATAGTCCGACCCATGACCTATATGACGAGGAGGAAAGTGGCATGTAATGACAAACAAACCCTTTTTTATAGCTTAAAGATCACCAAGTTCACTTCTTAGTGTTAACTGACAGAGCTCCAAATGCAAAGTGTTAACGGGAACGTACTGGAGATGTCTTATATTGTAATGGCGAACTTTGTTTTCTATACCTTTTCTCTCTAGAAACACGTAGAAGGGGAACATTTGAATTACCGATTCTAGACGGTTCGCAATAAATTAGAAATAATATACAAATATCCGAGGAGAAACTAGGTGTATAGTTTGCATAGATAACATATTTCTTGCCACTGAAATATTTTGCTTTAATAACTTGATCTTTAAAACTGAGAAGTTACGTAAATCCTAATTGAGGAAAATTCTTTCATTCTGAAATCGATTGGTAATAGAAATTCTCCTTTGTTCTGTCAAATAGTTGAAAATGAAACCACCTTTTTTCAACTTGCAATTTTTTTGTTTATAACTCAACACAGCTCATGCATATTGTTGTATTTCCTGTAGGGTATGGTAGCAATACGGTAATCATCATAGTCCAAAGTTGTCACCCCACCTCCATCACCGGAGTCAAACGGTCTTTTTTCATCTCATATGGGGTCTCCTTTCTTAGAACGTCATAAGTATTCTTGAAAATAAAATCAACGAGAGTAACTTCATATTTACCTTAAAATTTAATGGCAGGGGATAGTTTAGTCTAAAAATTACTTGTTTTATTCAAATCTTCACAGAGATGATCGAAAAATTCGACATTAATATCACATAGAAATCATTTACAATGTGTACGTCTTCAAAACCTATCCAAGAATCGAATTCAGATTTGCACGAAAACCAGCGAACTAGCAACGGTTTCTTACCACCCTGCTTTCGAGTTTTTAATATCTTTTTCAATTTGATAAAAACCACTGTTTTTAAGTTTTTGTGATTCATAGTCATAAAATCCTCCCAAAATCTCATCTTCTTTGCTGTCTCATAGTCGTTGGGTTAAAGGTTTTAGTCTCTAGTACTATTGTCACTTTAAAAAGTTCAGTAGACCATAGATAATTTCTATTTTCCAAAAATAGTGCTTGTACGATTTATTCGAACTGTATCACCGACAGAGAATTTACTTTTAATTCCACTTTCATTGCTAGAACAATATTGTTTGAGAAAAATGTCAAGTGTATTGTCACCATGATGAACTTCGAGAGGACTAAGATTGGACAGGGAGCCATGAGGACGTTGATAGTAAACATGTATTATTTTATCCAGATCATGAATAAAGGCGGCAGTATTTTGAGTGTGCAATATATGTAAATGAAAAGACAAATGTTTCTAACCAATCGTTCAGCCAATGAACCCTTGATTTGGCTATGACTATGATACAACTCGGTACCACACTTCAATATAATTTTATTTATATATGAATTGTAAATTCACTCCCTCGATTTGTCTGAATTTTACTATAGGAATCTAGGCGAAGTATTGTTTCTAGACCAATTGCAATCTCCTCCCCATGCTTAGATTTCAATGGAATTGCATAGAGTTGCGACTAAAAATATTAATCGCAAATATAATTTACTTATAGGGTTTATTTTATTGACGCTGTGTTTCATCTAAAGTCATAAGATCGGCTTGCATGATCTGTAGTGGTAGAAGGCCTTTGTTTTGATTCTTTCTTATGTTGATTACTGCTAAGTCTATGATTTCAATGAAGAGCTATAGCTTGGTTCACTTTGAAGATATTCTTTTGCTACACTCTGTCGAATATTAGAGGCACGAGTAAGTTTACTGGGTACACTAAAACTTCCTTTCTCACCAAGATTTGCATAGATACGTTTCAGAGTTTCATCCATTTGACGTGCAAATGTGTACTTCCTCTTCCACTACCATTTTGTATACTTGCAGTAGTGGAAAGACGTATTTTCCTACCCTTCAAAGTTGAATCATCATCATCGCATCATCACTGATGTAATTGATTTGGATATACTTGCTAGCAATAGCGTTTTAAACTCATCCTTTTTATAACTGTCATCTTCATTTGCTGATATCAATTCTTTTAAAATATTTCTGTTAAACACAAGTGCTTTGGGAAAGTTCGGTGTGTTTAAATATTTCAGAAGATTTTTGTCAATGAATACAGTTGTTCTTGTGATTTGAGACAAAATCAGTTATTAGATCAGCGATATTGTAAGTTGTGCTACCTAGAGTGAACTGTTTACTTGCAGTATCAATTTTGACATCACTGCTTTCATTCAAATAATTTAACAATCTTTTACCCGCTCCCGATAGGGAACGGGTAATAAATCTAATATTTTTGATATGTCCGATAGTAATGGTACTGCTGTTGAAGAAGTACTTGACTCTTGTGTCTTATCTGCAATGTTCACAACACTGACAGGTTTAATTTGATACGATTTTTGTTTGTCAATACGACGAAGGGTCATTTGAAAAATCAAAAGTTTCTGATCATCAGGTATACTATTGTCATTAAGGAAATCTGTGAGATTACCCTCAAAGGTTTGCAGTGGAAATAGAGCCTCATCAATTGCTGTTAATTTATATGGCTTAGCCACATTTTCTTCTTTTGACGATGATGAAAGAAGAATATTGCTAACAAGACCGGCAATTATGGCAATAAAACTGTGAAAAAACCTCCCCCCCCCCACAAACTAAGTGTTTTCTTTTCCTTTTTTCTCACTCCCTTTGTCTGTTTGTCTGGGTTGGTTTTTGCTTATCCCCGTGCCTGTCTTTGTTGGTTTGTATGTCTGGGTGGGTTTTTGCTTATCCCAGTGTCTGTCTTTCTCAGTTTGTATGTCTGAATCTTTTTATTTGTATGTGTCTCTCACTCTTTTTGCTTGTGTGTTTGGGCGTGTAATTGCTTGTCCCATTGCCTGTCTTTCTCGGTTTTTATGTCTGAATCTATGTATTTGAATGTGTCTCTCAGTCTTGTTTGTCTGTTTGTCAGGGTTGGTGCTTGCAAGTCCCAGTGTCTTTCTTTGTTGGTTTGTATGTCTAAAGTGCCTGTCTTTCTCTGTTTGCATGTCTGAATTTATTTATTTGTATTTGTCTCTCACTCTCTTTGACTGTGTGTCTGGGTGGGTGTTTGCTTATTCCAGTACATGCCTTTCGCGGTTTGTGTGTCTGAATCTATGCATTTGTTTCTCACTTTCTTTGTCTGTGTGTGTCTGGGCAGGTGTTCGCTTATCCCAGTGCCTGTCTTTCTCGGTTTGTGTGTCTGAATCTATGTATTTTTATGTGTCTCTCACTCTTTTTGCTTGTGTGTCTGGGTGGGTGTTTGCTTGTCCCACTGCCTGTCTTTCTCCGTTTGTATGTCTGAATCTATGTATTTGTATGTGTTTCACACTCTCTTTGTCTGTTTGTATGGGTTGGTGTTTGCAAGTCCCAGTGTTTTTTTCTTTGTTGGTTTGTATGTCTGAAGTGTTGCCTTTCTCAGTTTGTATGTGTGAATTTATGTATTTGTATGTGTGTCTCACTTTTTTTGCTTGTGTGTCTGGGTAGGTGTTTGCTTATTCCAGTGCATGTCTCTCTCGGTTTGTGTGTCGGCACCAACGTATTTGTATGTGTTTCTCACTCTCTTTGCCAGTGTGTGCGGGCATGTGTTTACTTATCTTTCTGCTGTCTTTTTCCATTTGTATGTTTGAATCTATGTATTGTATGTGATTCACACTCTCTTTGTCTGTTTGTCTGTGCTGGTGTTTGCAAGTCCCAGTGTTTGTCTTTGTTGATTTGTATGTCTGAAGTGTCTGTCTTTCTCGGTTTGTATGTGTGAATCTATGTATTTGTATGTGTCTCTCACTCATTTTGCTTGTGTGTCTGGGCGGGTGTTTGCTTATTCCAGTACATTGCTTTCTCGATTTGTGTGTCTGAATCTATGTATTTGTCTGTGTTTCACACCCACTTTGTCTGTTTGTCTGACTTTGTGGTTGCAAGTCCCAGTGTTTGTCTTTGCTGATTTGTATGTCTGAAGTGTCTGTCTTTCTCGGTTTGTATGTGTGAATATATGTATTTTTATGTGTCTCTCATTCTTTTTGCCTGTGTGTCTGGGCGGGTGTTTGCTTATTCCAGTGCATGTCTTTCTTGGTTTGTGTGTCTGAATCTATGTATTTGTATGTGTTTCACATTCACTTTGTCTGTTTGTCTGGGTTGGTGTTTGCAATTTCCAGTATTTGTCTTTGTTGTTTGTTTGTCTGACGTGTCTGTCTTTCTCGGTTTGTATGTGTGAATCTATGAATTTGTATCTATCTCTCACTCTTTTTGCTTGTGTGTCTGGGTGGGTGTTTGCTTATTCCACTTCATGTCTTTCTCGGTTTTTGTGTCTGAATCTATGTATTTGTGTGTGTTTCACACTCACTTTGTCTGTTTGTCTGGGTTGGTGTTTGCAAGTCTCAGTATTTGTCTTTGTTGGTTTGTATGCCTGAAGTGTCTGTCTTTCTGGTTTGTATGTGTGAATCTATGAATTTGTATGTGTCTCTCACTCTTTTTGCTTGTATGTCTGGGCGGGTGTTTGCTTATTCCAGTGTCTGTATTTCTCGGTTTGTATGTGTGAATCTATGTAGTTGTATGTGTCTCTCACTCTTTTTGCTTGTGTGTCTGGGCAGGTGTTTGCTTATCCCAGTGCCTGTATTACTCGGTTTGTATGTCTGAATCTATGTATTTGTAAGTGTCTCTCACTTTCTTTGCCAGTGTATGCGGGCATGTGTTGGCTTATCTTACTGCCAGTCTTTCTCAGTTTATATGTCTGAATCTATGTATTTGTATGTGTCTCTAAAACTTTTTGTCGTTTGTCTGGATTGGTGTTTGCAAGTCCTATTGTTTGTCTTTATTGATTTGTATATCTGAAGTGTCTGTCTTTCTCGGTTTGTATGTGTGAATCTATGTATTTGTATGTGTCCCTCACTCTTTTTTCTTGTGTGTCTGGGCGTGTGTTTTCTTGTTCCAGTGCATGTCTTTCTCGGTTTGTGTGTCTGAATCTATGTATTTGTATGTGTTTCACACTCACTTTGTCTGTTTGTCTAGGTTGGTGTTTGCAAGCCCCAGTATTTGTCTTTGTTGGTTTTTATGTCTGAAGTGTCTGTCTTTCTTGGTTTTTGTGTGTGAATCTATGTATTTGTATGTATTTCTTACTCTCTTGTCTGTGTGTATCTGGGTGGTGTTTGCCCATCCAGTGCCTGTCTTTCTCTGTTTGTAGTCTGAATCTATGTATTTGTATGGGTTGTCTCATTCTTTGTCTGTTTGTTTGGTTGGTGTTTGCAAGTCCCTGTGTGCAGCCATGTGTTTGCTTGTCCCACTGCCTCTCTTTCTCGGTTTGTATGTCTGAATCTATGTATTTATATGTGTTTCACACTCTCTTTGTCTGTTTTTCTGGGTTGGGGTTTGTAAGTCCCAGTGTTTGTCTTTGTTGTTTTTTATGTCTGAAGTGTCTGTCTTTCTAGTTTTATACGTGTGAATCTATGTATTTTTTCTGTGTCTCTCACTCTTTTTGCTTTTGTGTCTGGGCAGGTGTTTGCTTGTTCCAGTATATGTCGTTCTCGGTTTGTGTGTTTAAATCTATATATTTGTATGTGTTTCACACTCACTTTGTCTGTTTTTCTGGGTTGGTGTTTGCAAGTCCCAGTGTTTTCTTTGCTGGTTTGTATGTCTGAAGTGTCTATCTTCTTGGTTTGTATGTGTGAATATATGTATTTGTATGTGTTTCTCAGTTTTTTTTTGTTTGTGTGTCTGAGCGGGTGTTTTATTATTCCAGTACATGTCTTTCTCGGTTTGTGTGTCTGAATTTATGCATTTGTATGTGTTTCACACTCACTTGTCTGTGTGTCTGGGTTGTGGTTGCTTATCCCAGTGCCTGTCTTACTCGGTTTGTATTTCAGAATCTATGTATTGTATAATTTTCACACCCTCTTTTTCTGTGTGTGTCTGGGCAGTTGTTTGAATATCCCAGTGCCTGTCTTTCTCAGTTTGTATGTCTGAATTTATGCACAGAATGGGCAGGCCAGGTAGCCCCTTCGGTTTGCACCTCTTAGTGTATTTACCAGTTTTTGCTATTTTAATTTAATGCGCCACTAAGAAGAATGTCAAACCTGATAGGCCTGTTGCATGAAATTCAATTAACTGAAAGTAAAGAGAAACATTAAAACTTAAAACGAACAGAAATAATTCAGTATATGAAAGGGGCTTTACGCTGAAAACGTTGGTGGAGGGGGCCCTTCTGTGTCTCAAATGCGCAAAAAAGTATTTAAAAAATGGGGATGGGGGCAAAAAGCTGTGTGGAGGGGGGCCCTTGGGGGTGGGGTAGGAGACCTTACAAAACTGTTTCAAATGGAGCTTGTGTATTATAACGACTACAGAGTTTCACCGCAAATCATCCTCTAAAATGTTTCAAAACTATTTCGCCCAAATAATCCATAAAATGTTGATTAATTTGTTTTCGCCCAATAATCCCCTAAACGTAATTTCTGAGTGTTCCTTTGTTTTGGCATCCCTGCGCTGCTTCATTTAAATTCCCAGGAACCTATTTCCCGCGTTCAATCTGTCTTGATCTCGTTTGAATTTCTAAAAATATATCTAAGGTGTTTCTAGTTACACTACTAAGGCTTCGAAGGAATATTATTTTATCTCTGACACTAAAGACCAGAGAAGCCATATTTAAAAATTGAATCCCCTAAATGATACATTAGAATTCCCTCGTCGATTCATGCAAATCAATTTTCCAGCTATGTACTAAAACATCTGTCTACATCCAAGAAACAAAAAAAAATTGACCAACAATCAGAATCATGAAAAGACATCAACAAACAGCAACCATGAAAAAACATCAAAACAACCATCAACAAACAGAACCATGAAACATCGCCCATAACCATCAACAAACAGAACAGAAACATCAAACAACGAAACCATCAACAAACAGAACCATGAGTAAATTATGTTAGCCTCGTATCAATTGGGTCCCTCCTACTTACTACTACTGCTATAAAGACTAAGCGTACGAAGGCAAAAAATTTCGGATATATTGAAACTGTATGAAACTGAATCAAAACACGCTTTACCCAGTTGCCCACCCAGGTTGTCAAGAGAACTTATCAAGTATTCTTCAGGAACAGTTAATGGTATTAAATTGAAAACTTCAGCTTCTATTGAAGGGGATGTTGAATAAATCGAAGCTGCTATGAAGCATACTGCTACTAATGCTACTACAACTATTGCTTCTGCGCAAGCTAAGGGTTTTAAGGTGAAGCTTTTAAAGAACATTGAGATGGGTTCTCATAGAACAAAAACTGAAAAGATATCATATTTTTTTCCATGAAAAAGATTGTGTCAATAAGAACCGAACAGGAATTAATTTAAAAACTATTTCCACAAAATATATTTTCACAGAAAAGTAAAGAGCTCCATTAAGCCAAAAATGAGCAGAAATAAAGTCAAGTAATCTGACAAGGGCAAACCCACCACAAATCACTATCAATAAATAAAAGCAACTCGAAACGAATAGAAATTACAACAAATAGCTGAGTCAAACTGAAAAACGAGCAAAAATCAACATGAGTAGGAGTGATAGCCCCCCTGCCTTCTCAAGACCAGAAAATAATTTGTACTGAATACTGAAAATACTGAATAATACTGAATCCTCAATAATACTGAAAACAAAATACATTTAAATGTTTTCACTTTTTCACTTTAGTAAACAAAAAACTATTAAACTTCTAGGGAGCAAAATATCAGTATATGTCAATTTAACTGACACTCCACAGTCATTGCTTTGTTTTTCAGTAAAGTGCAAGTTATGTTCTAGCCTTGAGAGGGCAAGGGGGTTTTCAGCCCCACACATGTTAATTTTTGCTCTTTTTTAATTTTACTTCACTATTTATTGTAATTTCCGTTTGTTTCGAGTTCCATTTATCTATTGATAGTGATTTGTGGTAGTTTTACCCTTTAAGATTACTTGACTTATTTCTGCCCAATTTTAGCTTAATGGAACTCTTTACTTTTCACTGAAAAACTTGGTTTTGGAAAAGATTTCTTTTTAATTAGTCAGCATAATAAACCAATTCTTTTCATATATTTAATGGTATCAAAATTCTGATTTTTTAGAGTTTCAGTTACTATTGAACCGCTTCTCTCTTTGCTTACAGTTCATTACATGAACTGTTGATATGTACGTTTTAAAAAGTATATGTTTCGATTTATAGACCCTGACACTTGTCAAGATGGGATCTACTCTGGCATGCTAATTCCCCTTCCTGCTTTGCTGGTTCCTGCTCACTATCAGGTGGAACATATTCAATCGGAATTGAAATAGAGTCAGATGAAAGCAGTTTTTTAACTACTGGTGGTCAAAATGTCGATTGCAGCTGACCAAGTAAGAGCAATACAACTTTATTTGCCACAAAATTTAAGGAATTCCTGCATATAAAACTGGATGTCTTGTCACACCACCATCATTGATCTGCAAAAAATTATAGCATCATCGTAATTTTGTTCCTAATGACCTTAATCCTAGTAATAACTGCTAATTGTATACAAAAAAAAGGAAGCCCACCGTAGTTTTTTTTTAAAAGATGAAGTATTATTCAATATAAATGGGGCAAAAACATATGGTCCTGAATTCCTCAGCTGATTTCACTCGTTTGTCTGATATCAAGTCAAGCAGAACATTCGAACGTTTTTACCATTTCCTCTTAGTGACTTTTGTGAGCTGATGTACAATCGAGTTCTTGGCAATCTCTACTAACGTTTATTTTTAATCTTTCTGATAATCTATTCTTATTTCTATAAAAAAGTTCGCAAAAAGATAGAAAAACTAGGAAAAATTTTCTCCTTGTTATATGGATAGCTGAGTCGAAAACATACCTACTTTTTTACGTTTGCCGGCATACAGGAACCAATGGAATCGGCATACAGGATTACGGTAAAGTAAATTAAAATGATAATCTAAATTAAATTTTGAAATAAACTAGATTATGTCGATAGACAAAAGAACAATTTCAAACACAATTTGAGTTGTGTTGTGGTATCTATACAATATTTTTATGGTAGATTGAGCAAGTGCACAATTTGCGGTTTAATAAATTAATTGTGTTTTCTTTTAAAACCCAATATTTAGCTCTTAGAGATAACATAAGTAATCACGTTAGGGAAAACAAGGTGTGAAAGTTATTTATATCAACGAATGATCAACAATTTCTACTTGCGAAAGGAGTTATAACCATAAATATATCTGTTTATGATATGATTTCAAGAGTACAGAGAACAAACAAACAGTTTTCATAAGAAAGACAAACAGAATTTTGAATCCAAAAATTAATTGACATTACCATTGATATGAGAATGCTGGTTTATTCCCTTAATCTAGATACTGTAGAAACCTTAAAAAAAAACTTTTAGCGTAATACTTAAACAGGGCAATGTTTCCAATAAACAGTGTTTTTTTTTGTAGAAACACGGAATTTATTTCTTGTACTTGTACTTACTTGTACTTGTAGCAGGATTTAAGCATCTCAGCTGTACCTTGCGTCCAGTAGCTTCGTCATTGTGGTAAGCCAAAAGTTTTGGTCGTTCGCGAGTGGGTCAATCAATTCGAGCCAGGACTTTTCCTATCTTCGTCCATACTTCTTGAAGCCACCGATCTGAACTAGATCAGCCTTGCTGCAGGCGAGCCAAGTTTTCATCTGTCCCCTATGTCGCTTTTTCCGTTCCCGGAAGAGGGTGTACATCTAAAGGCCTTATTGACAAAGGTGTGGCGTAGGTGGCGAAGTGTATGACGGAACCATCGGAGTCTTCTTTGTTTAATTATAGTCGGTAATCAAAAAGCTGATGGCAAGATTTTGTGGAGTTCGTCATTGTTGACTTGATCACGGGCTTTATGCCAATGATTTTCCTTAGACAGGAATAGTCAAATACGTTGAGGGCTTTAATTTCGGATGCTTTCAGAGCCCATGTCTCACAGCCGTATAGTAATACAAACCAAATATGTGCTTGATATATCCTTATTCATGTCTTTGGACGAACATTTTTCTGGTTCCATTAGAGAATGATTTAGCTGGGTGAGAACTCCAGTTACTGAAGGAATTCTTGACTGAATTTCTGTAGTGCATCTCGTATTGGATCTACCAGAGAGCCTAAGTCCTTGAATTCAGGAATCTTGTCTATGGGCAACTGTTCTAGTGAAAATTGAGGGGTACGATATTAATAAGACGGCGAGTGGTAATATATATATCCTGTTGAACACCAAAATCAATTTGGAACATCGAGGAAAGCTCCCCACTGATCTGAATTTGGGCTCGCGTATACTGGTAATACGCTTGGATAAGTCTAACTATTTTGTCTGGTACTCTATCCTCTGTCATGACCTTTCAGATTCTATCCTTCAGAACAGAATCAAAAGCAGTAATAAAATCTATTAACAGAGACACTGTCGGTTTCAGGGGTTTTGCCGGTGTTCAAGGAATTTCTTAAGACGAATAATTGGTCAATACTTCCCATGCCTGGGCCGCTCGACTGGGCCGTGTTATCTTGTTGCAATAGATACGAAAGATATTTTGTAGCATTAGGGAATTTATTAGGACACACAGAAATCTTTAATCTTTAAATTAGTGAACTACCAAATACGTAGGGCGACAACCTTCAATTTTGTAAACACAAATGCTGAATAATCAAAATTCATGACACCGGAATTTATTAGGACACAAAGAAATCTTTAACTTAAATTAGTGAACTACCCATGCCGAAAACCTCCAATTTTTTTAAATTCAAATTCTGAATAATTTGGCAATAATAATATTTTTTTGGTGAGTAATCTGCTGAATTCATGTATTGTGCTTTATCGTGATGCACCTTGTTACTTTTATGTCTTTTGAACTTTTTATTGTTCACCACTCGCCTGAAAATTTCACTGCATTCTCAAAGCACGTAGTCTCTCACAAGATTTTATTTTTGTAATTAAAACTCTTCAAGTTTTTGCTTGCTGACCCGTTTCCTTGGGTAAGAGATCCCTCATAGGTTATGCTTATATTTCCTTCTGTGTTCTAAGGTTTTGCAACATAATTGTTTTAAAACGTTGGTCATAGATTACAGCTAGGCCCCTGAAATCTTAAAACAATAAATTTTTTTAGACCATTTTTTTGCACATTCCCCGTGGGAATTTATAATATTTATTAAGGCTTTTTTTTATTGGCCAATTCAACCATTAGTTCGTATATTCAGAAAAAACTGGTTTGAATTGATCTCACAGTAATTCTAAGGCTCACACTCTGCTCGCTATAAGAAACAACCGATACAGATTACGATTTATACGTCTATATCCTTATAATCTAGAAGAAGCCTTCCCGAACAAGAGACACCTCTAGTTTGGAATCTCCCTTTGAAGCTTCAACTCACTTACCCACTTCAGGCCATGATTGTTGGCTTTAGGTGTGAGAGAGGTACTCCACTGAAACAGTCAAATGGGTAAAATTTATCCATGCTGCAAAAATTGACCTTTGTCGGTAACTTAGCCGTATCCTTGATAGGTAATAGATCCGATCGTTAGAAAAATGTATGCTAGTGGTCATAGACCAAAGTCTTCTCCCCAAGGCCACCTGTTAGGGACAATCAACCCTACAAGGTCCCATATATTAGTTAACATGTTCCTTTGGCAGACACCCAAGGCCACGACTTATTATTTTAGCAAGAGTTTGATGACAGGTTACTTTGAGCTAACTCGTTGAAGGGCTTCACCTACATGTTCAAATGGCTTTCATAACTGTGTCTTTACGTAATAGATTATTTATCCGTCTTCATTGATTGTTTTTGCATGTGTATTATGATTGATTGTATGTCTGTAGTCATTTATATTTTAACATAGATGCCGCGAAAAAACACAATTTGCTTCACCATTCATTATATCTAACGAGCAGAAAGAACCATAGGGAAGTTTCTGCGATAATAATCCTGTAACACAAATATAAGTAGGGAGGACAGTGCCAGTCGTGATGGAGTCCATATATGGGCATAGAATACTGACAGAAGCTCATAACATTGTCGGATAAGAAAGGTACTATTTGGCACTTTAAAGCACTATTTTAAAGGTCGATTTATTTGTTGTTTCTAGGTGTAATGACTTCGGGGCGAAGTTGCACATGCACATTTACGGGAAGAGATATATTGATCGACTCGTGGGGGAAGTGGATTTCTGTGAAATTGATTTACGTAATCACTGGGGGAATGTATTGATCGAGTCTAACGGGAACAGGATCACGTTTTTTTTTTCTAAACCAATCAGGGAAGTTATGTAAGGTTTCCCATTACATCAGAATTCGCCCTTGAGATTTTGTATATAATGGACATGCGTTATGATTAAACTATCATAAAGTTTTAAGACACAATGGAACAAGCATCGAATTATTGACTTGGAAGTTTTTGCTACATCGATTTATAATGTGAGTTCAGTTTAGTAAACTTTCTTAGTTTATTTCCAAATAAAATCATTTTACATAGTCACCACTCCAGTAAATTCAAATTCAGTGGGTACTCCCCCCCCCACATAACAAACTCCACTATATGATGTTTATAGTCGATAGAAAGCATAAAATACACTCTTTCTCACCATGTAAATTATCACCCATCCCCCCTGTTTACGACTTTAATTCTGTTTTTGATAAATTCTGTTTCTTCCCTAAAATCCAATGTCAAACTTTCTGTCAATCCCTTGGTTACTAATATACTGGTTTTCACCGCTATGGCTTGACTTACAGATTTCCCGCAAAGATATAAAACCTTAATTATTGCTTCCTGTCAAGGACATCCGGCATTGCTAAATATACAAGGATTTGCATTACACTGGCTTGTGTTGAAAAGGATAACTTCTTGATCAAATTAACGACATAGCTTCTTCATCACAAATTTTACTTTTGCTTTACTGAAAAGGGAGAGGGCTTTCTTCTGTAAAAAGGGGGGGGGGAATTGTTAAGAGGGGATGGGTGTTAGTTTCATATAGTATTTGTTATCCATTTGGAGTACTCAGTGTTTATATGGGGGGAGGGGGCAATGCCTCGCTTCTAACACGTTCTTTGTACAGTGAAAACAAACTGTTTTTTTTCGCGTGAAAAGTAAGTGGAAGGGGGCTTAAGAAAAAGAGACATATCTACAATGAGAAGATTTACTGAAGTGCAGGTCCTTTTAAATTATATAAACCTTTGACCATAGAGGAATAATGTGTAAATATATGCGTTGCGTCTCTAGACATGTTTTTTAAATTTTTTTCAAAGCTTTCTTTCGATTATGTTTCTCTTATATTCCCAGGGAGGGGGGCGTGAAAACTATGGTTTCTTAACTTTGATACGCAAGGCTAGAAGGAAAAGTCTTTAGGAGTTGCATGAAGCTTATATTATGTGTAAATTGAATAGCATTTTTACCTATGATCGCAAATTTAGGCCTATAAGCTGGGTTAACGAGCTTTTTTTATCCTATTTAAAGCCTATTGACTGGAACATTTAAATTTTGATTCTAAATGGTAAAAATAGAAACATTGATTTCTATCCCTAAGGCTATAGACTACTGATTGTCAAGATTTATTTTTTCACAAGTTGTGTAATAAAAACGTTTGATTTCTAAGCCTAGTATATTTCTTAAAAATTTTTACTTTTTGCTTTGCTGAAAAGGGGGGAGAGGCTTCTTTGAGACAAATGCTTTCTAGACAAAATTATGGCTAGGAGCGGGGGTAATAATTTTTCTTCTGTAAAAAAAGGGAATGATTATTCCATACTAAATTTTTTCTTCTTTTTTGAGGATAATTATGAAGAATGCGCGCCCCCTCCATCAAAGAGAGCAAGAGAGGATGAGGCAGCCCCATCAGTGCCAGCCCCAATGCAGCCTGGTCAAAAACCGAAAAGACAATGGGCCACAAGGATGGAGAACCCTGCTGTACAAGCCGCGGACATCGATACCACATCTATGCAAGGCCCTCTTAATCGAGCCTCAATGCTGCCTCGTCAAGTTACAGCCTCGGCTGCACGAGCCCAATATATTCGCTGGCCGGGCTGCGAAAGATTGTGTATGGACATGATATGATCCATTTGAACCCCAGTCATAACAGCAGGGCTTTTTGTGCAAGCTGCAATGCCTGGGCCTTCAAGACAAGTCGTAGGCCAAACATCGGCTCCTTCTCACGCAATTATCTGAGCTTTCAGCTCCCCGTCAAGTGTCAGTGCACTCTCCTCAACTGTCTCCGTCAAGTGCCTGAGCCATGCAAGGTAGAAGGGTTGGCTCCTCCATGCAAGTCATAGAACCAACCAATGGCTCCCTATCATTGTAATGTCCAAGCCTCCAGCTTCCTGTCAAGTGGTTGATCAATTTGAAGACGTGAGTATTTTTTTTTCAATTAAATAAGCTTTGTTTATTTAGCTGTAGAGAGCCTTTTACTCTTTAACTTTTGTCTTTTCACTTCTTTCTATTATTCAGGGACCAAGTTATAAAAATATCTAAACAAAACTACTTTTCAAACTAATACAAAGCTTGTCGAAGACATAAAATGTTATTTTTGCTATATTTCTCCCCCCCCCCCCCACACCCCTTGTATTAAATTTCACTGCTTCCCTCCCCCTCAGAGATACCTAAATATAATGTAATTTTTTGCTTGTCAAAGAAACCGATCTTTTCTAATCTTTCCTATTTTCTCTGCCTACTGCAGACATCTTCGGTATTTTTCTAACCGCATAATAATATTTTCGCTAATTTCTAGTTTACTGTTAGAGAGCCTTTTATCTCGCCATTTGAAACTAATAATGTTTTTTTCACTTGAATATTATAGATTCCCCCGAGTTTTAAGAGACTTAGAGTAAGCCTTTTTTTAGGCCGTTCATTTCACCATTTTTCAACACAGTAAAAGCGTGTCAGAGATATTTTTCAACCTGATAAAATATAGCGTTCCCCCTTTTGAATCATGTCAATTATTGCATACATTCAGCCAGACTGAATTCTCTTAGTAAAGCCAAAAAAAGGCGCTATATCCCGGACATAATTTCCCATAGTAAATAACAAAATCTTTGCGATATAACCCCCAAAGGATTACCGATTGCTTAATCTTGCTTCTACAAATATTATAAAATCAATTTTCTATCGGAAAGAGTTATATATGGCCTGAAAGCGGTAGGCTACCAAGTAAAGACCCCGGTTTTTTTTCAAAGCAGATAAAGAGTATTAATATGAATTTTTTTGAGGGGTTGTTTGAACAAAATCAAAACCTTCTATGTCATCTTTTAGATTATATTAAGTTGGAACTGTTCAGAATATATAGAGTAGGAGACCAAATGCTACTACTACTACTAAGCGAGTTTTAAATAATAATCCAATTTTAAAAATAGAGCGATTAGACACTTTGAAAATAAGCAATTTTCTTTTATAGGTTGTATTGATACCTTATTCACTATCATCATCCTCATCAGTTGGAGAAGGAGAAGACGCGCCTCTGGAGCTCCCGAACAATTCACTCTGGAATATGAATTCACTGGAAATACCAGATAATATTGACGATTTTTAACCTATTATTTTAAGTTTCTAATAGCGCAGTTAGCAGTGGGACTTGAGTCCAAACACCTTACAGCATTTAAAGGATTTTGCCAATGAATTAACAGGAAACCTCCCCCAACTGATTACATACTTCCACTTCAAACAACTGAAGTGGCTTCCCATAGATCTATTATTGAACAATGTGGGGGAGGGGTGGTGATAATATACAAGAGGGAGGGAGAGGATGAAATGGCTTCGACAATCCTATTATTGAACAATGTGGGGGAGGGGTGGTGATAAAATACAAGATGGGGAGGGGGAGGGTAATATCCAATTTACATTATTTCCTGACTTTCAGCTCTCAAACTCAATTTTAAATACAATAGTTGTTTACACTGCAAACTTTTGGGTACCCTTTTAATTCGCTTATGGGTGGTAATTTTGTGTTTAATCCTATAGAAATTGTCCATGAATATGTAGATAGAATTCGTGCACTATTAGAAAATCAGATTCAGTTGTGGGGAGGAGGGATTCAGTTAAGGTTTCAATTATTTTAAAGGTGTTGTATTAAATTAGGCTAAGAGGTGAGGTTTATCATCAATTATATACATACTGAGATGCAGGTTGCCTATCCGCATTTAGAAAATTTGAGGGTGTTCTTATGGATTGGATAGGCCACATATTTTGCATCTCGAAATTATAGCGAAAATGGTAGTGGGTCTGTGTTTCTTTTTGGTGAAATTAAGCGTTAATACTGTAAATTTAAAAAGGTTTTATTTTAAGAGGGGGGCATAGGAATGAGGGTATAGTTTTTAAAATATAATCCAGATTTAGACTGGTATAAAGGTGTTCAACGAATCCGTTCGAAAAAGTCAAAAATATTTCAAGTACGCTTTCCTCATATCAGCATTTGAGCCAATAGCACGTGCCGCTTTAAAGACGAATTTAGAATATTGGGCTGTGCATGGGAAGGTGGGGTCCGATTTTCCCATTGTAAATTTTTCATGTATAGAGGGAAAATACCCAGTAACGCTAAGGTCTATTGATATTTTTGAAAGGCCAATGCCCATTTAAATCGCCGTTACTCTGTTTCAATATGAAACTGTATTTGAGGATGGGGTTCGTTCTAAAAAGAAGAGGTGGTGTTCCAGTAAGGGCCCTTCTATTGAATACACCATCTAATTGAATACACCACCCCTTCTATTGTACACACCACGTAATGACCCCAATGCAATGGCCATTTCAACCCAATTACAGACATCAGTAGAGTTCTGGGAGGGGGAGGATCTAGAGGTACGTTTCTACTATCCAACATCCTGTCACAATTTCGTAGCGATTTAAAGTTACAAAATAATATGAAGCATTGTAGACGGCATGGCTATCAGTCAGTGGAAACGGTTTCGAGGATAGGGCCATTTTACGCTTTAAAATTTCAAAATACCATCCTCCAGAGCAATAAAATCTCTTGGATTGTGAAGCGAAGCTAGTGGAAGTGAACGATCTTGATTTCCAAATCGAATCAAAGAACATTGAGCTATTGTAGTCTCCTACGCCCACGCACAAAGAGACAGTTCTAACACTATGCAGTTGTTAAAATAGTCGAAACGTTGGATCAGGGAGAGTACATTGTCAAGGCACTGACTAAATTAATTGGCACCGCTAATTAGCTATTTCTCGTTTGAGAAATACACATTATCCTATGGTATTTCTGCCACAGGATCGTCTCGCGATTAAAAATAAAAAAAATAGGCTGGGTTTGTAAGGGGGAGTTTGAAGAGGGGGACAAGGGAAAGGGACTAGAGGGAAAAAGAAGGGGAGAAGGGGAAAGTACAGGGATCACGACCACATTGTGGGCCAGGAAATATCCTCTGGGTGTGTTAGTAATTATGGCGAGGCGGTAAGCAAATCAATCGTGCAACATAAACGGTAGCTAGCAGGTTTATTTCCGAGGTTTTATTATCAATAATTCAAATTATGATTTAAAATTTATTTTACCGGCCTTTGCGCACGTATGCACAGGGAGAAGAGAGAGGGGGTAAGATAGTCCAGGGGTAAAATAAATTCGTTTACCTATAAACATCATCCCCAAATCAGCAGAGAAACTAGTGCTTCTCGATGTTTGAAATGGAAGGTAGTGGATTTAAATGGACATACTAGTCCTGAATAAAATCAACGTTTTTAGATTCTTGTTAGTTTTTTCCCAAGGCATTGAGGTCAATATGATTCAAGTTTCAGAAAAGGTGACAATTTTGGTATTTTTTCCTTTGCTTTTAAACAGCACTTTCCAGAGCAGACAGTGAAATGTATGACTTATTGGACCGTAAAGATGTATATTGCATATGACTATTACTGTTCTGAGCGCTCGCTTTTAAGCGAGGAGTAAACTACCTCCAATATGAAGTTTTCTATAAGTCACTCACCAAAATTTGAATGACACTGCTGAGGAATATGAATTTGCCTAAGAAGGTCGTAGGGCTAAGGGTGCTTGTAAAAATGGCCGGGATTATTGACTTGACGGTACTTGGGCCAGTGACGTTTTTTTTAACTCTGTTAGGATATTGTCGGCAAGAACACAGATCAAATCTATTCAGAGTTTGGACTAAGATATAGGATATTAATTTTTCCACACCACATGTTGGTGTGGACTTGATTCTCGAAACTTAGTAGGGAGGATAATAGGCTTGAGGACCGAGGTAGATTCAAACGACCTTTTTGTTAGAGAGATGTCTATGAGGGGGTATGTGTTTTCAAGGGGATCGCGTGGTTTTGACCAACAGGTCCAAGTGGGACCAAAAACAGCCCTGGTGCAAAAAGTTCAAATGCAGTTTTCTGGGACATGAAACTCATTGTACGCCTTGGCAATGTCTCACTACTCTTTGCCGTGTGGGAACTATAACATGGCTTTAGAATTCTTGGGTGTTTCTCCTGACATTAAACACCCGTTGAGGACAATTGGACCACATGGATGGTTCCTCGTCTCGAAATTGAATGGTCACATCCCAATTGGCCCTTCAGTGATCATGTCAAAGATTTGTGTTTCCCCTAGTTATTAATCGACCAAGTTGACCAAAGGACTCACTGAGTTCCCTAGCACAATCGATCAATTGGTATTGAGGATGATGGGGATGCACTGGATGCCCGTCTAAGCAGAAACTAATTGCAGATCTGGACCCTAAAGAGAATATCGTTGCTTCACCATGTGCTTTTGCCAGGGATCGCGTGGAACAATTATTTCAAGATCACCAAAATACATAGGCCTCCCCCATGCCATTCCCATAAAAAAAACCCTACTTAACGATGTTTATCGACACCTTTGTGATAAACGCTCTCGGGCGAACAGTAAAGTAGAGAAGGAAATATACAAACTCATTCTAAATTCAGCGTTTGGCAAACTGTGTGAAAGCGTACGGAACAGCTCTCGTTGTGACGTCATGATGACCCTCAAGAGTGGTGCACAAATTATTGCACACCCAATTTTACATCGTTCACGAGCATAGAGACAAGCATGGTTCTTCTACACAGGAAAGAGAGAATGTGTGTACTTAACAGAATATATTAGGAGGTAGTTCAGTACTTAAAAATTATCCAAAAAGCTCATGTTGTCATTTTTTTACAATGTGTGCAAGGTGTGCAATGGCCAAAGGAGGGGAGGTCAAGTTTACTATGGGGATACAGATTCTCTGCTGTTAAAAGTAAAAACCGGGGATTTATGGGAGATTTAGAAAAATGGGGTACACATCAGCTCGCGGATGATTTCACTGACTGGAATCCGCCCTCTACCCCAAGTTGGTGAAACGTCAGGCCCCAACCAACTACTGATGTTAAAATCAGAGACGGGGGAGTGATTTGATACACAATTTGGTGTTACTCGGGTCCTAAAGTTTATTGCGTTGAAATTCATAACAGGGATGTAAAGCAGGCGTGTAAAGGGGTGCCTACATATTTTGTAAAGAACAATTTCAACATGAGTGTGTACAGAAACTGTGTAGAGAATAGCCTAGTGCTGAGAGCACAAGTGCTTGCAATTCGCTCTCTACAGTAGAAAAATTATACTGTAAGAGTGGAAAAGAATGCAATGTCATGTATATCTGACAAAGTCTTTCTGCTCGAGAATGGTGTAAATTTACTCCCCCATGGCCACTAGCGTATTTAAGACCGGGCTGAATGCATGGACTATCGCAATCAACTTGGTCTGGATAAATTAACCTAAACCTAACCTCACCCAAACCTAACCTTTTATAAATTAACTTAACCCAACATAACCTAACCTCACCTGATAAATTAAATTCTCTATCCTGCAGCAGTGACGGCGACTATTGTATACAGTTTTTCCCCCGGGGGGCTGAAGCTTTTAAAGAACATTGAGATGGGTTCTCATAGAACAAAAAACTGAAAAGATATCATATTTTTTCCATGAAAAAGATTGTGTCAATAAGAACCGAAACAGGAAGTAATTCGTAAAAACTATTTCCACAAAATATATTTTTCACATAAAAGGTAAAGAGCTCCATTAAGCCAAAAAATGAGCAGAAAATAAAAGTCACATGTTGTACCAACTCAAAACCCTCGGGAAGTTTTATTGCAGTGAAAATACATTTGATGCTTTTCTTAAGCAATATTACAATGGCAATGAGAAAAAGAAAAAGAAGAAATTCAATGTTGGGATACATGTTCGAATTAATAGAACCACCAATATTTTTGAAACAGAGGACATTATTTCTGGCAAGCACTGAAAATATTTAAAGTGTCCAAACTCCTGGACACTACAACCACGGGACATATCGACTGCGAGGACACCAAAGAATGCTGATATTCTTGGCGGTTGGTATGAATATGAACTGCACAAAAAGTTAGAAACACTAGTGAAAATTTAATCAAATTGAAAAGATATTAAAGAGGTCGTTCTGCGTTAGGGGCAAGAGACAGTTGCTTGTTTGCTGGCTAGAGATTTACAACTCATGATTTGATTCTTGGATTGGTTGTTGAAGAATATTGACAAGGCCCAATGATTGTTATGTGACTTTCATGTGCGATGTCTTCTGATTCCTCTCTACAAATTACTTGAATAGAAACAAGTGATTTTTCGACGAAAACTCTCCCACCATCAAATTTCGACGGCGCCGTTTTTGTTTTTTAAACGTTTTTTTTTTGGGAGTGGCTCCTGTGGACTCGTATTCTCAAATAGAAATATGACATCCTGATGAAAAAAATTGCAAAATATGAGATAAAAGTTTATTACCATCGATTGCGTCACTCTTTTTTCGGAGTATTAATGGGTTTAAGCACTTAATCTAGTGAATATCCTCATGTCAAATTGAAATCTAAAAAGGAATATGAGTAATATGATAAGAATTGCGTGCAAAAATGAATAGAAAAATCTTCATAATCGATAGGAATGGTTCATTCCCATTTTAATTTTCAAATGGGAATACGGATAGGATTTACATTTACCTCCACCTTGGTGGACACTGAAAGGATTCAACTTCTCAATGATAATCTTTAGTGATGTTCTCTGGCTTTACACTGAACAGGAGTTAATGGTATAAATGCTGCAAACTGTTAACGGGATAGACAATCTCTATTTGTGCTGGATATTATCGACCTCGGTTTGGGTCTCGGAGCTTGTGTATCTTTTACTACGCCGTTATTTATGGCAAATCCCGGATTGGCAAATAGCAATGTTTCCCCTCCTACGAGTTCTTGAACGAAAAAAACCAATTCAAGCACATTATTCACCACTACAAAAGCAAAGCCAACTTCAGTATATTCCCGTAAAACACTTCCTATTGGGAACTTTACTTTCAGGTAACACTAAGAACGGAATTAAGGTGACCCCCCATGCAATCTCAAAAGGTTTGGCTGTGAATTACATGCCCAACTTTCGACCCTTTGGTTCAAAACAACAAGATGTCTAATAGAAAAGTGTGTAGTCATTTGTCCTGATTATTGACTGCTATGTTACACACTCTTTAGGCCCAATAGGACACAGTGGCCAAGGAAAGGGACCTAGATACAAAGGTCGCTTATCAATGTCTGGCTTATGGTCTTGGCAGTGGAGTTTGCTAAGCTGTTTTGCCTCGGCACTACCTTTGGCTCGAAAATATATTGATACCGGCTGCGAAAGATTTTGACAATCCTCTTAGACTATACGATTGGGGGTCTGGTAAAAGGGATTTAAAAAAAAAGTGCTGCTCAGGAAAAATCTTAGGTCCAGTGCGTGCACCCTTTGGCAAAGAGAATTAAAACCAAATGGCAAACGGTTTTAAAAGGTCGCGAAGCAATGCATCACGCATCAGTCTCTACTCAGGTTGAGAACACGAAAAAGACATCACCCCGGTCAAAGAAAATTAGGGAAAAAGCCGACACGTACTGTAAACAGTAGAAGAAGAAGCCCCAGGAAGAGCATTGTAGATCGAAACTAGATTTCTTTTCTTAGATGTCATAACCTACTACATAATATTCTCAACCTTCAATCACCTCATCATGAATATATTCAATGCAGAAAATGTTGAATGTGGGAAGTGTAAAGCATGGATACTAGGAACCAATTTTATCCGCAACAACCCCTCTCTGATAATATCCACTTCAAATATTTCAATTAATATTCAATTTAAGACAACATTATTCGGAATGTCTCGAAATTTATAGATTTACAAATGAAAGGCGCTAAATCCGATAATACATTGCCAGTTCTTGCCGATAAAATTCCTATGAAAATTGTATATTACATAATTTACTTCATCAACTCAGGTTTCACATACAATGGTACGGGTGAGCACAAGCAACAAGCTCTCAAATTATACAAGCTATATTGCAATTTATGCTGATAACACCCCAAGTCATACAATGAAGTGGAGGCACCTCCAATGGATATGAATTATATTACCTAATATGATTGTACAGATGCACTTAAAAATGCTACAAATATTGTGAATTAATCTAGTTGGAAAAAAACCATCATGACATATTTAATTACACCCCAATGGCTACCAACCCAATATTAAAGTGCGATATAAAATTGATACGAGCAACCATCCAATTTCATATTGAGAAAAAGAACTTGCTGTCAATGCGGAATCGACTCTCTCTCTCACCTCGGCAATACTACATGTACGCAAAACAACAGGTTATGAGTTCTGTTGCTTTTGGCGGTAGAAAAAATTGAGAGCCAGTGGAAAAATATTAAAACTACTGGTTCTCATACAATCAATAATCAACGTCACATTGCCGTGGGGTCCACGCACCTTCACGGACTCATCCGTTTATCAATGGGCAAAATTCCGTCAAAACTGGCCTGGCATTTGTAAAAAGCGCTTAGTGCAATAGGGTCGTGGACTATATGTCTACATAATTTGAAATGTTTTGGCTTTCATATCTTGTCTGCAAAGTAAATGGAAAACCCACTTACAATCTGTCTTTTGATAAATCCTATAGAACTTTGTATGAGTTGACCATGCAGGACCCTAGATCATGATTCACAACTATTTGAAAATGGTCGAAACCGAAGAAATGTTTGCTAAAACACATGGTAATCTTGTATTGGATTTGTCTGGCCACGCAGGATCTGAGTATAGTACGTACAGGGAGTGTGTGTTTAGAGTGTACATTTGCCGACCGTAACTGAGAGTATGTCCTAATCTCGCTAAATCAATATGAACCCTATTGGGAAATCACTCCCGAAGGCAGTGTTCTACTTAGACTTGGTGCCAATGAACACCAGTCAAATATCAATGTATTTAATATGGACCCCTACACGTCCAAAATAAAAATCCTATTGTCTGCCCTCGGACTTTCTTATGAGGAAATTCACAAGTGAAAAAATACCCTATTTATGTTAATAGCAGTCCGTCGACTGGGCAGACGGGATTGGCTGTGCATCTTTCAAACAATGAAGACATTGAATTGTGCTCTCTGGGTCTACCATCTACATTCTACACACCACACATCAGCAACATATTGAGCGCAGGGGGAAAACTATTATTCAAATCGGAAGAGAGTGCAGATCTGACGATTAAAAGTCTGTGCTTCCATGCACTACTATAATTGTGGTCCCCCCCCGATGTCGCGGCTATCAAGCAGTTTTTCAAAATTTTATGTAGACAATCCACGTCTGACACGAATTATGTGTGGAAAATATCCTCTCTGACCTGTTGATAATATGGATGACGGTGCCCTACGAGTAAAATTCTTTAAAAAATGTAATTTGATTGTTTAATTAATAAAGAAAAATGTATGTATACAAAAAAGTCTTTAATCTTCAGCTTTAGATTTCTTCTTTCTTCGGGTGATATAGGCATACATGTTCGTGAACCAGCTAATGCCTTGGCGAGGGTACTAGCTGGTTAGTCATTTGGATTTCACTGTTATATTGACTGGCTTGATCGACTGCAAGAGTCAGGTCCACACGTTGGTCTACAGTTATAATGTATACTTCACTACTTGGTCGAGAAGCTCTCTTGGTATAGTCAATGATACTATTTGCATTCATATTATGGAAAATTCAACGAGTTTCAGTCTGTCTATTTTGAAGCAAATATCCATACAGTGTTTTCAAAATGTGTTGAATTCACATTCGGATATACCTGGCCCAAATAAAAATTCAACTGGGTTTAGTCGTCATAATAGGCCGTGTCGTCACAAACGATGACGTATAGAGACCAATTGGCTTGTTACCCCGACATAACTATGTTGGAATGCGTAGGCCTCGATTCGACAATCCTCCCAAGGTAATATTTAAATCGCTAGCTACGACGTATATCCAATCTCGCTAGAAATAAACTTAAAATCCACGTTTGCGGATTCTTTCGTCAATCATAGGCGGGGTAAGTTTCTGCATCCCTCTGATCACCATTTGTCATGAGTGACAATTGGTAGCAGCAGGAGTGCGCCTCCTAGGGTGTGAGTATCGACAAATCTCCCTTCGCAGACATGAATGACATCCTTTAATTTGTACTTGCACAGGCTCTCTATGTTAATTTACAAGGGTTACATTATACTTAGGCACTTTTTCACTATTAGTGTCATCATATAATTGTACAATTCTGCACATTGAGTCGCAGACTGCCAAGGAGTGTTACATCGACATAGTGGACATGTATAGAACATTTTTTTAGTTTCGATGTCAACTCTCTCACAGCTAAAACGAAACTGATCATCCTCGTTCGATTAATAGGGAGGAGGTAAGGTGAGAATGAGTAACTCTTATGACATCCCCTCTTTCGAATGGGAGCATCTACTGGAATATTATGGCAATTTTTTCAAAAAGTATATCCTCGATATTATTCTGCTTTGTGCCAAATTAATATATCGATAATAAGTATAAGCATTTTGTGTGTGAGTCACATTACAAAGCTTCATCATAGTCCAAATCGGGGAGGAATTGTTTTTATTATTATTGCAAGTGTTCCCGAGACAATATCTTTCATTGAAGGGATAAATCGGGAAAATATCATCAAAAACAAAGATTTTCCATAATCACCCACGATTCGAAAAATCAAATCCAATTCTCTCTTTCTCAAATTCTATTCATGTCTTTCAATCCTAGCCAATTCTCTCACTTGCGCGTGACTCTCGACTGATAATTGATTCGTAAGCCTACTATTCTAACAAAAAGATAAGTGGGAACATTTTCGATTTGGCGCACGAACCAGATGGTTATTTAATGTGGATAATGTACAACATATAATATAGACACATTGTCAACAATAAATTAGCGATACAGCGTATGTGTCCTCGATAGGCCTTCACTATCGCACTTAATTGAAAGCCACTTATGAAGTCTATTCACAATGGCGCTATATCAAACTTTTGCAGCGAAAGCATGTATCGATCCTCCATTGTAAATTTGCTCAATCATGTCACTATCTTGCCTATACTTTCATCTCTTTCCAGACACAAAGTCAGTGATTCCTCTCGTTGAAATGGTCCACCGGCAAGTTTGGTGGCTCTTGTATCAGTGCCCACCAAACTCCACTAATCAACTTCTAAACGTAGGGTAACATTCCACTCATTATTATTCCATAATATATTCCTATAGGAGTAAAGTCAAATCTGTTCTCACTTCCTTTGAATTCTCTTCGCAAACTTTCTCAATAAAAACTAGAGGCAAAAAATCCCTTCCTTCATATTTTCACTGCCAATACTGTACCGCTAATCTTTGACTCCCGTATTGGCTTAGAAATGAACAAGTAATCTGTTAGCCGTTAGCCCGATCAACCTTTATTCACCGCCGATTATTCAATCAATTTCTCAGAAATCTACTTCCGTTCTTGTCCTAGTCGATTAGGGAATCAATTTCTCAGAAATCCAATTCCCTCTTGTCAAGTCGATTAGGTAATCAATTTATCAAAATCCACTTCCCCCGAGTCAATCAATTCCATGTCTTTCCCGTCTAATGAGCATGTGCAAAATTCGACCCCGGAGTCATTACACATAGAACAACAATTACATCGACATGAAAAATATCTTTAAAGTCAAATGTACCTTCTTAGCCGACAATGTTGTCTTCTGTAAGTATGCTATGCCATAGCTTCGTTCTCTTTTGATTCTTTATAGTAAACTAGAACTTTCTATTTTCAATCAAATTAAGCCCCTCTCTGAAGGTTTATCAGGAAGTTATCCCCTTTCTTATAAAGACCATTATATAATATTATATATATATAATATATATATATATATATATATATATATATATATATATATAATATTATACTATATAATATATATATAGAATATATATATATAATATAATATATATATATATATGATATATATATAACTATATATTATATGCTATATATAACTATTATTTATATTATATATATATATATATATATATATCTATATATAGTATCTCTATACATAGATCTTCTATATATAGATATCTATATATATAACATAAGTATCTACTATATCTAGATCTATATATCTAATCTATATATCTCTCTATATACGTTATATCAGTATCTCTCTATATATCTGAATATATATACGTCTCTCTCTATCCCTCTCTCTATCTCTATCTCTCTCTATCTATCTTTTCTTTCATCGCTCTCCTATCTATCTATCTCTCCTCTCTCTCTCTCGCTCTCTTTCCCTAATACTCTTCTCTCTCTATCTATTCCCCTTTAACTTTCCCTTGTTTACGAGTTTTTCAGTTAGTTTCATTACTATCTATTTGTAATGTTTTTCGCCTTGCTTGTTTATCGTTCACTTTTCTGTTTGTTTTTCCGTTTCATTTCTGCCTCTAGGCCCTTTTTTTTTGTTATTAAGCTTGATATTCATCTTTCATTTAACCGTTGCTTGCGTTACGATCTATTTCGTAATTTATATTATTACTTTGTGTGTGCTTTGGCTAGGACTTGTTTTTATTTAATTTTTGTTAAATTTTGGGTTTAATTTATATCTTTAATAGTCCTTTCTGGTCGTTTTAGCGCTTCCAATTTTATAAAAGGTATGTGTATCCGCTTAAACCTGAATCCAAAACACACCCAGAAGGAAGTTACGTGTAGTCACTGAGTATTTTCGATTAATGAAAATTATCTGTATATCTACCCGTGGACTAGTAGAAAAGGTCCTTAGCCCACTGTCTTGACAATAAAGAAGCACACTTGAAAGCACAACACATTTATTTTCTGTCCTAGCCCATTCAAAAACCATGGCTTAGGAAAGGTTATACTCTAACATGATATTGACAAGGAATTCATTAATCTCTTATCTGAACATTGGGTTATAATTTAACGGAAAGGTTTGTTTCAACTGTCAGATGTGTGTTAGACTGCAGATAAAGCAACCTTGTTTTACTTGTACGTGCTCGAGCCAGCAAAAGAAAGGAAATTGCAAATATAAAAGCCTTGTTCAAGTGGGTGGTAATTTCTTTTTCATTGTTTCTGACGATAATCGCGGTGAATTTGTAAACACTAAATTCTCTAGTTGGCTAAAATCCTACAAATTGACAACAAATTGAAACATGGCTGTGTTCAACAAACAAGAGCACTGTTGAAGATTAACACTGATCAAATTTAGTAACAATGAACCAATTGCGCCGATTATGAACTAATCAATTTTGCTTCGTCAAATGCTCTGTGACTTGTCCAACAAACATAAAACTTTATCATAAAAATCACTCAAAGTACACGTCATTGACCCACCTTCTGACAGTACTGAATGGTGTTGAGACGTTGGACAAGCCGAAAAGAGAAAGAAATAAGAAGCATTTATTAAACAAATCTTGTGAGAACTATGTTGCCGCTATGCTATCGCGAGCAAAAAAAAAAAATAAAAGACTTTTGACTTTCTCGGTCGTGATGAAAATGAACGAAATCGAATCGGACAAACAAGTTTGAAATTTATAATCAAGGTCTAGCTTACAATTTAATTGAATTATTACTACGATTTGATTGCAAATCGTAAAAAGACCCAAACACCCTTTGACAGTCATTTATATATTTTTTTTAAAGTTGTCACATTTTACCAAAGTCTTTTTGGGAGTAAACATGTTAAAGCGATTAAGGGAATTTGAAGACCATATCATGAGAGTATTTCTATGGGTAGCACAGTTCAAGTAGCCTGGTACGGTAGATTTAACGAACGCGTCGTTCCTTATGATTTAGTATAAGGGGCTAGAGGTGGTCCGTAAATATAGAAAAACTAAAGCCTTTTACCCTCTTCCTATATTACAGGATAGATCTTTTGAACGCCCCAAACACGCTCCCTGATTCAAAGCCGTCATAATAGAACCCCTACAAGTATATTTCCTACTGCCATACGTGTTTAGGTTGGTCGCTATGCATTAGGCCATTCCATTACAGCCAACGAGAGGGCGATGAAGTTGCTAAAGCCCCTGAATACATTTTGAAACAAGACTCGTATATGTAAAAGTCAAATCGATCGAGGGAGTGAATTTTTTAATCTACACGCGAAAGGGTTTTATTGGAGATAATACAGTACCTATATGGTCATAGTTTATAAAAGGTGGCATTAGCTGAACGTTTTATACCGAATCTTTGACTTTTAATTTCAAGATATTACACACTGAAAAATACTGCTGCTTTTATTCAAGATTTAGATAAAATCATGATGTTTGTAACCAAATTTTCATTCGATTCTTGTCCAGTGTGAGTCCTATTGAAGTTCATTGTAAGAAAATACACTTTTCTTAAACACATCTTCTAATGAAAAGGCAGGAAAAGAAAACATTTAATGGTTGGTGATACTGTGTCGAATTCAACTCCAAAAAAATTTGAAAGGGGATTACTTGCGGTCCCACTGAACATTTTAGAATGTCAACACTACGTGGACAACTAAACTATAACATATCGTCTTCGTGATATGGAGATGACGGGATTCTGGCGGTTATTATGATTTTGAAATGCAAAATTGTTGTAAATAGTGGATTGTATCAAATTGGAAGGGACTAAAGAAACTTACTCACAATGGGTTAGGCGACAGTTGTTGGTTTTGGGGCTAGCGGTACAACCTGGATTTTGAATTTGGATACCGATGAGGACGTTTTTTTAATGTCTAATGATTTTTATGTGACATTCAGTTCCAATGTTCTGACCAACTCTATGATATTTGAATAAATAAGCGATATTTGACAAAAAGACTCCCCTGCCATTAAATTGAAGGGAAGGTATAAAGAGTTCCTCTTGTAGATTGTATTGTCCAAAAAATACATATCTTTAGAAAGGATCGTACATAAGATGTAAAAATTAGACCACAGGACTGGCATTCGTTAGCGATCAACCATATAATTGAGTTGATCAATTCATATGAAATCCCTTTGTCAAAAATATCATACAAGAGTTTGGTGGTATGAATGATTATGTCGTGCTTGCAACAAAAAACATTCCATATCGTAAAATAGTTACTTTCAATTCAACTTATTCAATAAAGAGGGGCCAAGATCTACATTATTCAAGCATTGACAACAAAAAAATGTCCTTTCACAACGATAATCTAAGAGACCCGTTCCTGGTTTTAAAACATAATATATCCCCAATGATAAAAAGTGTGGAAAAGCGTGGTAGCATGGATCACTGTCATTTCACATAGTATTCATCCACTTCTCCTCAGACTGTTGGATATTCCTGACGCATACTGTGTCTAGAGAGTACAAGAGCCATCAATGTGATGTCGCGTGATGAATAATAAATTTTGCTTCAAAATGCCCTCGTGATTGTCAACAAACATTGACTTTGATCGTTAAAAAATACTCAAAGTAAACTTTCATTGACGAACCTTCTGAAAATACCGAAAGTATTGAAACTGTGGAAAAAGCCGAAAAAAGAATTAAAGAAGAATTTATTAAAAAATCTTTAGTAGACATGTTGCCACTATTCTATCGCGAGCAAAATAAAAGACTTTTGACTTTGTCGTGAAAATGAACAAATCGACGACAAAAAGAATGAAGTATAAATCCAGCGTCAAGAATCCAATTTAATTGAATTAATTATGAAATTTGATTGCAAATCGTAAAGACCCAAAACCCTTTGACAGTAATTTATATATTTTTTTAAAGTTGTCAAATTTTACAAAAAGGTCTTATGGAATAAACCTGTTACAAGCGATGAAGCTGAATTTGAAGACATATCAGGAGATATTTCTTTGGGGTAGGCACGCCAAGTAGACCTGTAAGGGAATTTAAACGAACGCGTCTTTCCTTATGACTTAGTAATATAAGGGAACTAGAGGTCGTGAATATAGAAAAAACTAAAGCCCTTTACCCTCTTCATATACTACAAGAAATCTTTTGACTCAAACACGATTCAACGACGTTCATAATGGACCATTACAAGTTATTCTACTGGCCATAAGGTTTTAGTCGATATGCATAATCCATTCGATTACAGTCAAAAGAGAGGCGATGAAGTTGCTAAAGCCCTTGAATACATCTTGAACAAGACTCGTATAGTAAAAAGTCAGATAGATCGAGGAGTGAATTGTTAATCACACGCGAACAAGGGTTTTATTGGAAGATAACTACAGTATTCTATCATAGTCACAGTCTATTAAAGAGTGCATTAGCTGAACCTTTGTTACGAACTCTTGGAATTTTAATTTCAAGATATTGGCACGCTGAGGAAATACTGCTGCTTTTATTCAAGATTTAGACAAATCATGATGATTTATAACCAGGCATTTCATTACGACCTTCCTTGTCCAATGTGAGTCCTCTTGAAGGTTAATTGTAAATGAAAAAATATACTTTTCTTAAAGACGATTCTCCTGAAAAGGCAAGAAAGAAAATATTTATTGTTGGTGATAATGTTCGAATTGCAAAAAAAAAAAAATTTTGAAAAGGGAATTTCTTGCGGTCCACTGAACAATTTTAAAAGTCAACACTCGTTGGATACTAAACATATAACATACGTATTCGTGATTATGGATGATTGACGAGGGATTTTTGGTGGTTCTTATTCATTTTGAAATGAAAAGTTGGAAATAGTGGATTGATCAAATTGAAAGTATTAAAGACACTTTTACTAACAAGGGGTAAGTGGACAGGTCTTTCTAGGGTACAACTTGATTTTGAATTCCTGGATACCTGCTGAGGACGTTTTTTTTTAATGTCTTAATTATTTGTAAGTGACATTCAGTTCCATGTTTCTGATCCACTCTATGATTATTTGAATCAAAGCGAATCTTTTGACAAAAATTCCCCTGCCATTAAATTGAAGGGAAAGGTAGAAAGTTCCTCTTGTAGATTGTATTGTCCAAATAATACATATTCTTTAGAAAGGATCGTACATAAGATGTAGCAATTGGATCACATGATTGGAACTCGTAGCGATCAACATATATGAAGAGGATCATTCATATGAATATCCCTTGTCAAAATATGCCTAAAGGAGTTGGTGGTATGACTGACTTATGTTCTTGCTATCAACAAAAAACATTGCATATCGTTAAAATAGTACCTTTCAATTCAACTATTTTCAAATGAAGAGGGCCAGATTACATTAGGGTCAAGCATTGACTGAAAACAAAAATGTTCTCACAACGATAATCTAAGAGACGTACTGGTTTTAAACATAATATATTGGATGGAAAATGCCGGAAGCTCCAGTTAGCATGGGCCGTGCCATTTTCAATAGTATCCATCCACCTTCTCTGCAGACAGTTGTATATTTCTTACGCATCCTTTGTCTAGAGATCAAGAGTCGTTATCGCTCTCACATCGACAATACTTCAAATACAAAACCACAAGTTATGAGTTCTGTTGCCGCTGGCAATTGAAAAATAAGAGGCTATGGAAATAATATCAAATTACTCTTTTCTTCAAGGGCAATCACGAATCAATCCCATATTGCTCAGGGTAACGTGTACCTATACTGATTTCATCATTTATCAAAGGTCAAAAGTCCTTCAAAACTTGCTTTGGGATTCTGTAAAAAGTACTAGCCACGTTGGGATCATGAAAAAATTTTTCTGTTATAAATTTGCAGTTTTTTGGAACTTTCTTCGCTTGTATGTAAAGTATAAAATTCTGCTCAACAATTTATCGTTTGATAAATTCTACAAAATTCTATATTAAAATGGCAGTGCAATTCCTAGATAAAACTTCCAAAGTTATTGAAGTGGGTGTAAACTGGAAGATATGTTTGAGGAAAACTAATGGTATCATTGTGATGAAACTCAGGATTGGAGTATTGTCCGATCCTGGTACTGTGACGTTTAGAGTGTATCTTACTGAAGCGTGACGGGGAGTATTGGATTAATCTCGCTAAATCAATTTGAACCTATTGGGAAAATTAGTCCTGATGGCTGGGTTCTGTTAGACTTGGCGCATGAACACGAATAAGATGAAATCAATGTTGTCAATTGAATCCTTAAGTCCAAATATCAATCCGATTACATGACTCCGAATCTCCTGGAGGATATTTCAATACGTTATCAATACCATTATTATTGGTAATAGAAGGTCCATCATGGATTGCATACCTTCAGATTTCTTAGAGACCTATTCAACATCGTTGACAATACTTAATTATTTTTAGTAGCAGTCCATTCCCGTGTAAAGCTGGGGCATTGGTTTATGAATCTTGCAAACAAGTAAGAATTATTATAATTTTTCATGTCTTTTTATTATATGTTCTACAACGCCTCACCTTAAAAATTTTCTTGAACAGAGTGGAAATTACTAATCAGAATCGGAAGGGGTACAAGATTTATCAACTAAAATCTGTAGTTTCATGCCCACAATTATGTTATGTTTCACGATGTCCACAGATATAGTACAGTCCAATTTCTCAATAGTGATGGTGACAATCCCGATTTAACAACTTTCTTGTTGAAAATGCCATGTCTTACCTAGACAGGATAAATTTCGGTGTCTAAGAGTAAAATGCTTAAAAAGCATTATAAATATGGTTATTAATAAAATTTGTATGTACGAAATCACGGTAACCTTTGATTTCTTCTTTACTTATAGGTACTCATCAGAAACAATCAGTGGTAGTAGCCTGTTATGATTTAACCTGTAGGAATTACAGTCTTTAATTGCACAGCATATCCCCTTATTAGCATTTACCATGGTTGCATAATCTCACCTTTCATTATAGTAATCAGCAAAAGCACAATTCTCACAGGATTACCAACTGCCCAGTGTATACAAGCACAATCGACATGAGTGAAACATTTTTCAATGTGGACTGTCTCACATCCAGAAAGAAAATGACTCACGATCAATAAAATTTCTTCAAGGAGAAGTGACGTCACAAAACTTGTTTAAATATTATTTCTTACAAAATGGTCATCTAAATAGGGATAAAAGCAAAATCACAATAAATTTTTTTTGTCTCAATTAATATGATCTATAATGAGTAAAAGCCACGAGGCCATGACCGCAAAGTTTTATGCAATAGAACAAAGATGAGGAATCAGATCCCTTTATATCGTTAAGCATTTCTCGAGAAAATATTTGATTTTGAGATATAATTCAAGAAATATCATCCTTAAGACACAAAATAATCTCACTAGTAATAAACCATCTTTTATAGAGTCTACCTGCATTATTTTCTAGATACATTTAATTGTCTTGTAGTCTCTATATAAGCACTGTACTCACTTAGGTACAAGATAGTGTTCTTGCGGACTTGAATTTGCTTAATATTAACATATATCCTGCATACATCTTGTCCCAATTTATAGGAGGTTAGTTGGCAACCTCTTGTGTAATTCCACTGCTACTTGCACTCTTGGTTCCCCTTTCGCTAATACTTTTAATGTCTAAAGCATTCATTTTGATGTTGGACACCTTTAAATCTTAATCTAATAATTAAGAAATGGGAGACCTGAAATCGGGAAACTTCAGAAAAGACGTCTAGACTCCTATATCGGGGCTTCTATTTTTGAGGGACGGTATAAAATAGAATACAGTGTGCCAAAAATTACTACGGAATCGAGACGAATGGCGTTACTAGGGAAAATACCGGAGAGTGCACGGGAATCCTATGTTTATCAGTATTCGCTCACTTAAATCCTATACTATTTTTCCTATTTGTGTCATGAAATCCGTATTACTATTTTTTTTTAGGGCTGTCAAGGGTATCCTGCAGCTTGAAACAGGTGACCGCATTGGGCATTTTGAGGAACTAACAAACTTCACTAATACTCACCTATTGGGCTCCGAAAAATCCCATCTTTAATCTGCTATTAGGCCTCACGGAATAAATTATCTCCTATACTAATATAAACATTCTCATATCTCGAACGATATTTTAAAATGAGCTTGTTGTAATTATGCAATATGATAGTTTAATATATAGGATAGCAGATTCTCACGAACAACTCAAATTTAGATTCCAATCAGTGAGACAAAGGATATAACCATTAAGAAATTAACGTAATTGATGTCTCCATTTTAAAATACTTATCGAGATGAAACATTTAGAGATTATTAAAAGGGTGATTGTGATATATCCATAGATCTTTTAAGTTTAAAAATTCACGTAACGAAAAGAGCATATGAAAACTTAAATATAAATCTTAATATCTAAAAATATTTTTCGCCATCCAATTCGTAGGTAAGTTGTTGTATTGAAAAACTTAGGGATTTGGGGTGTTTAGTTTACTAGTTCAGTTCTGTTTAGCGTCGTTTCCCTAGCTTTCATGGTCGGACAAGTCTGAAACATATGACTTGATAAATTAGTTTGCTAATTTCGGTTTTCTGAACTAGGTTTTTTTAGGCTTTTTTATGCGTGTTTTGTTGAAAACTTATTGGTGAGTTTGTATGTTTAGTTGATGTTCGGTTTTTCTGAGCAGTGTTTCTTAGCCCTTCGTAGGGTGTGTGATGTCCTGAAACTTGCGTTTTGAATAACTTGTGTTCTATTTCAGTCTTTCTAAGCTAGGATTCCCTGCCTTTTAAGGTTTTCTAAAAACATGATGGTTTAAATGTTATTTTGCTAATTTGGGATTTCCGAACTGGCTTCTTAGGATTTAGTAAGTGTGTTTTGTTGATTATTGTGCCTAAAAAAGTGCTGAAACTAAGAAAGTGAAAGCTTTCCTCTAAATCAGAAAAGCCCAAATTAACAAATATTTAAACGTCCAAATCATTAGTTCAGACTAAGTCAGGCCAAGGAAATGCGAAAAATTAGGTCAGAAGGACCATGGAATTTTTAGTAAACGAAATATTATATTTCTAATTTTCAGACAACTGAGACCTATTGAAAGCCTACAGAACCTAGATTAAAAAACCAAATTAGTAAGCTAAGGACTCCAATCTATGTTACAGACAATTCGAATCACGAAATACCAAAACTAAATATCCTAAATTTTAAGCCTAAGATTAAAGCCATAGGGGTATCAATTGCGTAAAGTTTTGTATGGATATGGATCCTTGTCTCATTCATGGTGATCTAAGTTTTGGAATTATTTCGTCAGAATTTGTAATCCTGTATAATGAACTATCTTATTGTACCATTAGAAATGTTTAATTTGTAACATTTTTGATTTATTTAACATATATATAATAGTTTTGATATTAATATTAATTTTCAAGGATATGTCTAACTCTAAAAAGATTTATTTCAATATTTACCCACTTTAAATATCAAGTTTCATATCGATTACACACGAATTGGACGCATAAATTACGTACTGGTAGGTTTAGGAGTTAGAAAGTCCTGAAGTAAAAAAGCAAAAAGGGTCATACAATTTACAGTTTTATATGCAAATTAGAAGTTTTCAATCCAAAAATCATATCGAAAATGTCATCTTTTGGGTGGAAGTGGGTAATTTCGAAGGAAAACTGAAAATAGTCAGCATCAAAACAAAGAGATTTGCCTCAAGGGCTTGATTCGGAAACCTCTCGAAGGCTTTGTTTATTAACTCTTAGGTTTAAATGTTGCTCTTCACTTTCCATGAAAGGTCCATGTTCAAAGTAAGTCATGGCTGTAATTTAAAACAAATTCATCATTCTCCCTCAAGAAATTTGCGTCTCGTAGGTATTTGCAAAGGACACACTACCTTTTCTTGGACTTACAGATAGTAGTTTAAATAGGGATAAATCCTCTATTAGACAGTATAAAACAAAGACAAAAATCTGGATATTTCGGTCATAAGCACAGTGACCGTCATCAGCCAATAAACTTAATCGTTATAATATCGAACTTTTTTTGTTTATCCAGCACCGGTTTTGGCTACTGTATTGAACAATCTCATTATGTAATTAGAATGCTCATTTTGAAACTAGTTTGAAATATTAAAATGTTTTTGTAGTTTTAATATTACTCTTATCTTCCATTGAAAGTCTGGTTAAAAAAAAACTATGGGTTTAATCCAACATTTCTCCTCACAGTAACAATCTCAGGAGTTTCATCTCAGTAACCTTAACCGATGGTTTGATATTAATTATTGACATTGTCATAACATTGTAACCCTTTTTGACTTGGTTGCTGGAAATCCCTATTTTTAATAAACCAAAAAGTGTTCAGAATGGAATAAAAATGCTTTCATTCTCAACTGGTTAAATTAGCAGAAATTCTTAGATCTGTTTAACTCACAGTTAACAATAAACTGGTTAACGCGTAGGTGCATGACCTACAGAATTTAACTCATCCGTTAGCTAATCTGGTCCAAGTTGAAGAGTTAATTACTCCAAAGAAGGCCCTGTATAAGTACCAAAGCAAAACATTATCTAATATGGGCTAAATAAGAAGCCCAATGGCTCTCAACAAGTGACTTCGCTCGAGAATAGGAAATACACCACTCATTCTTGTTATAAGAATTTTACTAGTATCTTAAAAAAATAAAAAAAAGAAGTATGATTATGGAGGACTCCTAAACGAATAAAAATGTATCTGATAATTAAAACCAGGGGTCCAACAATAGGATTTACAAAATTCTTCGATTAAAGTTCATCAACGAAATCTCTTTCTGTCTGGACCAAGCCTAATGGGCCGCAATTCGGTAGTGAATAAATGCTTCCATTCATACTTCAAAATATTCTAAACTTTCACTTTTCTTACCAGCGATTCTTTTTTTTTCCAAATTTTCAAATGACCAGAGAAAACATTAATTGATCATAAAAGGTTCAGGAGATATCTATCAGAATTTACAGTTGATGATAGTACTTGCTATTAAATCTCAAATAAATATTAACTGAAATTTAGTTGTAGCAAATAATATCACAAAATTTCGCAGGTCAGATATGCTGTGGCTCATCGTTTCCAACTAAGAGTTTAGTTTTGCCTTCTGGATATCGAAGGTTACTTTCCAGACCTCTGGACATTCACCATGTCATCATTTTGTTACAGAGGTTGGTAATCGGGTTTCTTTTAATATTTTTTAGATTCATTTTATGTAATAGGCCTTACTGAACTATTTTATGTTCAGGGCTACTGTATGGTATAAACCTCAGGTTTATATGTTTTTCTGCTGTGTATGCAAAGAGGAAGTAGGTTACTCCCACTATGAACAGCTTTATGCCAAAAAAAGCCAGTTGAGGCTATAATATTGTGTAGCAATAAACAGTTTTTATGGCTATATGTTCTTCAAAGTAACCTTTTGTTTGAAAAAGAAGGCCTTGGGGTAGGTTTGTTTCAAAACACTCCTAAAAATTCCTAGTTTGACCTTCTTCAGTGATATGTGACAAACCGGCTCATATCTTTTTCTTCTCTTGGTTTGGACGTGTGTCACTAATCATTTGTGTTTGAAAGAGTGCCTTTGAATCAATAGCAAATGAAAGTACTAATTATAAACAGCTATTCTGACTTTACTCTTCTTTTTGATGGGATTGATGTCCTAAAAATCTACTTAAAGGACTTGGGAAAAAAACGGGAGATCAAAATTAGCATCAACCCAGAGAAGGTCTAAGACAATTACCAAAACATATTTGGTCATCAGTCTCTTTGCAATAGATTTTTTGTCATTACCAAGACAATTATAGCATAGCGTGTCATGGGTCTTGTTTGCCGTCATGACATGGTATTTCTTTATTTTCTCTTCATCGGATTAAAGTGTCCTTGTTGTCTCTTGTCATCGGATGCACTTTCATAGTTTTTTTCTTGTAATCAGATAAGCTATTATTATTTTTTATTTTAATCAGATAAAAAGTAATTGTTTTAATACATATTTTTAAAAGAATCATTGATTTTTATTATTATCGGAAAAAGTGACATCGCTTTTATTTGTCATCAGATAAAGTTTCATTGTTTTAAAAGTTAATCGGACAAAATGTCATTGTTTTTCTAACAATGAATAGATGATCATTAGCATGGCTTTAGTATGCATCTACATCCCCCCCCCCCTTTCTGGGTGGCAGGCTAGCTTATAAGGCATTGTAGTAAACATTCCACTTGGGACCTAGCACCAATGGTAAATTCCAAAACTGAGGCTCTATCTACAAACCAAATATAAATTCCTTTTTTTCACACGATAATGTTTTTATTTTTTAAATTATTGAGCATAGTAAAACTATTGTTCTCATAATTATTTTTAAATGAACCTTGTACAAGTGCCATATTATTTGTTATTGCATTTTGTTGCTGCAGTAAATGCAGTAAATGTAACGAAGTGTGGCAATTTTTGTACTATTAAGGGAAACCACTTAACTTTTTCCCTCGTAAATTCTAAAAAGTCATCTGATAGAATGACTTCACTTGCATACAAGGTGGTTTTTTGAAATGACGCTGATTTAAACGCATAACTTGCGCGTTTTGATAATATCCGTGATAGTAACTTCTTCATTAAGAAATTTTTCTATGGTATTAATTAAAAAAAACCCTTTTCGAAAAATAAGTCTTTCAAAGAAACGTACAAGGCCATTTTTAACTTTAAAGATACAAATACCTGCTAAATTCACACTCAAAATGAGCAGAAATTACTATTAAAGAATGAATGAACCTAAAACGTACAAAATTAAATAAAAAATCATAGCAAAAATATACAACAACTAATAATATAAATGACTAAATAGGTCTTAAAGTGGTGTAATGCCTAAATTGAGTATCAAAATCAAGCATAAACGGAAAAAAATATTTTGCTATTGAAGTATAGATGAAAACTTAAAATGAGCAAAAATTAAATAAACAATCAATATAAATGAACATACAATAGATATTAATGTAAATGATTAAATAAATCTAAAAACGAGTGAAACTTAATTTGAATATGGCAAATCAAGCTTGAAAACGAACAAAGATCACTAAAACAAAAGTTTTGGATCGCCTCCTACTCTCACTGAAAAAGGTCTAAAACCTACTGCGTCATTGACACTTTAAGTTTATTTGAGCATCCCTTCTATAAAAAAACCATATATACCCATAGAGTGTAATTTACAAGGCCTTTTCTTGGGCCCTGGGGGGTTTTGTCGACCCCAGAGGTTTAAAATCTGATGTTTGAACTATTTTTACAAAATGGTAACCTCAAAACTTTTATCAGATGGTTCTATCCATTCAATAGACCCAAAGGTGTCGAGGCTGGGAGGGGCTAGTTACCCTCCTCTCCTTTTTACTCTTAGGAAATGAACCAGAACTTTTAATTTCCATTCAAATGAGTCCTCTCCGAAGTTTATACGAGCATCCCTTTCATAGGGACCATATACAGTCCCAGGACATAGTTTACCAGACAAGGTCAGATGACAAAAATCAGAGTTTTTGTTATCTGACTTTTGAACTATTTCTAAGAAATGGCTATCTCAAAATCTATATTTGGTGGGCTTAGGGAAAAAGGAAATGGGGGGATATTGGCCCTCCGATCTCTTTTAACTTTTCTAGAAACTTTTCTAGAAACTAGAAATTTCAATTTCTATTCAAATCAGCCCCGCTGAAGTTTATACGAGCATTCCTTCCATAAGAACCATAGATGCCCCCAGGGGATAACTTACAACGCCTGCCCCCGGGCCCTGGAAGGTTGTGTCGACACCGAAGTTTTTTATCTGACCTTTGAACTATTTATTAACAAAATGGCTATCTCAAAACCTTCATCGGATTCATTTGGGGGAAAAGGGGCTTGGGGGGGGGGGGTTTAGTTTCCCTCTGATCTTTCTTTACTCTTAAAAACTGAAATAGAACTGTCAATTTCCAAACAGCTATATATACCCCCCAGGAATTACTTACAACGCTCACCCCTGGCCCTGACCCATTTTGTTGACCCTGGGAGTTTTAGTTACATGGCCTTTGAACCATATTGAAAAGAATGGGTTTCTCAAAGTTCTTATCGGATGGGTTTGAGGAAAATATGGCGTGGAGAGGAGGGGCTAGTTGCTCTCGTGATCTCTTTTGACTCTTAACAAGTTAACGAAAAACTTTCAATTTCCAATCATATAATCCTGTCTCCAAAGTTTCTATGAGCATCCCTTCCATACGAACTATATATGCCCCAGAGCTTTACTTACAACGTCTACCTCTGGGCCCTAGGGGGTTGGGTCGCCCCGGAGTTTTCATTATATGATCTTTGAAAAGTTCAAAAGTTCTTATCGGATGGGTTTGAGGAAAAAAGGGCATGGAGTGGGAGGGCTAGTTACCCTCCGATGTCTTTTCCCTCTTTAAAAGTGAACTTTCAATTTACAATCAAATGAGCCCTCTCTGAAGTTTATGCGTGAATACTTTCCATAAGAACCATTTTTGCCCCCAGAGCAATGTTTTTAATGCCTGCCTCGGGCCCTGGGAGGTTGCTTCGACATAGAAATTTTTTTTATCTGACGTTTGAACTATTTTTAAAGAAATGGCCATACAAACGGAGTTTTTATTATATGATCTTTGATTATTTTTAACAAAATGGCTAGCTCAAATTTTTTATCAGATGTATTTGGGTAAAAGGCGTGGGGGAGGGGGGGGGCTAGTTGACCTCCAGTCACTTTTGACTCTTAGAAAGGGAACTAGAACTCTGGATTTCCTATTGAATGAGGCCCCTTTTGCAGTTTATACTACGACCCCTTCTATGTTAAGTGCCTCTGGGGAAAAAAATTAATGGACGTGATGGGGAAGGCTAGCTGCCCTTTGATCACTTTTGCTTCTTAAAAAGGTGAATTACAACTTTCAATTTCCAATCAAATCAGCCCTGTAGGAAGTTTTATACGAGCATCCCTTCCATAACAACCACATATGCCCCCAGGGCATTAAGCTACAATGCCTGCCCCCGAGCCCTGGAGAGCTGTGTTGACACCGGATTCGCTGTTATCTGAACCTTTGAAACTATTTTTAACAAAATTTCAATATAAAAAGTTTTATCTGATACGCTTAGGGCGTGGAGGAGGGAGGCAGGTTGCCCTCTCACCTCTTTTGACTCTTAGAAAGTGAACAAGAACTTTCAATTTCCAATCAAATGAACCCTGTCCAAAGTTTATACCAGCATTCCTGCCATAAGAACTATATTTGCCCCCAGAGCATTACTTACAACGCCTGCTTCCGGGGCCTGGGGGAATGCGTCGACGCAGGAGTTTTTCTTATCTGACCTTTGAACTATTTTTAATGAAATCGTTATTTGAAAATTTTATCAGATGGGCTTTGGGAAAAAAGGGCGGGGGGGCTAGTTGCCCTTGTTTATATTTTGACTCTTAAAAATTGAACTAGAACTTTCAATTTCCATCAAATGAGCCCTCTCTGAATTTTACACGACCACCCCTTTCATAAGAACTATATACACCCCCATGACAACACTTACAAAGACCATCCCCCGGGCCCTGGGGGGCTGTGTTGTCACCGGAGTTTTGTTATCAATTTTTGAACAATGTACAAAAAATTGGATCTATCTAAATTTGTAGTAGATGGGTTTGGGCAAAAAATGGCTTGAAGGGAGGGTTTAGTTGCCCTTATATCTCTCGACTCCTAAAAAATGAAATAGAACTTTCAATTTACAATCAAATGAGCTCTCTATGAAGTTTATACGAGCATCCCTTTCATAAGAACCATACTTGCCTTTAGGACATAACTTTAACACCTTCCCCGGGCCTGGGGTTTTGTTGACACCGGAGTTTTTTTATCTGACCATTGAATTTAATTTTAACAAATGTCTATCTCAAATTTTCAGTAGATGGGTTTGGACAAAAGAAGGCAGGGGGCTAGTTTCCTGGCATCTGTTTTGACCATCAAAAAGTTAACTCGAACTTTAATTTCCAATCAAATGAGCCCCTCTGAAATTCTTACGAGTGACCCTTTCATAAGAACCGATATATACCCTTGGCTGAACTTGGCTGAACGCCCGCCCCCGGGTCCTGAGGGTTGTGTCGACACCTTAGTTTTTATTATCTAACTTTTTAATAATTTTTAACTTATGGATATCTCACAAATTTAATCGGATGTATTTGTGGGAAAGGGCGTGGGGAGGGGCTAATTGCCTCCAATCTCTCTTTGACTCTCAAAAACTGAACTACAACTTCCAATTTCAAATCAATGAGCCCTTCCTTGAAGCTTTAAGAGCATCCCTTCCATAAGTACCATATATTTCCCCGGGGAATAACTTAAAACGTCTGCTCTCGGGCCTTGGGGGCTGTTTCGACCCCGGAGTTTTTGTTGTATGTTCTTTGAAGTATTTAAAAAAATGGTTATCTCAAAATTCTTATCGGATGGGTTTGAGGAAAAAGGGTGTGGAGTGGGGGGGGGGGGCTACGTGTCCTCCAATCTCATTTGAATCTTAAAAAGTGAACTAGAACTTTTAATTTCTAATCAAATGGCCCCTTTTGAAGTTTATAGGAGTGTCCTCTTGAATAAGAACCATGTATGACCCTAGAGGTAGGACTTACAACGCCTGTCTCCAGGCCCTGGGGGGTTGTCTCAACACCGGAGTTTTTGCTATGTGACCTTTGAAGCATTTTTAACGAAATAGCTATCTGTAAATTTTATCAGATGCACTTGGGAAAAAGGAGTGGGGGGATGGTTTACCCTCGAATATATTTTGATGCTTAAAAAGAGAACTAGAACTTTCAATTTCCAATCAAATGAGCCCTTGTTGAAGTTTATAAGAGCAATCCTTCCATAAGAACCATATATGACCCCGGGGCATACCTTATAACCCTTGCCCTGAAAAACTCTCGGGGAATTGTTCTGCTCAAAGATACAATTTCCAGAGTTTTCAACTACGTTGAACAAAATGCTATCTCAAAATTTGATGGGATTTATTTAGGGAAATGTCGGCGGGGAAGGGATGTTAGTGGTTTTCCAATTTATTTTGACCCTTAAAAAGGGCTCTTGAACTCTCGATTTCCAATCGAATGATCCCCCTTTGAAGTTTATACGACGACAAATTCCATATGAAGTGCTTCTGGGAAAAAAATAATCAAAAGCAGCGCAATTGCGCTTCTTCAGTAAAGAACGATGTTGGCACAATGTAAAATTTATTTATTTTTTCTTTATACCAGGGCACTTCGTATCGAAGGAGTTGTCGCAGAAAATTTGAACAGGGTTCATGTGATTGGAAATTGGAGTGGCTTGTGTCCTTCTTAATTGTCGAAAGTGGTTGGAAGGCAACTAACGCCCCTTCCAAGCCCACCATTTCCCCAAACACTTTCAATCAAATTTGAGATAGCCATTTTGTTCAGCGTAGTTGATTTCCACAGAGAAAAAAAGTTTTTGAGGAGGACACTCCCCCACAGGCCTCAGGGCAAGGGTTGTAAGTTATGCCCTGGGGGCATATAAGGTTCTCCTAGAAAGTGATGTCGTAGAAAATTCAAAAAAGGCTCATTCGATTGGAAATATAAGGGCTAGTGTTCTTTTTAATAGTCAAAAGTCAAATCTTTAACCCAAACACATCCAATTAAAATTTTGAGATAGCCATTTTATTCAACGCAGTTGAAAACTCTTGAAATTAGATCTTTTAGGATGACAACCCCCCAACAGCCCACAGGGCAGAGGTTGTAAGTTATGCCCTGGGGCATATAGGTTTTATAGAAAGCGGTGTTTTAGGAAACTTCAAAAAGAGCTCATTTAATTGGGATTGAAATGGCTATTGCCCTTTTTAATATACGAATGTGATTGGAAGGCAACTAACACCCCTTCCACGCCCACCATTTATCCAATCACATCCAATTAAAATTTTGAGAAAGCCATTTTGTTCAAAGTAGTTGAAAGGCCCGGTAAATATATCTTTAAGGATGACACTCCCCCCAAAGCCCTCAGGGTAAGGGTTGTAAGTAATTCCCTGGGGCTTATATAGGTTTTACTAAAATATTTGTCGTAGAAACCTTAAATAGGGCTCTTTCAATTGAAAGTTCAAAGGGCTAGTGCCCTTTTTAACAGTCGAAAGGGATTTGAGGATAACTAACCCCCCTCTCGCGCCCACCTTTCCCCCAAATACATCCAATAAAATTTATTAGATAGGCATTTTGTTCAACGTAGTTAAGAGTTTTTAAAAAATTAGGTCTTCGAGGATGATAATCCCTTCAGAGCCCTCGAGGTAAGGGTTGTAAGTTTTACCCTGGGGTTATGTAAGGTTCTTATAGATAGTAATGTTGTAGAAACTTCAGAAAGGGCTCGTTCAATTAGAAATTAGAAGGATTTGTGCCCTTTTTTAATAGTTGAAAGTGATTGAAGGATAATTAACACCCCTCTCAAACCCACCGTTTCCCCAAACACATCCAATCAAAATTTTGAGATAGCCATTTTGTTCGACGTAGTTAAAAAGTCCGTAAATTATGTTTTTGAGGATGGCACTCCCCCAACAGGTCTCAGGCTAGGGTTGTAAGTTTATGCCCTGGGGACATAGAAGTTTTTTTTTAGAAAGTGTTGTCTTAGAAACTTCAAAATGGAATCATTCGATTTGAATTGAAACGGCTAGTGATCTTTTTAAATAGTTGAAAGTAATTGCAGGGCAAGTAACAACACTCTCACACCTGCTATTTCCCCAAAAAAACATGGTATCAAAATTTTGGAGATAGCCATTTTGTTCAACGTAGTTTGAAAGGTCCCGAGATTATGTCTTTGAGGATGAAAAATCCTTCACAGCCCTCATAGCAAAGGGTTGTAAGTTATACCCTGGAGCATGTAAGGTTGTTACAGAAAGCGTTGTCATAGAAACTTCAAAAGGCTCATTTGATTGGAAATTGAAAGGGCTACTGCCTTGATTAGTTTGCTGAATATGATTGGAGAACAACTAACCCCCTTCTCACGCCCATCATTTCCCCAAATACATCCAACCAAATCTGAGAAAGCCGTTTTGATTAACGTAGTTGAAAGTTCTGGAAATTAGGTCTTTGAGGATGATAACCTCCTCACAGCCCTCAGGGCAAGGGTTGTAATATATACCCTGGGGACTCATTAATGGCTCATTCAATTGGAAATTGAAAGGGCTAGTGAATTTTTAATAGTCGAAAGTGATTGGAAGGCTTGACAATTTTTATAGTGAAGATCGATGTGGGTACAATGTTTTTTTTTGTTTTTTAGACCAGGGCACTTGGTATTGAAGGAGTTGTCATAGGAATTTCGAAAAATGCTCATTCGATTGAAAATAGAAAGGTTTACTGTCGTTTTTAATGGTTGAAAGGGATTTGAGGGCATTTAATCTCTCGGGTTTCACCCTGGGAGATCGACCGTTGATCAAATTTTCACTGTTCGCCAAATTTTAGAGAAATATCTGGAATTTGGTCGCGGCCTGTATCAGCTCTTCATCGACTTTAGGCAGGCATTTGACCTTATTTGGAGAAATCGCCTATGGCATATCCTCCTCCATTACGGAATCCCACGAATCCTAGTAGATCTTATCAAGGATATGTACTCAAAATTTGGGGAGTCGTGTCATGACTAGTGAAGGTCTCACTGACAGTTTCCAGACTTCCGCAGGTGTCCTTCAAGGACGCCTTTTGTCTCCAGAGCTGTTCAACCTTTTCCACACAGCAGTCTTATCCCTGGTGGAGACAACTTGTGGCGCACATATAGGGGGTGTTCAGATAGATAAGCTAGCCTAGGCCGACGATATCGACGAAATGGCTGAAACACCCGAGGATCTACAAGCCGTTCTTAACGACATCTTCGAGCCACTAGTTCTTTTGGAATAATCATAAATGTATCAAAAAAAAGGCTATGTGCTGCTCACGAAAGCCACAGGATACAGTTAAGCCAGACCTGAAAATTAATGGAGAGAGTATCCAGTGGGTTGACGAGTTCCCTTACCTCGGTAGTCTGATCACCAGCGACAACAGTATATCAAAAGACATTAAAAGACGTCTCGCCCTCGCGAGTTCCAGTTTCAAGGCCCTTATGCCCATATGGCGAAGCAAGGATTTGTCTCTGCGGCTTAAGACACGACTTTTTGATACCCTGATCATCCCCATCGCAATCTACTCATGTGAAACATGGACACTGAAGGTAAATGACAACCGTCGACTTGCAACATTTGAAACAAAGTGCCTCTGCCGCATCGGCGGGATCACTTACATTAATAGAATCTCAAATTTCGAACTTCTCGAGTGCCTTAAAGTACAACAAACAACATTCTCATGAAGATCCAGCTCCAGCGACTTCGATGGCTCGGTCACGTACAACGGATGAGTCGGTCCCGTCTCCCAAAAATCACCTTCGAAGGTCAAATTCACGGTTCTCGTCCTCGTGGTCGTCCCCCAAAAAGGTGGAAGGAAAACTTTGCACCTCACTGCCTCTCGGACCTTTTTCGCCTAGCAGAAGACCGTGAAGCATACAAAAGGCACATCCACGCCGTTACGAAGAAAGAGGCCCCAAGACGACCTTCAAGGACGGATGGGACTTAAGTCAAGTTAAGTCAAGTCAATCCCACTCCCCACGCCAACCCTCCCATCTGCGCATTGTGTTTAATAACTAAAGGTTGCCTTAAGATTAAATCAAAATGCTTTCTGTTTATGTTAATTCCCAATAAGGCATCTCAGCAGTATCCCAAGAACGACTGAGGGTATTATGTTCAAACTTTTGGGCTACTTCTGCTTTTAAAATTTAACCAAATCAAAATAGCGTAAGTGTATCCATGCTATCAAAGAAAGTAACAGATTTTTTTGCAAACGATATCAATGTTTTCTACTTCAGGTCAATTAGAGGAGGTATGAAACTAAATTAAACGCTACTATTTTTGTCCAGATTTTTAAAAGGGTGTATGTTATTAAAAGCTGCTGAAAACTTTTCTCCAGCATACAAGTAGCTGGCCTGACTATAAAGTCTTGAAAAAATGAAAAGATTTAAAGTATTATTTTCTTTTTCCGTGAATAGACTATGTCAATATAAAATGAAAAGAAATTAATTAAGAAAACTTTTTCCACATAACGAGTGTTTCAAAAAAAGTAAAGAGCTCCATTAAAACAAAAATGAGCAAAAATAAAATCAAATAATCTATCAAGCGTGAAACTACCACAAATCATTATGCTTATTTAAATGAAACCCAAAACGAGAAGAATTACAATAAACAACCGAGTCAAACTCAAAAGAGCACAAATTAACATGAGTAGGGCTCGAAACCCTTATGCCTTTCCAAGTTAAGAACATAATTTGCACTTTTCTGTAAAAATACAAATGAATGTGCATTATCAGTTTAATATACATTTACTGATATTTAGTAATCTAAATGTTAGTATTATTTGATATATTAAAGATATAAAAGTAAAAACATTTATGTTTTTTTTCGTAAAGTGCATATTATGTTCTGGCCTTAGGAAAGCATAGGTTTTTGAGCCTTACTCAATTTAATTTTTGCTGGTTTTGAGTTTGACTCGGTTATTTATTGTAATTTCTGTTCTTTTGGGTTTCATTTATTTATCGATGCTTATTTGGGGTAGTTTTCACGCTTGGTAGATTATTGATTTTATTTTTGCTCATTTTGGTTTAATAGAGTTCTTTATTTTTCTTTGAAAAATTTAATTTGTGAAAAAAGTTCTTTTAATTAATAATAACACAACGTTGAAGCCATATGGCCTTTACTATAAGAAACGCCTTAGCATTGCCTCTGATTAGTAGTATAGACCATAGTTTTCCTGGACGAATATTGTATAAAGTGACCAGAATAAGATATATTCCGACCAAAATGGAATAGTATACCGAGGTAAGACCCCTGAGGGAGTAAATCATGCTTAATGTTCATTCAAAACTTATGCAAATAAGATTCCTTTTGCTAACTGTATTTATGTAGGTCAATAACCCAAATTATGGTGTTTTGAACAGTATAGCATAGCATTTAAATGATCTGAAGGGTCTTAACTCACTACATTAATATCAAGATAAATACAAATGACAATAATAAGAATATTTTTTTAATGGGATTGAATGAAACTGGTGAAGGGTTGAAATTTTAATGGCATACCAACTAAAGATAATAATGAGGGAATGTTGACTCCCATGCCATAGTATATAATTGTCAGAAAATGATTATCATATATTCATCCTTCACAAGTTGATTGATTCGATTGACCTAACTTCACTTCTTGGCTGTGGTCACTATAATGCACAAGTACCAAGTGACAAGTGTAGCTATTACAAAATATTGTTTAGCATTGGAGTATACTTAAAGTTGAAACTAATAAAGTCGTTGGCGTCGAGAAAATATTTTTAATGCAGAAATCTGGTAAAATCCTTAGAAGTCCAGTAAGATCCTTAGAATTCAAGTAGGGAGGTGGTTTTGGACTTAACAAAGCCCTTGATGGGTTTACTATTGGAGCTACTACATAAAGTTGTATACATTTTAGGCAATGATACGAAAGCCCTTAGTCATCCCTGGTCAAACCTCCAAGGCCCAAATGTCCCTTCCCTAGCTTTTTGAACCCTCCCTCATAGTTTATACTTTTTAGGTTTTTTTTCTTTTTTTATAATTTTTATTTTTTACATTTTTTAACATAAAATTTTTTTCAACTTTTGATATGTCTTAAATGATAAGAAATATGCTTAAATAAAAAATAACATTTACTATTTCTTAAATACAAAATGTGAATGATATAGATATGCTAGTCGTGATTTTTAATACTAGAAAAATAATGTTTGTAGTATCATTTTTCTTTTTTTTTGCTTAGAATTTTTTGGAAACATTTTTCAATTCTATATTTATTTATTTCTTATGCAACTTTACCAATGGTACTCGCTGGATGATTATAGACACTAAGCGGCTGTCCCAGTGCTACTCAATGGCTGTTTATCAACATTACATAGTTTATTGATTTTATTACATTGGAAGAATAAACATTTACATTATATTTTTTTAATTAAAATTAAATATGCAAAAAAGTATGTGCACATGATAAAGTCATCGGTGCTTTGAATGCTGACAAAGATAAATATTTGAACTGCGAAAAAAGTAGTAGTTGGGATCTTATTGGAAATGTATCAGTGCTTTGTCCTGACAGCGAGTTGCTAAATTTCTTTGGTATATCAAAAAAATTCAACAGTGTTGATGGAGGATATGTGAGAGTGACATTTCCAAAGAAGTTAGTGGTCAAAGAGAACGCAAACATAAAATTAATCGTCGATGATGGGGTTAAACTTCTTGCTAGTGATTGTGGTAACACGTTACCTGTTGATAGATCCTATCGTCATCTTTCCGGTATTACCATTAGAATGAAAGCAAAGCAGAAAAGAAAGGCTTACTGCTGAACTAATGTCATTAACCTTATCTTTTCTACGTGCCAAAACTGTTATCTTTGTGAAAATAATGTGACAATAGACAGTGAAATCACAGGCAAAATAAAATGGGCATTGGTAGACAATATCACAAATGAATATAAAGTTGAATTTATGGAAAATTAAAGTGAAAGTGAACATTAGTACCACCATTGATCATATGCCAACAGATAGAGTGAATGAACCCAATAATACCAAGAAAGAAACAAATATTGAACCTATAGGTGACACGACAGTAAAAATTGTGTATGACTCAAAATGGATTAATGATTATTCTACTGATTATGAGCTAAGAGAAGAGAGTAGCAACGCTATCAAAAGAGAACATTATGAATTATTTTATGGAACAGATCCAAAATGTCCAAAATTTTTCGATGATATTAATAATTTATGATAATGTTGACTACAAAAAGATTTAACTCTGTTGACTACAAATTTTGAAGAGATGAATTAAATTTGACGTGGTTTATTCAGTGAATTTTGCCCAGAATGAATAGCTTTAACTTATTCATTACATAATTTGATCAGATGAATTAGATTTGTTACAATTTATTTCTTGAATTTTGCCAATAATGAATAGTTTTAACTATGTTGATTACAAAGTTTTAAGAGATGAATTAAATTTCAACACAGCCTTTTCCTTGAATTATCATAAGGACTAAAAGGTTTATTTCTGTTGATTGAATTGAATTTGACATGGTGTATTCAGAGAGCTTTCCTAAGTATGAATAGCTTCAACTCTGTTGAATATAAAGTTTGGACAGATGAATTAAATTTAATTTGGTATAATCAGTGAATTTACCCAAGAATGAATAGCATTAACTCTGTCGATTATAAAGTTTGAACATATGAATTAAAATTGACACGGTTAATTCTATGATTTCTCATGAGGGCTTTAAGGCTTAACTATGTTGAATCTAAAGTTTTTAGAAAATAAATTAAATTTGATGTGGTCTTTTCAGTGAATTTACCTAAGAATGAAGAGCATTACCTCCGTATATTACAAAGTTTGAACAGATGAATTAAATTTGACGAGGTTTATTCCTTGAATTTTAATAAGGACTAAAAGATTTAACTCTGTTGATTACAAATTATAAACTGAAGAATTAAATTTGACGTGGTTTTCTCAACGAATTTTCATAAGGACTAAAAGGTTTAACTAACTTGATAACAAATTTTGAACAGATGAATTAAATTTGACGTCGTTTATTCAGCAAATTTTCATAAGGACTAAAAGATTTAACTCACTTGATAACAAATTTTGAACAGATGAATTTGATGTGAAATTTGACGTGGTTTATTCAGTGAATCTTCCCAAGAATGAATAGCTTTAAGTCAATTGATTAAAAAGTTTTATCAAAACAATCAAGTTTGATCCAGTTTATTCCTTAAATTTTTCAAAGGACCCAAAGGCTTGACTCTGTTCACTACAAAGTTTGAAGAGATGAAATAATTTTTTAAACGGTTTATTCAATGTATTTTCCCAAGAATGAATAATTTTAGCTCTGTTGATTTCAAATATTGAACAGATGAATTATATTTGACATGGTTTATTCAGTTAATTTTTCCAAGTCTTAATATCTTTAACTCTGTTGATTACAAAGTTTGAACAGATGAACTAAATTTGACACAGTTTATTCATTATATTTTCCTAAGGACTAAATGGTTTACACTCTGTTGAATATAAAGTTTGAACAAATGAATTAAATTTGATTTGGTTGATTAATTGAATTTTCCTAATGAGTAAAATGCTTCACTCATTTGATTATAAAGTTGGAACAGATGAATTAGATTTTACACAGTTTATTCATTGAATTTTCATAAGAACTAAAGGTTTAACTTTGTTGAGTATAACGTTTGAAGTGATGAATTAAATTTAACATGGTATATTCAGTAAATTTTCCCAAGAACGAATAGCTTTATCTCTGTTGAGTATAAATTTAAACAGATAAATTAAATTTCACATTGTCTATTCCTGGAATTTTCCTAAGGACTAAAAGGTTTACCTCTGTTGAGTTTAACGTTTGAAGTGATGAATTTAATTTAACGTGGTCTATTCAGTGGAAATTTCCCAAGAATTAATAGCTTTATCTCTGTTGAGTATAAATTTAAACAGATAAATTAAATTTCACATTGTCTATTCCTGGAATTTTCCTAAGGACTAAAAGGTTTACCTCTATTGGTTATAAAATTTGAACAGATGAACTAAATTTGACAAGATTTATTCATTAAATTTTCCTTAGATTTAAAATGCTTAACTCTGTTGAGTATAAGTTTGAACTGGTGAACTAAATTTGACATGATTTTTTTTATTTAATTTTTCTAAGAAGTAAAAGATTTAACTCTGTTGAGTATAAGGTTTGAACTGATGAAATAAATTTAACACGGTCTATTCGTTGAATTTTCCTAAGAAGTAAAAGGTTTTATCTGTTGAATATAAAGTTTGAACTAATGAATTAAATCTGACATGGTTTATTCCTTGAATTTCCCCAAGAATGAATAGATCTAACTTTTATGATTAAAAAGTTTGAACAGATGAACTAAAATTAATAGGGTTTATTCCTTGAATTTTTCTAAGGTCTAAAATGCTTACCTCTGTTTAATATAAAGTTTGAACAGATGAATTAAATTTTACGCTGCTTATTCCTTGAATTTTGCTAATGACTAAAAGGTTCAACGTTGTAGAGTATAAGGATTGGAGTAATGAATTAAATGAAATTATTTGAAAAAATTGGTGATTTTAGGTTGGCTGAAGGTACCAAGGTGTAGGTAGACTATATTCGTTTGATTTCGTTTCAGACTCTATGTGTTTGTAGGTATTTTTGCATCTTTCTCTCTGTACCTTTGTGCCTGAGCGGATGTTAGTTTGTCTCTATGTCTGTCTCTGTTAGATTTTGTATCTGACTCTTTACCTAATTTAAAACGACTTAACTCAGTGTAACTTATCTGTTTAAACTTTGAAATCAAAAGAGTCAACTTTATTCATTCTTGGAAAATTTCAAGGAATAAACCGTGTCAAATTTAATTAATTAGTTCAAACTTTATATTCAACAGAGTTAAAGTATTTAGTCCTTAGGAAAATTCAAGGAATAAACCTTGTCAAATTTAATTCATCAGTTCGAACATTATAATCAACAGAGTTAAACCTTTTAGTTCTTAAGAAAATTAAAGGAATACACTACGTCAAAATAAATTCACTGGTTCAAACCTTATACTCAATAGAGTTAAACCTTTTAGTCCTTAGAAAAATTCAAGGAATAAACTATGTCAAATTGGATTCATCTGTTCAAACTTTATAATCAACAGAGTTAAACCTTTTAGTCATTCTGGAAATTCAAGGAATAAACCACGTCAAATTTAATTCATCTGTTCAAACTTTATATTCAACAGAGTTAAACCTTTTTGTCGATAGGAAAAAATCAAGAAATAAACCACATCAAATTTAATTCATTAGTTCAAACTTTATACTCAATAGAGTTAAATTTTTTAGTTATAAGGAAAATTCAAGGCATAAACCGTCTTAGATTTAATTCATCTGTTCAAAATTCATACTCAAGAAACCTAAACATTTTAGATCTTAGGAAAATTCAATGAATAAATCGTGTCAAAATTGATTCATCTATTCAAACTTTATAATCAACAGAGTTAAAACTTTTAGTTCTTAGAAGAATTAAAGGAATAAACCGTGTCAAATTTAATTGATCTTTTCAGACTGTATACTCAACAGAGTTAAAGCTGTTCATTCTTTGGAAAATTCACTGAATAAATAATGTTAAATTTAATTCATCACTTCAACCTTATAGTCAAAACAGTTAAACCTTTTAGTCTTTAGGAAATTCAAGGAATAAACAGTCCTCAAATTTAATTCATCTGTTCAAACTTTATATTCAACAGAGTTAAGCCTTTTAGTCTTTAGGAAAGTTCAAGGATTAAACCATGTCAAATTTAGTTCATCTGTTTAAACTTTGTGAGCATTACAAATCGATCTATTCATTCTTGGGAAAATTCAAGGAATAAACCATGTCAAATTTAACCCATCAGTTCAAACTTTATATTAAACGGAAATAAATCATTTACTTCTCAGGAAAATGCAACGAATAAAACCATGTCAAATTTAATTCTTCTGTTCAAACGTTATATTTAACAGAGTTAAACCTTTCAGTCTTTATGAAAATTCAATGAAAGACAAGGTCAATTTAATTCATCTGTTCACGTTGTAATCAACAGAGTTAATGCTATTCATTTTTGGAGAAACCCACATAATAAACCACATCAAATTTAATTCATTAGCTAAACCTTAATACTCAACAAAGTTAAACCTTCAAGTCCTTAGAACATTCAAGGAATAAACCAAGTCAAATTTAATTCATCTGTTCAAACTTTATACTCAAGACACCTAAACCTATTAGATCTTAGGGAAATTCTATGAATAATTAGTGTCAAATTTAATTCATCTGTCCAAACTGTATAATTAACAGAGTTAAAAATTTTAGTCCTTAGAAAAATTCCAGGAATACACCATGTGAAATTTAATTCATACGTTCAATCCTTATACTCAACAGAGTTAAAGCTATTGATTATTGGGAATATTCACTGAATACACCATGTTAAATTTAATTCATCACTTCGAACGTTATACTCAACAAAGTTAAACCTTTAAGTTTCTTGCAAAATTCAAGAATATTCTCAGGAAAATTCAAAGAATAAGCCGTTTCAAATTTAATTCCTCTATTCAAACTTATACTCATTAGTGTTAAACCTTTTAGTACTACTACTATTAATACTAACAACTCATCGCAGCAACAAGCCGCCTGAGGCCAACACAGCTACGCACGATCCTCCTCCAACCCAATCTATTCAAGCCCCCCTTTTTACACCCGCCCACGAAGTTCCCATTTCCTTTAAATCTTTCTTTGTGACGTCCTCCCACCCCAGACGGGGACGACCTGCTTTCCGTTTAGCCCTAGATGGTTGGCCGAAAAGAACAATCTTCGGCAATCTGTCATCCTTCATCCGCACAACATGCCCTAACCACCTCAACCTTTCTTTCATTATAGACCTAGAAAGCGGTATTGAACCACATTTTTCGTATAGCCTATTGTTTGAAATACGGTCAGTCAGCCGGGTACCCAGAACAATCCTTAAGCAATTTCTCTGGAAAACATCTAGCAAATCTTCATCCGCTTTTCGGAGCGTCCATGCTTCAGAGCCATATTTGACCACTGTCATCACTGTAGCTTCTAAGATTCTAATCTTGGTTTGCAGACTTATCTTCCTATTCTTCCAGACTTTTTTTAACTGTGAAAAACACCCTGAGCCTTGGCTATTCTATTTTTAACATCTTCACTGCTCCCACCATCTTTACTAATAATACTACCAAGGTAAGTGAAGCTGCCCACCTGATCAATCTTTTCATTACCCAACGTCACCTTTTCATCTTCACTTATTCCTAGCCTTAGTGACTTAGTCTTCCTAACATTAATTTTCAAACCAATACTAGCACCCTGAACTCGCAAAACCTCTAAAACTTCATTCATTTTGCTCACACTTTCATCTAGGATGCTTAAATCATCAGCATAATCCAAGTCTAGGAGACTTTTTCCTCCCCATTTGATTCCGTGGTCTCCCATTGCCTTTCCTGTGCTCCTTAAAACAAAGTCCATCAAAATAATCCATATAAAGGGGATAGAACACAACCCTGCTTAACTCCTGATTTAATAGAAAACCAGCTGCTAACCTCATTTCCTACCTTAACCGCAGCAGTGTTATTCTCGTACATAGCACTAATCACTTTAATGTATTTGTCTGGTATACCATACAAGGATAAAACCTTTACTAAAGCTCCTCTATCAACAGAATCGAACGCTTGCTCATAATCTATAAAACTGAGGACCAAAGGTGTTTGAAAACTTAGGCACTTCTCAATTATTAACCTAAGAGTGAAAATTTGGTCAACACATCCTCTACCTTTTCTAAAACCGCACTGCTCTTCTCTTAAAACTTTGTCTACGGCATCTCTCAGTCTAAAAAGTATCATATTACTAAGCAATTTGCTACCTACAGAGACCAGACTAATGCCTCGATAATTACCACACTCACTTTTATCACCTTTCTTATAAAGTGGCTTAATTAAGGTTTTCCTAAAATCGTTAGGTACTTCCCCTTTTTCAAAAATCATATTCATAATCTTCAATAACTTATTTCTAACCTCAGAGCCACCATATTTAAGAAACTCATTTACTACCCTATCAGCACCTGGAGCCTTATTATTCTTTAATCCTTTTAGTACTGTTGCTAATTCCTCCTCACAAAACAAATCTTCCTTCACATCCAAGGTATCACAACTTTTTCATTTTCCTCTATATTTTTTCCTGCAACTCTATCTCGGTTAAGCAAATTCTCAAAATGTTCGGCCCATCTCGCTTTAGCTTTTTCTTATCGCTAATTGCCACCCCATTCCTATCTTTAACTGGGACAAGTCCGGATTGACTACTACCTCTCAATTTGTTAACGTGCCAGTACAATATTTTACTATTATGCCGTCTAGCTGCATCTTCTAAATCCTCGGCAATTTTATCCATGGCCTCCACTTCACACCTCCTTAGTTCATATTTCAATGCTTTCTCCACTTTCTTTACATTTCTTTTGTTTTCATGCGATCTATCACTCAGATAATTCTTGTACAAGTCCTTTCTCCTTTCTATTAAACATAAAGCTTTTTCACTAATATTCTTAGCTGCAGTTCTAGCTTTCTTCCCTAATACACCTTCAGCAACTTCACAAATTATTTTTCTAAAATTATTCCAACCATCTTCCACATTATCAAATTTTAAACTCTCAAGTTTAGTATTCAACTGTTCCTGGAAAGTTTCTCTCAAATTCTCATCCTGGAGTCTACTAACATCATAACTTCCCGGGAGGTAATTACCCTTCCGATATTTCAGCTTTAAATTAACCCTTGACACTACTAGATGGTGATCTTTACTTTTAACATCAATAACAGCACTCCTATATACCCTAGTATCTTGTATTGATCCTGCCAGTCTTCGGTTTACTATAACATAATCAATAAGGTTTGCTGTCTTACCATCACGTGAATACCATGTTAGCTTATGAGCCATTTTATGACCAAACACCGTATTGGTTATAACTAGATTGTTATACCTACAAAATTGCAAAAGTCTGTATCCATTACTGTTTTCTTTTCCTACACCAAATTTACCTAAGCTGGGATACCATCTATCCTTATTTCTACCAACCTGGGCGTTAAAATCTCCCAGTAATAACATCATATTTCTACCTGGGACCTTGTCTATTTGCTCCTGTAACTGTAAGTAAAATTCATCTGAGTCACTAGTATCTCCATCAGTCGGTTCTACAGGGACGTATACTACTATAATTACTGATACCCTGAACTTTCTAGTCATAAAATGAGCAATTAGTATTCTATTATTAATACCTTCCCAGCCTAAACAAGACTTAGCAGCTTCCTTATTCATCATGAGCCCTACTCCCTGTCTATGTACCCCATCCTTCCTGCCTGAGTAAACAAATTCTATATCACCTAATTTCATGCTTCCTACACCTGGGATATGAGTTTCTGAAACTCCTAATAAATCCAGTTCGAATCGTCTGAATTCGTCAGTCAAAATGTCGATACGATAGTCATTTTTAATGTCGTAACATTCCAAGTTCCAATTTTCATGTTCTTTAAATCATTGAAATTATTTTCGCCTCAGGAAAAGCAATGATCCCGGATACCAGTGCAGGACGGGGATCACATATCTTCTCAAGTCTACACCGAAGTGCTTAAGTCGGCTTAGAACCGGACAGCAGAAGTCCCTGGGACGTCCATGAATGGAGGCTTTGTGCAATCCTGGGCCCTCTTGGTCACAACATGGTTTTCAGCACTTGGCGATGCTCTTCTTTCAACAAGAGTCGAAATCCTGCACAGACAATCTCAAGCCTATTACATCCGACTCATTATATATTCATGCCTACAAATATTATGCTGCTACGGGGTGGCAACCCTTAATAGATAAATTAGCTAGGAAGAGGTTTTTCAGCCCAAAGACGCCCATCAAAACATACCAATTCCAGAAGAATTGTCCATTAGTCAGAATCCCGTGCGAATGCTGTGTCGTTTACTAGGCTATAATTTCCTCGAGAGGCGCAACTCCTCAAGTGGGAATAGAGTTGACCGCAAGGTCCGCAGTCTTGCAGGTACCCCAAAAAGGTCGAGACAGCCCTTTGCAGAGGCCGTTGTCCATAGATCTGGATCTTACGCCCTGCCAAGTTGTCCTCCTATAGAGGATTCTCCCGCGATGGTGTTCTGCATCACCATGCAATTTAACCCATTACTAGGAGAAGGTTTGCAACTCATGGAACTTTTGGACAAACCAGTGGGCCCTTTTGAGTGTACAATTGAGGGGCCTTCTTCCTCCTCAGCCTGTATTTATGACCCGGGCGAGGGTGCCCCATATTCTATTATGGACCCCCAGGGACAAGGTCCCCCTTTGGTCTGTGCCTCCTATGGAGGTACCCTACATATCTGTAGAGCGTTCCCCTATCGCCACCTGGGGACACGCAGAATGATCTTATTTGAGCACTGTAATTCTCGTTTCTTTATAACGCAAGCCAGAATAATTGCTTATTTCTCTGTAGGCAGTTCTCCTCCACTGATTTCTGATATCATAATCAGCGCACTAGCGATTATATTTTATTAGGCTAAATATGTCACTGAGTTATTTTTTTTATTCTGTATATAACATATATAGGCCTAGTCAGTGAGTTACACATATTTATAAGTAGTAGGTTAAATATGTCACTCAGTTATATATTTCCGTATATAACTTAGATGGCCTAGTCAGTGAGTTGCACATATTTATAAGTAGTAGGCTACATATGTCACTGAGTTTATATACCTCTGTATATAACTATACAGGCCTGTCAGTGAATTACACATATTTATAAGTAGTAGGCTAAATATGTCACTCAGTTATATATTTCTGTACACAACTTATATAGCTTTTAGTCCTTAGGAAAATTCAAATTAATTTATCCATGTCAAATTTTAATTCACCTGTTCAAAATTGTAATTAAACAGAGTTAAAATTATTCATTCTTGAAAAAATCACTGAATAAACCATGTGAAAATTTAATGCATCTCTTTAAACACCGTAATAAGAGAGTCAAGCCTTTGAGTCCTCAGGAAAATTCAAGGAATAAATGTTTCAAATTTAATTAATTTAATCAAACTTTGTAATCAATAGAGATAAAGCTATTTATTCTCTGAAAAATTCACTGAATAAACCACGTCAAACTTAATAAATCTTTCAAAATTATAATCAACAGAGTTAAACCCTTGAGTCCTTATGAAAATGCAAGGAATAAACAACGTCAAATTTAATTCATCTGTTCAAATTTTGTAAATAAAAAAGTTAATGTTATTCATTCTTCGAGAAATACACTGAATAAACCACATCAAATTTAAATCATCTGTTCAAACTTTATATTCAACAGAGCTAAAGCTATTCATATTAGGAAAATTCGCTTTATTAAATATATTTTATCAGTTCAAACTTTATACTCAACAGAGTTAATTCAATGAATAAATCAAGTCAAGTTTAATTCATCTCTTCAAACTTTACAATCAACCGTGTTAAACCAATTAGTCCTTGGGAAAATTCAAAATATAAAACATTTGAAATTTAATTCATCTGTTCGAACTTTATACTCAACAGATTTAAGGCTCTGTTAAGTATAAAATTCAAGTTCTTGGGAAAATTCAAGGAATAAACTGTGTCAAATTTAATTCATCTTTTCAAACTTTATAATCAACCGAGTTAAGCCTTTAACTCCTTAGGAAAATGCAACAAATAAATCGTGTAAAATTTAATTTATCTGTTCAAAATTTATATTCAACACAGTTAAACCTTTAGTCCTTAGGAAAATTCAAGGAATGATCTGTGTCAAATTTAATTCATCTGTTCAAACTTTATAATCAACCGAGTTAAGCCTTTAACTCCTTAGGAAATGCAACAATAAATCGTGTAAATTTTAATTCATCTGTTCGAAATTTACATTCAACATAGTTTAAACCTTTTAGTCCCTTTTTAGCTGTTCATCTAGCTAGTAAAAGACTCGGAATTTATCAACTACCTGAATTTATTGTAGTCAAAGTGCTTTTATTCATTTTGATGCTCAGTCAGCATCATTCAGCAGTATTCGGAATTTACCTACTAGCAGATTTTGTGCAAAAGTTCTTTTCTATTAATATTTTGATACCCTACCATCCATTAAAAATATCGAAAACATAACCAAGTACTGCATAAAATATTTTTTTTGAAATAATGACATGTAGAGTATTAACATAAAATATACTATATACATTATTAATATCATTGAACCACTTTGAACATTTTTAATCTGTTCCTAAATAATGCAGCATATTCCCTTTTGATAGTGTAGCTACTCTCTTTTCTAGCTCAAAATCAGCAGAATAACCGATAATCCCTTTTGAGTCATACACAATTTTTACTGTGGTATCACCTACAGGTTCAATATGCGTTTCGTATTTGGTATTATTGGGTTAATGGCTATATTTGTTCTATTTGTATATGATCATGGTAGTAATACTTTTTTTTAGCTTTTTTTCATAAACCTATCTTTATATTCATTTGTGAAATTGCCTACACATTCCTTTATTATTTTGCCCGTGACTTCAACTGTCTATTGTCACATGATTTTATACGGATAACAGTTTTGTCATGTAGACAGGATATTGTAATGACATTAGTGCAGCCGTTTGCTTTTCTTTTCCCTTTGCTTAATCTGAATGTTACGACAGGAAATATGATGATAGGATCTATTAATGGGTAACTTGTTACCACAAGCAGTAGCAAGAAGCTTTCCCCCATCACCAACGATTATTTTATGTTTACATTATCTGGAGCACTAACTTCTGTTGGAAGTGTCGCTCTCACCATACCCATCATCAACACTGCTGAATTTTTTCGATATACCAAAGGAATTTAGCTCCTCACTGTCATAACATTGCACGCATAGATTTTCAATAAGATACCCACTACTACTTGTTTCATAGTTCAAATATTTTTCTTTGTCAGTATTCAACACAACGATGACTTTATCTTGAGAAGAGAATTGACCCAAGCCAATTGAACTATGGAGTCAAAAGGAAATCGTCCAATTTATTCGTTTGAAGACAATGGGGATTATATATATGACATATTATGGTCCCCCGTTCACCCAGCTCTTTTTGCTACGGTAGATGGAACAGAGCGCTTAGATTTAGGGAATCTTAACCAGGACACTGAGTTATCCCTTTTTCTGTTATTGTTTCTTCTTCTTTTGGAATTAATGCCTCTTTTAACTTTTTTCATTTGCTACTTAGCTACCAAGGCCCAAAGTTTCCAGTTTTACTCTTGTCTAGATGTCGCGTTCTTCCCTCACACCATATCTTTGGACACGGTAACAGAACAGAATGGTTAGACTTGTGGAATCTCAACTAGGGACACAAATATAATACTTGTGTTCTTCCTCTAAAACCAGGCCTATTTTTTCTCTTTTCATTTGCCGACTCGCTAATGATGTAGATGTTTTCTGGATATGAAAAACTTCCCTGTTCATAGTTAATAAATGAGTGTGCTCAGATTCTTGGAATCTTAAACCAAATTCACAGGTAACCTGATAATTCACCGTATACCGTATACAAATGTTATTTGTTCCCCATTATGCCTTCTCGCATTTAGACTTAATTCACAGGCATAAAAAAATTCCAAAGTGTTGTTTTACTGTTGTATGGTTCGTTGGATAAGAAATATGGCCAGTATAAGAGATATGATACATAATATATTAGTATAATAACTTTATTAAGAAATGTATATAAAACCTTTAGCTTTACAGCTAATGTTGAGTTATACTAAATAAGAAAAAAAAGTCTTCTGTATAACTTTGTTCATAATTATCTATGATAATTTGATGTTTAAAAAGTCATACAGAAGACTATATCATTTTCCATGTTTAAAGGAAACATAATATTTTTAATAATTTTTCTGTATGTTCCTGTCCTCTCCCAGGCAATTCAGCGTGCACCCAGTAAGCGATAAGGGAACGCACTAAAGATATGTAGGGTACCTCCATAGGAGGCAAGGAACAAGTGGGGGACCTTGTCCCTGGGGATCCATAATAGAAATTGGGGCACCCTTGCCCGGGGTATAAATACAGGCGGAAGAGGAAGAAAACCCCTCAAATGTAAACTCAAAAGGGCCCACTGGTTTGTCCACAAATCCCATGAGTTATAAACCTTCTCTTCGAAACTGGAGACAAGTTCATGCCACTGATTTTATCAATAGCTTCTTTCTTTTAATGAATCGATAAATGAGACGGCACTTTAGATACGACAATAGTGGTTGAGTGCTTATTACAGCCAACAGGTTCTGGTAACTGAGCGTAATTGAGGCTATAATTGTCCAACTTTGCTGGACAAAATTTGAACAAAGCTGATGTACTTTGGAAGCTTTAGAGGCCAATTGTGAATAGGCCACAGCCGGCAACACTGGAACATCAGTTGGAAGTTTAATCACATAAGTTGGCATAATGATGCATAGGGATTCATCACACTCCTTAAAAAAACTTAGCATGTCCTTAATATACTGGGTTGCAGATTTTGCACCACTGCAGAGAGGGGGAATTTCATCAGGCACAAATTTTGACCATAGATCATCCTTGGCTTCAACATATTTTTGGTGACGCAAAAAGTGCACTTCATATTCAATAATTTCCTTCTCAGAAATTGAATTCAGCCAATTTCTTTGGACAAAATTTAACACAGGCAAATAGATAAATTCAAAGTCACTCAGATCCTCCGATTGTTCAATAATACTTGGCATCTTTTCAAGGCACCTATTTTAAACCACGATAATTTTAAATCTTTCAATTTTTAAATATAGGTCACTGTTATATGTCATTACAATCCCAAGCCAATTGTTGCGAAATAATAGAGGGTCACTGAATTAATTATGAAACTAGGTCAGGATTAAAGTGTCCAAGACGATTACCCCAAGACGATTATTGTGGATTGTTAAATTAATTCACTTGAAAAGAAACTCACTGATTTAGTAATGTTCATATAGTATCCGATTTTACTTGTTTTCACATTGAACTCTGAAACAAGTCTACAAAAACACATGAACACATGAAAAACGGAAGTTCAGATCCTTCCGTCCTCGAATTTATTGGCCAAGATACCTTGAATAAGCAATGAACGATGGTATGCGTTTCGGATACGAGTTTTCAGAATCAAACCTTCTACCAGAAAGCACCTCCTAGATGTCACTGTTGCCAATAGGCAAACCACGTGCTCGTTGATTGCCCTTTTCCGACCTAACGGAAGTGCTCATGATTTACGGCTGGATATTATAAAATACGTGATAATCTATGCACTGCAAGTCCAAACTGGGCTAATTTCGGCGGGGGGGGGTATTTTTCTTCTAGTCCCAGATGCCTAGTGTTAAAAAAAACTTTGAATGAGGATGAGAAATTATTGTTAGTGGCAATAGATTGGTGTTTCTTTCACTTAATATTACTGGAACCAAAGAAAAAGATCTTCCGATTGATCAGCTTCTTAATTATGATAACTTTTTTCTACAAAAATATTTTCTAACTTACGCCACTACAGATGCTCAAAATGTTAGCTCATTCACTATATGTTCGTACGTGAAAGCTAAAAAAAAACTCGCGGACGACCTTCTGGTGCCTTGCAATTTGACTTTGCTTTTCTCAGAAGCCTGAACTTATGTCTTGTGAACTTGTATCTTCATTACATGCCATGTCTACATGTCATGCAATCGCAAGAACCTTTCTTCCCTCTCTTCCCTTGTGGGTGCTTGCAAGCAACTTAGGAGACTTCTGCAAAGCGTGACTAATCAGGGATTGAACTGATTGTGACAGGTAATATTATTGCTAATCTTTTGTCCCAATATGAAAGATAGTGACCTGTTCTTTGATAACTTTACAAGTGGCTGGCTATCAGGTAGTCAACAAAGACAAATATTTTACTTTATCCATTATAGTTGATTGTACTAGATCAGCCTTGATCATATTATCGATTCAAAGTAGCTTCTAATGTCATTGTTTTGGAGGACAAAATTGATGATGATCATCTGTCTTAAACTTGTGAAATTGAGTCTTCTCCTCTTCTTTCTCATGACCGTTCTTCTAACAGTAATGAATGGTTTAATAAACAAATTGGAAAAGAGCAAGTTCTGAATTTGTCTGTATGTTCTCTCCTCGCTGTTGTCGAGCCTGAAAAAGCCATTCTAATTTTTGCAAGCCTCAGTGATGTGACTGATGGCTAAGAGTAATCAAATTGTTGCTATTACCAGGTCATGCACTAGTCCCCCGCTTCAGCCTCAGTTCCTATTTAATATGTTAGAATTAGCACCACAAAGCTGTTTTGGAAAGCTTGCCCTGAATTGAAGAAAGCTAAATAATGCGCAAAGTTTTGGCTACGGCTTCGGATTGCAAGTGATCAGCCCAATTCTGTCGAAGTGTTTAAAATTAAGAAAATTCGAAATGTCGGTTTAGATCTTCTTTTCGTCGAGCCAGACTGAATGCTTCGAACTGTGTGTTAACTGTGTCAACACACAGTTTGTTGAAGATAGAAAGGTGCCTCTCGCCAATCTTTAATTCTAACGGTATTTTTAAGAAGATAAATACATCACCGTCTGTAAACTTATACCTTCGACTGTTTCGTGCTACAGAACACAAATTTAGAAAATATTCGAATGCAACATTAGGGACATAATTCTGCAAATATATTCTAAAAATATAAGAATTAAGGTAATATTTCAGGCTTAATGTAAGATTCACACAAAATTTTTCTTGTCTACTGTATAAATGGACAAAAATCGAAGTTAAACGATATGTATTACTAACTTGAGCTCAAGCAGTGATTTAATACGAATAAAATTGGCAAAATTTGGGAAGTCTCGGACTGTTTGAATAAACAGATGCATTCCAAACAACCAAACACTCTAGATTTCTATTGTCTAAGATGTGCAAAATGTGTCTGGTGGTCTGGACACGATGAAATCTCTTGTTAAATTTCTCTAAGGCTTTCACTTTGAAGTATTATTATTTCAGTGTATTACTTTTGACAATAGACGAGATGCTATGGATTTTTGAATTTGTTTTTTTAGGAACTTTTAATCCTTTTTTCTTTTTAGTTTAAGCCACCGAAGATAACTATTTCACATTTACTTGTAGAAGTTACTGTCCATTCTGGTTTGTTGATAACTATGAAATGGATATCCCCTAGAGGAAGTGCAACTAAGGGCTCAGTACCAGGTTATTTTCTTCTTCTTTTCCTTAATTAAAAAAAAAAGCAAAGTTGATTTATTACGTTAACAACGATAGACCCAATTGAAGGCTGATCTTTGATATATCAGTAAACAGATATGTCATCAACAATATCAGCATAAGAATGTTAATCTTAGAAAAAGAACATCTGCAAAATATTTCTAAGGATATCCAAACCAAAGATATGTAAAAAAGGTTTTGAATTAATTTTTTATATACAGAAGTAGAGATGATTTTAAGAAAGAATAAACAATATAGTTCTTTCTAATAAGGCTCTTCTTAAGTGTAGGGGATAGGGTCTAATTGCAGAGCAGTCCTTCTTTTCCTGTTTTTGTGGCTGGATTTATTTGGCCAAGGTGTTTTGATAAATAATTCATTTATTTTATAATTCAATATAAATACTTCAATAATTTTGTTACGAAATCACTTCTTGATTGTTCTGATTTTTATCGTTTATTTAATTTATGCTTATCTTCAGTTACTTATGTTTCAAGTTGGACTCATCGGGCTCTGCTCTCCATTAGCTTGAATCTGAATTTTGTTGCTATTGTGTAAGCATGGATTTTTCCTTACCTTATTTGATATTTCTTGAAGAAGGGAATGCTAATAATAGGAAATTGTATCAGTTAAATAATCCTTCAAATGTGGCAAGCTATGAAAATTTTATCAGAGGATTGGGTCTTAATGAAATATCTTTCCTTATTTTTTTTGGATAGAAAAAGTTTATTAGTGACTTATTAATTCATAGCCAAACGATCTTATTACGTTTCTACCCCTTTATTAGTTACCTCTAGATTTTGTGAGGATCAAAATTATTAAGACGGTTTCCCAAAAGCTGATTGAGATTAAAAGAGGTATTATTCAGCTTTTGAATGTGTCCTAGAACGAATTTTCCATAAATTGTTTCTGTAATTTGCGAACTTGGCGAAATAGGATATTTCCCTTGTTTCAACCTTTCCAGCCTGATATAACGAACGAAACAAAAAGTCTTAATGCTACTCAACTGCTGAGGCCTTTAAAAGACCTACTTTTTCTTCAAGATTTATATACAAAAACCTGGTACGAAACTAGACTGTTTTTTAACGAGGGGGGCCCAATAGAAAAAACAATGAGGTGCCCAGAGATTTTGTAAAAAGCTTATTTAAACTGTTTAAGACTACTAACTTACCAATTATTTTTTTCAAAGTTTCTAGATACGAGATTCATTATTCAAGCAACATTGATTTTCTACTGGATGGACACTTCACAGTTGTGAATGAATATATTTATTGCAACCCAGTTACCCCTGGATATATTCAAACTTGTCAATTCCATTGTCTCCGAGTTCACAGAAGTCACTGCCTTTTTCAGAGTCGCTGCAGTAGCAGGAGGAGAAATGGTAATTTAAATTACTTATTGTTCTCGGATGTTTTTTTTACTTATTTAGTAATAATTCTATATTATCCCAGTAATGAATCTTGAGTGACTTTAAAACTATGTTCAAACTGATTTCACTTAGTTCAAATTTAAAAATCACTACCAAAAAAATAACTATAATAAATCAAATCAGTTCTACTCTAGAAGTATCCTTTTCTTATAAAGAGAGAACTAATATATTAGAAGACAAAAAACAACAGCAAGAAGTAAAATACATAAAAAAGGTTAGTCAGTAAGCTCTAAAGAGTCGGTTTGGTAAAAATACACAGTAATTTTCTTTATAATACATTATAAAGAGTATAAAAAAATAAATGGAAAAACCGTTATTATGAAAAAAAGAAACCAGAGAGATATGTAATTATTGAAATCATTATTAATTTTCAGCTTGTGCTTTATTGAATAGAATTGAAAAATTGAACCCTTCATCTATTTTGGCTAATTGAAAGATGTGAGTGGAGGCTGTAACCAAGACATACAGAACTAAATCAAAAAAGTCTGAATCATCTTCTCACAGCTCCGTCGACCTTTTTAGAACCGATAGATGATCAGCACGAATGAAGAAAATTGTCTCTATGAAGCAGCTTTTAGTTCTTTTCTCATCTATGTAGTCGAGACACAGTCATCGATGGCGATTTATTTTCAGGGCGTGGACATCTCCATACACCATTGCTTGCGTAAAACCCTGAAAATTCGATGCTCCAATAGAACCTCAAATGCTGATGTGGGCCACCGCTTCTGTAACATCAAGCCATCCGCAGTGATTGTCGAACAGAAGATACTGCGTAACCTTAGCCCTGAGAGGGCTAATACTGCATGATCAATAAAGTACTTGAAGCTGATCCTTTGCCAGATTCATACGGTCAAACCTGGTAGTCAATTTGAGATATAGTGGACAACTGTCAAAAAGAACAGCTACTCCATTGATAAAATTTTAAAAGTTTTGGCTGAAATTGGGAGAGTAGCAATTTCTGGTTTTTTGAAGAATTACCAGAAGACCACAATAAATAGAGCCGTATGGAGTTTTCCAATTTTCCAAGGATGGGACCAAAGCGTCCGTGTCTTGTCCCACATCATGCAAAAGTAAGAAAATACAATGCATTGCAATTCACAGCTAAATGTGGAGAATCAAGAAATCAGGACCGGCACCCCACAGAAAATTTATAGGAAATAATATTTTTTTTGGGGGGGGGGGGGGGGGGAGAGTCAGTACAAAATAAATAATTGAAAAGAAACTTTTGTTCTCCCTGAAAAGAGCTCCTGAAAAAATGAAGGATTTTTTTTATTGAGTTAACAAGTGTATTTTTTTCTTTTTGCTTCTGAAGTGCTGATAACTTTTTAAAATTTCATTGCCAGGAATAAGGAGATCAAAAATTTTTCTGGGAGGGGGTTGCTAGGGGATCTAGAAAGAGGACTAAAATAGTTTCTTGCCTCTCATTAGTTTGAAAACTTACGGGAATGTAGGAGAGAATTTTCAATGTTTCATTTCTCATAGGTGATTTTTTCACCTATCGTTTGGGTCCTCAACCATTAAGAGAACCTTCAACTGAAACACGACGCCAAAACACTACTAGAGGGTACACAAATACTATTTTTGAATACACAAACATTGGATGCCAATAGTATGTATATGCTGTATGTCTATGTATTGTATTGTAAAATTTCTATGTAAAATTCTTGTATGTCTCTGTGCGTTCACGTAAACGGGTTTAATATACCTGTGTACATGCATCCAAGTGTCTATGACACGGTGTGATAAAGCGTATGAAGAATCACTGATGCTGCAGAGTTGTTTTATCATGAAGATGGATGGAAAATGGCAACCAGGGAAAAGAAGTGTTTTTTCGTTTTTTAAACTATGTTTTCCATCCAGTCTTCTTTCCCGTATCTTTAAACGTTCACAAATTTATTACATATGGAATTTTATTTCTTTCTGATGTGTGTTTCTAACGAGGTTTTGTTGGGAAAGTTCACTGCTTTTGATTTGGCAGTCTTTTTGGATTCCCTTTTTTCTCTTCTTATTGTTCTGTTATTATGTATTTTTTTCATTTTTCCCTTATTCAATTTAATTTGTGTTGTTGTTCCCTTTCTTTTTAAGTTTACGTTATATCACTAAAAAAGCTACTTTGAATATAAACAGTATCAGGTACTGAGGACATACTATAGAAAGGGGCCGTCGTTTGAAGGGGGGAGCCAAGGGGGACAGTTTCCCCCACCCATCAATGGTGGAGAAAAATTATTTATATATCACATACCCTTTGACTATTCGGATATGGAGAGAAAAAAAATGTTTTTTTTTTCTCGTTTTTTAACTTCGTATCCATCCACTTTTTTTCCCGTATCTTTAAACGTTCAAAATTTATTAAATCTGGAATTTTCTTTCTTCTTACGTGGCAATTTCAACGAGGTTTTGTTTAGGAGAGTTCACTGCTTTAATGATTCGGTTAGTCTTCTTAAAATTTCCTTTTTGTCTTGTTATTGTTCTGTTATTATAATTGTTGTTTTTTTTTTATTTTTCCCTCTATTCAATCTAATTTGTGTGTTGTTGTTCCCTTTCTTTTTCAGTTTTACGTTGTCTCATAAAAATGTTAAATTTGACAGTTGCAGTATCAAGTAAACAAAATTCAGTATTTTTTAGAGAAACGACAGAAAACGACATGATAATGAACTTTCACATAAAAAAATCAAGTTTAATGGGCCGAAATCTAAGAAACTCAGAGAGATTTTGCATCTATAACTGGCTGCAAAGAAAAATAAGAGCGTTAAAAACAGAATGTAATCAATCTTTTGTTTTTCACAAATGTTGACGTTGTATGTTTATTATTTTAGTTTATCTGCTGTAGACGGCCACTGTGTATGTGACTTAAAACATCCAGAGATTTTTTTTTTGTGTTTCACTGTCAAATAAAAGGATTTTCCCTGTCGAATTGTTATTCATATATATTAATCATTGTCTATGAAACAATATGAGCTGTTTTTTACGAGAAAAAAAAATCAGCACCTTCAGCTCTTTCGATAAGAATATCATAAATAAACTCAAACTTAAAATTAAACATCTCTTATTCTATTACAGATATTACCCAAAGTCCCTTGCCCAGATGTCACATGCGAGCCGTGGTTTTTTACCTGTAGTCATAGTGGTACCAACTACATCTGTCATTGCTATTGTAATAATAATATACTTTTATTGTTTCAAGAAAGCAAAGAAACCCTCGATTTTTTTTGAAAATATGTCACTGTCGAGGTAAGTTGAATTTTGATCAGATTTCAGAGATGTGAGCAAAACCAAAAATTTAATATGTGGCAAGGCTGGTAATCGGTTACATATGTGTTCAGATTCATCCCTCAAATTAAATTCCTTTCAGTTGGTCGAACTGGGTGAGGTCAGATAAACATTTGTAAAAACAGATACAGTATTTAACCCTGTTTTAACAGAAAAATTGTTTAGGGATACCGTTTTTACCATAAAATGCGTATTCTATCAAAAGTATAGTCCTAAGGAAGTCATCTATAAATATAAAAAAGGAATTCTAATTAACGATTTATTTAGTTTTTGTTCAAACTACTTAAATGGACTTATTTAAAGTAACAAATAGAGGTGTGTGGTTACTAAGAGGGACAGTATTCAGTCTCACTGAGGAAAATGACCAACATTTCTCAGTGTAAGAATAATTCCTAGAAACACTAGGATGATGTTTGAAGTAAGCAAAAACCTTTTTCGTCATAAAAGATTCTGGGTTCTCACCACATAGTTTTTCAAAACATTTTCAGTAGATAGGTAGGTTATACTTAGGACGACTTTACGTCCTTGGCACCTTTCCAATGCACTTTTGAGGATCAAATGAACTCTATCAAGGCCATGATTACTTTGAGGATTATTGAGCTCTATCAAGGACATTCCCTAAGGCACTTTTGAGGATCAATTAACTCTGTCGAGTCCATTCCATAAGGCACACTTGAGGATCAATGAACTCTATCAAGGGCCATACCATGAGGCACTCAATGAGGAATCAATGAACTCTATCAAGGCCATTCCCTAAGGCGCCCTTGAGAATCAATGAACACTATCAGGGCCATTACCTAAGGCCCACTCTTGAGGATCAATGAAGTCTATCAAGGCCATTCCCTAAGGCACTCCTGAAAATGAATGAACTTTATCAAGGCCGTTTTCTAAGGCACTCTTGAGGATCAATGAACTATATTAAGGCTATTCTCTAAGGCTTCATTGAGGTTCAATGAAATCTGAATAAACTCAGAGAAGGGCGGTTTTTTACCTTTACTGATGCTATTGTGAAACAGATTGCCGTAATGATCTAAGATGGTTCACTAAGCCTTTCTGATTATTTCAGAAATATTTGGACTGGTGTAGTATTGATTGCTATTCACTACAAACGGATTGCGTTAATGATCTAATATATTTGTTAAGCATTTTCCAATGATTTCAGAAAATATGACTTGGTTTTGTAGATTTGAAGCTGAGGACTCCTAAGGATGAAGGAATGGACGTGCTAGTCAACTGAAACTATCAAGTCGATGCTGATGAGTTTTTTAGAAATAATATTGACAAAAACCCTCACGTATCACCCTATGAATTAACAATTAAACAAAATGAGTAGTAACCAATTAGCACGTTCAACCGCACCCAATAAATTTTATGAATTATTTGTGTCTAGTGTAGAATTGAATGAGAGACCTGAGATTTCCTAAGGTAAAAGAACGGATGCGTTAGCCATCTAAACCAACAAGTCAATGATATTATTAATGCTCTTAGAAATACATCCTAAGCCAATAGGTTTTCCATGCACTAGCTGTGTCATTGAATTGTCAAAAGATGTTTGCTAAGCATTTTCTGATGTATCAGAAGTATTGGGACTGGTGTAGTATTGATGCTATTGCAAAAAAGATTGCGTAACGATATAAACATGTTCACTAAGCATTTTCCGATGGATTTCAGAAATATTTGACTGGTGTAGGATTTGAATTGGGGGACTCCTAAGGATGAAGAAATGACGTGCTAGAAAAAACTGAACTAAACAATTCGATGCTAATAAAATTGGTTCTTAGAAAAATATTGACAAAACCTTCATAAAATCAGCTTATGAATTAAACAATTAACCGAATATGAGCAGTTATCAAAATTAAGACGACTTGACCATGCCCATTATATTTATGAATTAAATTTCTGGTGTAGGACTCGAATGTAAGACCTGAGATTCTCTACAGTAAAAGGACGATGCATTAAACATCTGAAGCAACAAGTAAATGCTATTATTATGTTCTAAGAAATACATTCTAAACAATAGGTTTCATGCACTTGCTATGCCATTGAATTGGATGTATTTGTATATCATTTGTGATCTTTAGTTTTTACAAAAACACCCCTCCCTACTAGCCATTCTTGGACTTTTGAATTCAAATCATGGAACATTCTTGAACCGAGACCTTCAGGGGGAATGTAAAGAGCAACATCAAAAATAAAAAAAGTGCTTAAACACTGCCTTCGGTTGTTTTACGAGCTTTGCCCTTGAGGCAAATCTTAATTATTTTTTATTCTTACGTTTTAATTTTTGGGGAGGAATGCCTAACGATGCGTTAGCCATCTGAACCAACAAGTCAACGATATTATTATGTTCTTAGAAAATACATTCTAGGCAATATGTTTCATGCCCTTGCTATGCCATTGAATTGGATGTATTTGTATGTCATTTG
>JAPEVW010000170.1:312500-358297 GCA_027921565.1 Artemia sinica
GCCTAACCTCCATCTATTGAATAAATTCTCAAAAAAATGAAATCAATGTTTTTTAATAAATAAATAAATGCACTACATATTTAAACAACATAAAATAACCACTTGAACATCTTTACACTTAAAAACACTTGAACATTAAAAAGGCACTTAGAAATGTCTCACACTTTGAGGGCCGGACGCAACCGGATCCCTCTGGAGGACAAGGTGGCTAGAAGGTTGGCCAAAAGATGCCACGGTGGTGGCGCAATGGTGGTAAATCATTGAATAATATTAAGCAATTTTTTAAAAACGATTCCGTTTTGCAGGAAAAATGAATATAAATAAAAACTACATAAAAAAATTAAATATATAAATATTTAAAAAAAATGTAAACACACTACATATAGAAAACGACTAGAAAAACTCGCTGCTGAGCTGGAGACTGTCAGAGATAGAGGGTGTACAGATAGAAAAAACAGGCCCTCCTCCTACCAACTATTGAGCTTTCTCCAGACCAACTCGTCGTCTGTAATCTACACATACATTTCGATCTGAAGTAAGGTAGTGACCGTGTGGTAGCACCTTCACACCACCCGCGTGTAGGCTATATAGACTTTATCCGATATGGTTGTCATGGCATTTTTATCTACTCCAACTGTTCAGTTTCTAAATTTTAAAGAGCAAATTGCCATGACCTTTGCTCTTGGAACTAATTTTTTTTCTACACAGTTAGTAAGAAAACTCATAGTGAAAATTTTCTTTACATTCTGTGAAGGCAACACCTTGCAGACTTGTTTGATATCCTCATTGTGTGATTACTCACATTACACCTTCAAACCTGCAAGCACACCTTTGGATATCAAGTCGCTCCCCGTCTCAAATTTTAAAATAATAAATTATTTGGGGCCTAGCGCTTCAGTAGCTCCGGGTAAATGAACTCGTCCCAGTTAGTGTAGTTCATTCGAGAGCTATTACGAGCAAAGAGAGCAAATTTACTTTCGAGAGCAAATGTGCGAACCATTTCACAAATCATCCAACAGATTATCTGTCTTAACTTGAACAGGTGTGAATCAGTGTCTCCATAATATACTTGAAACTTGTCCATCCCCAGGCAATTGGATATTACATACATTTAATAAAATTCCAACATGAGTTTCTTTTAAATTTTTCATTTGGCACTGTCAGTGGCAATATTTTTATTTAAAATTACACTCCTTTTTTCTATGTAAAAGGACCATATTGGAGTCTATGACCGAAAACGATGTTACATTTGGCTCTGCAATATTTTCGGGACATTCTTTTCGGTAGGTCAAAACATCGCCAAGACCCCTATTGCGCACACGCTTGCACATTTTGCCAAAGGCAGAATCTAAAAAAAGTCTAAAGATTTCTTGGTCGACCTTGGTTTCTGCTTCGGATAGCTTACTGACAAAGGTGTCTTCATTTTTGGCTTTGGATCGAATTGGAGGGATCTTTGAATCTTTGTGACATTGAAACCAATGGCCACCATTTACCGCAAAAGAACATGATGTACAACAATATTCTGTTTTGAATGAAGGCAAGATTTTGTTTTAAACAAGTCCAGTGCATACCCCCAAACTCTACCAAAGATAAATCATAGCGACTCAATAACTCGCTTAGCACCGGTGTATTTATGCACGGGGAAGCAAAGTCCTTTACCGATTCATGAAGTTCCACTGGTATTTCACCATCAATTTCAAAAAACCACCTTGTTGTCTATTTCCTCAATAGTGTAAATGTTGGGGAAATTCGGAGCATAAGGATCGTCCAGCCATTTGTAATTATCCCCCCCCGGCAAAGCGAAGCGAGACATGGTCGACGGGTAAAGGGAGTTCATATCCTAGAAAACCGTATTCGAATTTTCACTGGTGCTTTGTCCTTTCGGATCGGTCTCAAGGATACGATCCCCTTGAAAATCATACCCTCCCCGTATTAATCACTCTAAGAACATGTGCTGATCCACATCGGTAGTCAGACCTATTTTTTATCGCTGATCTTAAGAATTAAATCCATCACGAGGTAAGGAGTTGAAAAATAATACTCAATATCTAATCCAAATTTCTCGTTAATTGTATCCGTGTTTTTATAGACAATATCCAACAACGTCAATACATCATTGGCCAGGTACATTTTACAAGAGTCCTTCTCATTTTTACACCCTCCCTTAGCCCAAAATTTTTAGAAAATTCATAATCGGAAGTGGTGCATTGACGATGGCTAAGGGAATCACAAAACGCTTCGATGGGCGGTAATTTTTCCTCACGTAACCTCAGGATAGAGTTGTAGTACGCATACAGGTATATATCCTTACACGTTAATAAATCATACATGTCATCATCTGGAAAGTGCTGTTTCAGGGCGGGGAAAATATCGAAATCAGCCTTTTTTTGTACTTTAATGTGTTAAGTTAAACGTTTGGGGAAGAAACTAAAGGAATCTAAGAAACGGATTTTATTCAAGTACGTATTACCGTTTTCAACTATTGGCCATTTGAATTCTAAGAGCAGCAACTTCTCAGATTATTTTGGTAAGATGTTATAAAAAAAGACTCATCTTTGAATGCGCCGTCTACAACTTCACTTTTCTGCAGAAGTGCAAACACTGGTAATATGAATTTCAAATCGTAGTTGGAATTATGCACATAAACCGGTAGAAAATATTGCTGTCTAACATTTACATTATAATATTTATGTACTACCACCAGAAAGTTACTCCCTCTCAATAGAATAGGATTACTTAGCTGATCATGGTCGTAAACTTTCAAATTCCCACTACCCTCAACAAATTTTTCTTACAAACCCAACATATATCTTTGTTTTTAAGGAACAAATTGTCTTCTGGTGATAGAGTCATTGGATAATTTGTATTGTGCAGCAGTGAAATTGACTCATTTGCTGGTTTTAATAAGTAAAACCGTAGCTCCGCCTACACAATCTTCCCAACCCAGTGTCTCAAGTACCTCTACCAATTGCAGAGTATTACTCGAGTCTCTTTGCTCTCGTGCAAAAGAGACTGCGATGGTTTTGTGTTCTTTAACAGGATTCAGGTTTGATGGATCCCACACATCCATGAGTTTGGCCTCGATGTTTAAAACTACCTTGCCACTCTGCAAGAACGAAGTTTGGAAAATCTTGAAACGAATGATGGCATTGTCTCCCGAAACCTCGGGCTGGCATCCATGACGCTTGCAGTGCCTCAAATAATGTTTCAATTTTAACCCTCTTTGAGGCTGATTGACACATTGGGTAATTATGACGTGAACTTTGCTTTTTCCCTTACTTAGAAAACGACTAATTGTAGTAATTGAAAGGAAATGTCCAATTGAATCAGGTTCACTGGCTGGCTCATGAAGAAGGCATACCCAGTGAATCACCAAATCAATGGACGGAGACCATACTAAAAATAGAAAAACCCCCTTTTATCTTTCAGTTGCCCCTCTTCATATACTATATCGCACTGTAACACTGAAACCCCAATCCTTAAATGTTCTTTGGCCCTCTCACAAATATGTACCCCTTAAGTGTTACAGGGGTTTGCCCCTTTAAACAGTTAACATCGACTTTAAGAAATTCTGCCTCTTCCCCTCCCCCATTAACTGCCAAACCGTCCAATTTCCTTTTAGTGGCATCAATGAAACGAGGTTTATTATAATAAGGATTGAAAACTTGAAGCACTTTAAGCTCTTATCAAAACAAAATGTTGTACAACTCCACAAGCCCTCACATATGCAGTAATATCTTGCACCCCCCCTTTCTCTGCACCACCCCCTTAAAAAATTCTTTTTTAAACTTTTTGACAATAACATCAAAATTTATATAACCAAAACCACTGACCCGCTCCCATTTTCATTTTTATTTTCTACCCTATTAAAAATACTTTCCACCCAATCTGAAAAAAAAACCTGCAAAATTGTGCAAGTCAGGGTGAAGTGCCTGCATTTCCATTTGTAGGTAATGCAAATATACATTACCCGTCTTTTCATTAAAAAATATTTTTTGTGTGGCACGCTGTCGCTCCCTCCCACCCCCCTAATGTGTTTTTCAAGAACTGCCTTGCTGACATATGAGTGTGCAATGTACACTGGATCAGTATTGATGCTACCACTTGTAAGGAAGTTGAAGGGATCTCCTAACTTACCTCTGTAACATAAATATGCGCAAAGCTGTATCAGCTTAATACAATTTGAGTAAAACAGAGAATTAGCCGGCACCATTTGTCCAGGCTCTCCCATATTACTGTGAGGGATGGGTACCTGTTCATCTAGAACCCTCTCGATGCCGCTTGTTGGCACTTGCACTAAAATATTGTCTGAAAATTCAGTATCAAGGCGGATATCCCTCACGAAAATGTATAAATAAATGTTAGGGGACGGTATACTTGTAGTGCTTACCCCCACACTTAATCTTCCCTCAAGTTATCTTTCCATGGGCCCCGTACATTGACTATCACGAAATTTTGATGGTGACGGCAATACTTTCTCAATATAGGGCCCTGGTAATGTCGGTATGTGAACCTAGAAAATAATAGGCGCTTATTAGCTCATTGAAACACATCATCCTGTGAAAAGGGAATAGAATAGTTAAAAGTGAGCGTTCACAGCTTGAAGGACCTCAATAGCGAGTAATGACCATAGATTGCCAATGTGATCCCTCCTGATTTATGAAATCATACTACCAGTTAAGAATTTAATGATCATACATGCGGGCCTCCAAAGGGACCCTTTGGATGTATTGAAACCATACTACCCCCCTAAGGATGTAATAACTATACATGGACCCTTCGGGTCCATAGACTGCCACACTACGAGCTATAAATTTAATGACCAGAGAGTACCACGTAAGATGTCCATCTTTACGTTTAGGTATTATAATGTTTTTAAAGAGTCTTAGACCCTTACTGAGGGGGTGTTGGGGTCAAAATTCGAGGTTTGCTCCACTCTGGTCTCAAGGAGTTCCGCAAACAATTCGTCAATTTTGCGATTGAATTCGGGCGCGATCTGAAAAAAGAATAAAAAATGTTATTCCCTTTTCAGTATTTATGATTTTAAGCTGTGAAAAGAGGTTTTAATTATGCCGAAAAGGAATATTAGTCAAAGGACTTTCAAAGCCTTCAGAACTAACGGGCCAGGACCCGTTATGATATTGAAAAGAAATATTAATCTAAGGACCGACAAATCCCCTCTTCAAAAAATTTTCATCACTAGAATACATTATTTTTAAGATATTTCCTGAAAAGAATTTCTTATTTTATCTATTTCCCCTGGGGGCCTGCCCTTATAGTGAGGGCCCCAGATATTTCCCCCCATTATTAATCTTGGGATTAGGAACGTCTCAAATCTCCTTCTTAGAACGCTTTTCAACAGTAAAACGGTACTAATTTCCAGAAGAATGGATTGATTTTAGCTTTTTTTCTTAGGCGCAGCCCCCTTCCCCTCAGCAGAAGCATCAAACTAAGGAACTTTGTGTTTAATAGTCTGAAACTTTTGGCTAGTTTTGGAGCATCAATGTTCCAATAGCCCAACAAATTCACATCGCATAAAAATTTACTTTTTACCATTAAAGCGCATAATAAACCCCCGAAGCTCCTCAAAACTATCGAAAAGGCTCTGGTATTTACCCTTTTTTGAGCTAAAAAAAGCCAATTTTGAACGAGGCAATATTATCAATGTTCTAATAGAGAGAAAAATTTATGTCGCATTAAATTTGAGTTTTTTTACCGTTCAAACATTTAGCTTTACGAAAAATATCTATGATTTGCACTTACATTAAGGTTAGCAGCTTGCATGGCATTCTTCTTATACTCTAGGGCACATTCTTGCCTTTTAATGGGGCCGAGGAAGGGCCCGGAGTTTCGCCATACATGATGGGCGTTGTTCCTGAAGGCCCGAAATTCTCGCAATGGGGGTTGGGAGTTGAAGCTCCCACATCGCATAGCCTGACCTTCTTGATGGAGGGAAGCTCAGAATTTTCATAAAAGGAAACAAAATTTTAGTTTTCCGTGTGGTGAAAAGGCCCAGTTTTCACAGCCCCACGTTGATAAAAACAAGTTTTTCCAAGAAAAGAATTCAATCTACCTAAGTATTTATTAATTCCTCAATTAAATCTTTTGCTTTTATTCTTGCTACAAAAGCTTTATACAACATCGATATTTAAACACATCGTCCTTCTTTATAATTGTCAGAAACCCTCCCTCCCCCCACCTTAAATTGTGATGCATGTGTTTTTTTAAGAAAAGCTTTACAAATATGCCCTCATCCCCTGTCTGAGTGTTTTTAGTGATAAAATAGACCTTGTTCGCCCTCAAAATACCTTCTCACGGTAAGTATGTAGAACCCCTTTTTTTACGATTAAGTATCAATAATAGGTTACGTTGTCTGCTTAAAATGAATATAATTGGAATTTAGGTCACCCACTCAAAAATCAGAGATTTTGTGAAGAAAATAAGTCGCCAATTTAATCAGAAAAACATTTTTAAATTGCTATTCACTTGTAATACGAGAGCATTCAAATTTGCCTGTAAGAATTCCTTTTATTTGAAGAGCACCTGTTTGGTAGAAAATTTTGGGCTTTCACGCTTAAAGGGTTGGTGCAAATATCTCTATATGTCTTTTTTACCCATCTGTCAATAATAAGCTTCAATGCGATTTAATAAGGGGGTAAATTTACAGTAAAAAGTTTTCTGGCGTGATAAAACATGAAAAATTTATCCACAATATTTTTTTTATGCGGAAGGGGTTTTTAGCTTTTTATTCAATATAGAGAATAATACTATGTTAAATCAGTGGAGAGAGGGTTTAGAAAGAGGGGCTCATCAGCATAATAGTACCTGTTCAAAAAAAATTGGAGTTTACCACTCCATATGTCTTTTTACCAGCTTGCTTGAAAGTGCCTTGAAATAACAGACGAGAAAATTAGACTATTCTATCAGCAATAAAACTTTTTCAATGGGGATGGGTTCTTAGCTGTTAATTCAATAACAAGAGTTATAGTAGGTCAATTTGGTGGAAGGAGGGTATAGAAAGAGGGACTCACCAGCATATAAGCAGATATCCAATCCTTTTTCAAATTCTGTAGGAATCCATTTTAGAATATTTAGGTGGGTCACGTTCCAGATCCAAAACAAGGCTGACTGGAATTCCGTTCTAGTTGTAATTTTTATAGTCCCCCGGACACAACGGAATTGCTTGGTTTCCGGGTTAGAATAGAAGCAGATGTTTTTCATGAAATAGCGGGATTCTTTGTCTCATAAAATCAATATTCACGGTCCTCCACAAAGAAAATGGCCGCAAATTTGTTTGCATGAAATAGCGGAATACATTGGAAGAATGTAATGACGATTCGCTTACTTGAGGAGGTCCCCTAGATGTTTCTTCCTGCCTCTTAGGTTTTTGTAAGGAATAATCAAGAGGTAAAGAAGTCCTGAAGGTTTTTAAAGGGTAATCCTGGGGTAAAGGAATCCCCTGAAGATTTTAAAGGGAAATCCTAGGGTTAACAAACCCTGGCCCCTCTAAGTTAACAAAAAATTAAACTGTTAGGTAAAACCTAAGAAAATCTTGATTTAGCTGACCCTCCCTGAAGGGTTCTAAGGGAAATCCTGGGGAAAAGGAACCTATGAAGCTTTTTAAATGGAAATCATGAGGTAAATGAGCCCTGATCCTCCATTTTTTTAAAAACTATTGGGTAAGACTCCCAAAAATCTTGGTTTAGCAGGCCCCCTGAAGATTTTTAATTGGAAATCATGATGTAAAGAAGCCCTAGTAGGTTTTTAAAGAGGAAATCCTGGGGTAAAGGAACCTCTGAAGGTTTTTAAATGGAAATCATGAGATAAAGGAGCCCAGGGTCCTCATATGTCTTTTAAAAAGCAACTATTAGGTAAACCCAAGGAAATCTAGATATAGTGGGCCCCCTGAAGGTTTTTTAAAGGAAATGCTGGGGTAATGGAGCCCCTGAAGGTTTTTTAAAGGGAAATCCTGAAGTAAAAAAGCCCTGAAGGTTTTTTAAAAGAAAATATCGTGGTTAAGCCACGGAAATCATGAGGTAGTTAAGCCTTTGAAGGCTTTTAAATAGAAATCCTAAGGTAAAGGTATCCCTGAAGATTTTTTAAACAAGAATTCAGAGGTAAAGATGACCCTGGAGGTTTTCCCCATACCCTTAGGTTTTTTTAGCATAACAGAAATTTGAAAACATTCCCTATGACGTAACACATACCTGCTGGCTCTCATAGAATGACGGGTTAGGGGTGCTATGGAATCCAGGGATATTTTCCCTGAATCTCTAAAGCGAGATAAGGTTATATTGCTGTATAAAGGTGGTTCTCGGAGTTATCCTGCTAATTATAGGTCAATTTATCTCCTATGTGTTTTCAGCAAAATTATTGAGAAGGCTATGCTATCAAGGCTTTTTAGTTTTCTGAATGCAAAGACTTTTTGCATGATTTCCAGTTTATATTCCAAGCAAATCACTCCACAGAGCATGCTTGCAAAGCTCTCTTGAATTTCAGTCATTTGGCAATAGATTCTGTTCATATACCGGCAGCTTTATTTTTAGATGTTCGTAAAGTCTTTGGTTCCTTGACTCATCGGATTGTGCTTTGGAAACTATCGCATATTGGTATAAGATCAAATGCTTTCTCTTGGTTTCAATTATATCTTTCTGGTAGGCTTATTTCAATTGATCCGCTTTTCCGGAGCCCTTCTAAAGTAGATTATGGCGTACCTCAGGGATCTGTTCTTGGCCTAGTTTTATTTCTGCTTTATGTTACTGATCTGATTTCGGCGGTTAAATACACCAGGCCTCTGGCATGCTGCAAGCTGTGTCATCCTTATGCTCGTTCGTGTTCTAATACTACTTCTAATGAAGAATTTTCTTTTGCTTTTGCTGATGACCCCACTCTTGGGACTTTTGGGAATACGGAATGTGATATCAATTCTAATCTTGTGGCAATATTCGAGAGAGCTATTCCATGGTTTGATGTTAATTACTTGGCCTTGAATGTTGGTAAGTTAAATTTTCATATTTTTTCTCGTATTGGTACAGCTTTTCCTCAGCTTACAGAGCTTCAGGTGTTACAAGGCTAATTGTGTACACAAGAGAATAGGCTGGTCTGGTTTCTTGGTATCCTTCTTGATGAGAACCTTTCATTTAGAAACCATATAGCCATGATTAGGGTTAAGGTCTCACGGAGTTTGGGTATCATTCGAAAACTTGGACACACATTTCTTGGATCTATTCTGAAGCTTCTTTTTTTCTGCCTTGTGCGGTCATATTTTTCCCATTGTCCCATTGCATGGATGTCTACTTTTCCTTCTAGACTGTGGTCATTTTCTGTGATGCATAATAAAGCACGGTATCTGGTTATGGACACCAACCTCTCCTTCTTCCAAGCTTCCAAAATCTTTCCAATCTTCCAAATCTCTTCAAAATACTCCTGTGTTTATTTCTAACTCAGCTCCATATAGCCTTCGTTCTTCATTTAATAACTGCATTCATCCTACCCCTACTATGCGAATGGATTTCAATCCTCTCATTGCTTGTCAACAGGTCTGGAATTCCCTACCTTCTTCAGTACAGAGATGCCACTCGTTTGGGACTTTTAAAAGGATTCTTAAGGACCGTTTAGTTAAGAATCAAACAGAATAGTATTTTATTTTTATTTATTTATTTTATTTAAAAAAAGATTTTTTTCCTTTTTTTTCTGAGGAGTTGGTGTTCCCTGAGTGTTTATTTCATGGTGTATGGTTGTCGGCTCTGCGCTTTGACTCCCATGCCTCAGGTATGTTCTCTTTTTAATCTTGTTTATTATTTGGCTATTGTTCTCTTTTTTGGGTTGTTGCGTATATTGTGTTTTTGTTTTGTATCCCCCTTGTATCCCTGGCCATGGAGCTTTTTGAGGGGAATGAGGATATTGTATTTCTATTTTGTATTTATTGGTGAATAAAACTCTAAACTCTAGGTATTTTGGAATGGTGGGATATGGGTGTTGTGGAATCCTTGGATATGAGTGCTTTGGAATCCAAAAAGGGGATACTACTAATTTTGCGTTGTTTCAACACAACTTTTTAAACTTATTGAAAAAATCAACAGAAATATATTTTTACTGAGCCTTCCTTCGATATTTTAGAATCATTGCTTTCAAGTGTTCAGTACTGGAAAAAAATCAACAAAATAAACAAACAATAGTGACCTTTCTTGACGAAAAAAGACTAAAAGTCCAATATCTTATAGATAAGGCCTTGAAATTTTCACAATAGATTTTGCTCAATTTGATTGTGTAAGCTTCATTAAAGGCACAGGTTACATACTTCTTTTATCAGATAGGGCAAATTTTCACAAGTTCTTTGCTTTTGATGGTTGACATTAAATTTGATAAATTTTATGTGTTTTGAATCAACATTACCATAAAAATACAACTATCAAAGTTTAAATACTGTAATCCTTTTTTTAGAATTTCTGTCACTATTAGTGTTAGTGGCACCTTCTTAACTGTTCACTCGCATCGATTCTGTAATATAAAAATAAACAGGTATAAAGCCTAATATTTTCATGTAAATATATTTTTAAAACAATTCTGGTGCTACCCCCCTCCTCTCTCTTGGTAAATTTCCTGACATTGCCTTTGAATCCGAACCCACGAATCTCTCCCTTTTGTGACAGTAAGAATATGAACCAAATTTGGTGTGCTACTAAGAAAACAATTTTTTGCAGTAGTAAGGGAGCTATGATCCCACAGTACCCTTAATCAGGGTTAGTTCAAATGAAAGGAACTTGCAGATCAATTCTTCCCTTCAACAATTACTCCCCCTCCAAACTTTTTCTATGTTTATCTGAAGGTTCTTGGAGCCTTTACACTGACTCGACACCCCTCCAAAATGATATATGATGCACAATAATACATCTCTATACATATTTTTATGGAACATCAAGTAAATCAACTTATTTAAAAGAAGCGGTACTGTTCTATTAACTGGACTCTTTTATATAGTGCTAGTTTGGTTACTGCTAATGAATGAAATAAAATAGGATGAATATATAATAGTTTAGAAACAAGTTTAGACTATATATTTCCACATTAGGGGGGATGGGGCCAAAAGTTCTGTTTTTTCTGTGTTTTTTTAATGATCAGCGGTTAATTAAAGCATACGATATATTAAATGCGTAACCTAACCTAACCCAGGTACCTCCCCCCCCCCTTAAACCCCAAAAAATGACAATTTAAATACAGTTCTTGCCTTTGCTTATATCCCAGTTTCACTCATTTCACTCAATTCCACTGTAACAAACTATTTAATGATGGGGTATCTCTCACGCATCTCTTGCGGTAACTCTCGCGTCTCAAGTAAAAGAGTGATAAAAGAGTCCGGTTAACAGACCAGTACCAAAGAAGCCTTAAAATACAAACTTATCTAACCGTTGATCTCGTTTGGACTTCGTAGCTTTTCAAGAAAGAATTCGTTACCATGCGTCAATACTTACTCTGAAACTAGGAAGCTATGTTTTAAGTTTTTGATTGTTTGAAATCGATTGTCTATCTTATAGCCTTTTGTCGAAAGAAAAAGCTATTTTCCTATTTGCATATCTTCTCGGGTTTTGATCCATCATCTTTTATCAGGGGGAAAAAATTTAAAATTCTACGTTTTAGTAGATAGGAACTTAAAGCATCCATAACTGATATTTCTGACATGTTGAATTATATAGTGTTATTTCTATAATACCATTCTCTTCTTGGGGGCCTTGCCCCTTTTTTTAGAAAATCGGGAAAATCTTTTCTTTTGGAAATAATTCCTGGAATCAGAAAAAAAAAATATGGATAACTGTTCAATTTCATTAATTTCTTATATCTAATGCACCCATAAAAAGCGTTTTGGTAACTTTTAACCCAAATCTCTCCTTGCTTACAGTTTGATTTCTGGAACTGTTTGAGACAATTTATCCATTCTCTGTTTGCTTAGCTCTCATGTTTTTATATGGATTAATACTAACTGGAGTTATCACAGATATGAAGCTTTCACAACTGATTCACTCGTATCTCCCCCATTGTAACAAAAATGGTTTAGCATAACACATTGTTTCACAAAAGCATAAAACACACTAAAAACTATGTCAAAACCTTATCCCCCCCCTTCTTTCCATGTGTAGGAGTACTGTATTTGCAAACCAATAAAACCAGCTACCGGTAAAATTGTGCAATTGTTACATTAGTGCTATGAAATAGGGTTTAGGGATTTGTTTTTTTCAAATATTTTTTGCACCAACGGGGTACCCATGCTGCTGTGCTCTCATATGGGAACGCTGAGTGTTAATGTTGTCCTTGGAACTAAGGGACATATATGGATACCTATATTGTGTCATACTTAATGAAATCTATTATTAAAGATAAATTAAAGTTAGGCATGGAATTACTCGTGACATCTTTGTAAGGAAGTTTGACACTCTTTGCACTTTAGTTATGCATTTATTTTATACACTTGGCATTGATCCTACTTCTCTGCAGTCATCAGTTCATGAGTGATTGATCTGTGAATATGCTGAGCTTTTACCCTTGCCTTTACAGTAGGCCATGAGCTGGTGAGTGATATCGCGTTTATCCCTGGCTAAACCGTTCTATAGGGTTGCCTATAAAGTTTTAGTTTGTTGTTACACAAATAACTATGCTATCTTTTCACTTTAGAGCCAAAACCACTCGATTTGACCTGTCGACTTAACAACAGCAATCTTTCTTTTAAATAGCTTTGAATTCTTCGAGACAATATCCCTTCAAACAATTTCACGTACACTGACTGTGGCACGACTTCCTTGCCAGTGAAGCTGTGCGAGAGGATTGTGACTTGTTACCGAAGTTACCAAAGAATGCTTCGTGATGTGATGCTTTCTCAACAACAGAGAAGAGGTTTGTGACCACCATTGGACCAAGGGGTAATACTGGTCGTTGCTTAATCTTTGCTCACCCTCTGTACTTAACGATTTTGAAGGAATATCTATGAACAAGCTAGCACCTATGCTTTGTATCAAAACCGTATCAGTTTTCCTTGGCTAAATAATTTGCAGCTGTGACGACCCAAGAAAGATATAATTTGTTCTTCCAAGGAAAGTTTGCTGAAGTTTAATGTTCATGGCATGTAAAAGTGGCCTCCCTTACCCATTGTGTAGCTTTTTGTAGCTCATTTTTATTTGCAAAATGTAGGTTTTTCTTTTTCTTTAGAAATCTCTTGGGGTTCATGACTCGTCCACCTATAGGAATAACTAAGTAATCTGACCAGGACAAGTACGTTCTTTTACTTGGATGGCGATAATATCCTGATAGAAGTACAATTCCCCAATAAACTGTCAAGTTCTTCAAAGCTTAATATGGGAGCTGATGTCACAATTCTGAGAAGCATATCGTGGTGTACCCCTTTTATCATACCATGAAAATACTAAGGAAAGGGCACTTTTTGTTTAAAAACTAAGTTATTCTAATGTAAATGAAGAATTACGGTAAATATTAGAAGTCTAGATTATACAAAACTAGAAACATTAGGGCTTTTTCATAACAAAATTTGAATGGGTATTTTTTCTAAAATACTGTTTTCCAGAAATCGGAAACTAAATTTCGGCATAAACAACTATATGTTTAGAGTGAAGGTTCCTGCACTTTTAGGGCATATATGGCATATTTGGAATTTCGAACAGTTATTCTTTTTCCTTATGAGACAAAACCCCAGTTTTATTTAACAGTATGTTTTGTTACCTTTACAGCTACTACATGCTAAACTTCCACCCAGTTTATTCAAAGTTTTATATTTAACCTTTTACCACTCCCTATGAAGTTTCCATATCCTTTTATGTACTTTTTCAGGACAAACAGTGAAGCCCAGAAGGGGCACCTTATTATGGGACCTTTTTATCCCTCATCTGTAAACATTATCTAATCATATTAGTCCTTGTTTCATTATATTGCTAAAATGTGGAGTTGATATAACGCCAGTAATATGAAAGAAATTTTTGGTAGGACAGTGTTTGGCTGCAATTGGGAGCTTTCAAATTTGAGATTACTTAAAATAAAGTATTCTGTTACGTGGTTCTTTTAATTGTGACTTCAAAATTCAGACAATTGTCATTAACCTGCTTAAATTTTGAGTAAGATAACACATACTTAAATTGAGTATAACTTTAAAATAAACATACTCCTTATTTGAGTGGAGGATACCTTGGGTTATTTAATTAAAATTTGCCTCAGTATCATTCCAACAGTACAGACTTTGCAAAGCCTAAACATCTGTGTAAGCTCTGGTGAGAATTAAAGTTTTGGTGAAAATTCCAGATATGTAGGCTACTATCTTTTAGGATTGCAATACAATTTTATTTGTTGGGAATACAAAAACCCTTTAAAACCAAATTTTTACAGTGTTTCAGTTTTATGCATCTTTAGTGTCGTCCACTTCCACTAATCAAATGATCTTAAAGTTTAAAAAACTCTTTCAAGCTTCTAAGTAACTGTCAGTGGTTTCGAACTCTCTCACATTCATTTAATTCATCATTGGTAGTAATATCTTACTAAAGATCATTGAATCCTGTCTTATTCAACGTACAAAGAGTGATTCTGCCACCCTCAGAAGTGATTAAAAAATTATTCAGAATAGGTAGTTCTTAGCTTTCATTCACATAAAAGGTGATTGGAAAAGGTAATGTCGTTTCTTACGTTAACTAGCCTCATCATTAGTAGACAAAATACATGCAAAAGACACCTGGCCTCCGTGTTCATCTCAACCCATAGCCATCCAAAACGTTGGACAGGCACTTCTTAATCAAGGTTGCTACCAGAAGAAAATAAAATTGCAAACCTTTAACCAGAAAAATCACAAAAAATCACCAAAAAAAATGATGATGGGACTGGAAACTCACCAACTTTGGTGATAAATTACCTACAGTGGCAACCCTGGTCGTGATACTAAGATCAATAAGAAAAGATATCAAGGTTTCTCTTCGTTCGCTGCAATTTTTCCTTATTAATGGTACCGCTCAAACAATAGAATTCTTAATATGGTAATTTGGGAATCAAACAAACCGCTTTACAAATTAAGGCAGAAGCGTAGAAAACTCTTAAGGTAGAACAAGCCTGCTGTTAGGAAACTCGTTAAAAAGACTGAAATTGTAAATTTTAGCGGTGAATCTGAGAATAAAATTCAAATTGTAAATTCTGACTAATTATGTTTTATTTTCAGTGCATCCCAAAGAAATGGCTTTTCAGACAGACCTATTTCAAATCGGCTTCCTCTACAGAGGCCAAAACGAAAAACTGCATCATCTGGTGTTTCAATTATCCCAGAAAGTTCCAATAAGTCACGACCAATAAGGTTTTTTTAAATTTTTTTTCTAGTTTTGAGTTGATTCAGTTTTTTTTTTGGCCGTTCCTTGTGTCTAATAAATAATTTTTATGTTGGATAATTGTTTTCAATTGAAAATTTCGATTGAATAAAATATATGTATTGCACACTGTATTGTATATCTGACCAATGTGCTTGATTTTTGTCAGCAATAGTATTTCAAATTGAGAGAACATTTAGAAATATATAGAATGTGACCTTAATCAGGTGGTGAACTGACACGTGACCTGTGATCACCGTGACTGTTAAATTTCAAATACTTTTTTGTTTTACCAGTCAGATGGCTATCAATCAATTCAACTGTGCTTTTAATAACAGGAAATGCAAATCAATCACACCCCATCACTAGTTTATGGGCCTTTTCCCCTTAGGAATCTCTTCACAAATTTTTTTACAGCTGGGCTGGGCCTTTCTTGAATTTCTAAGGTAACTTTTCCAGTATCCCTTATGAATTATTTCAACATTGGGAAATTTAATAATTCGCCCAAGTTGGGCTCTAAGAAGTTGAATTTGGGTCCGCTCCCCAGTTAGCCCTTTTAAGATCATGGAAAGTGTATGAGGTGTTCTGTTGAAAGTATTTTTTCACAAACCTTGACGGGTATCCTCTGCATCCAGTGAATTTAGCTCAGTGTAAGTCTGTGAATATCCTATGAAGTGTGCTCCTGGAATTGGGCTCAATGGGCAAAAACCCTTTAAAGAAATCAGTTGAACAATAAGTCATTTTCTATAAAAAAAAATGTGAAGAACGTTTTCTCTGCGGTTGGGTGACCACGATAGAGCATGTAGAAAGAAAAAAGGTAATCTTGATATTAACTTGAGTCCTCAAGAAGCGCCTTCATAGTCTTTTCTAAGACCTTAACAGAGCCAAATTTACTTTTTAGACTTTTTCCTCGTGCATCAAAGGTAAGACTTACTGTATTGTATATTAACAAGAATATTATCAACACACAAAAATTAATTCAAAATCCGTCTAGTCTATCTAGATTTATACGAAATAAATGACAGACATCTATTTGACAAGAGAAAACAAAATTCTTCTTTCCCTAAAGAGCACGACCAAGGACAAAGGAGAGTATGGAATCAAATATCAAAATAAAACTCTCCTCTTAGATTATACTAATGATTTGAGTAACCGAGATGAAAATGGTCTCAATATGAATGATATTTTGATGGTCCTGAGAGTTTAGGGTGAGAAAATAGGTCTGGAAATTACTTTTAAGAAGACTAAGTCGCCTAGACTGGGAATAGGTTAAGGTGAAGAGGAAATGTTGGGCAACCAGCTGATCCATCAAGGGTATTATTTATGAAGATGGTGGATGCAGTAAAGATAAAAAAAAGTAGAATAGCCATGGCCTAGGGTATTTTTTCACATCTAAAAAGTTTTGAAGAATAATTAGAAAAGTCTCTGAATCAAGGTTAGAACTCTTGAAGGAGTTTTGACGGCAGTGATCAGGCATGGTTCTGTAACGTGGTCACTCTACAAAAATAAAGGAGGATGTTTAGATGTTGTACAGAGTAATTACCCTATGGATTCTTTTGGGTGCCCTTATGGCCAACTATATGTCAAATACTGACCTGTAAAAAAAATGTGATTCTATTCCGCTTTCTAGGTCTATAATGAGAAAAAAGTTGACGCGTCTAGGTCAAGCTTGTTGCATGAAATATGACAAATTGCAAAATATCTTTTTTTTCAGCAAATGAAAAAGTAGTTAATACCAAATGGGTGGAAGGAGGTCATAAGGGAAGACTAAATATAAATTGAAACTTACTGGAAGGATGTAAAGAGGGAAGCTACGAACAGATTAGTATAGAGGAGAAGTATGCGTAACTTTTTAGGCTCAGACTACTTGGATCTTCAAATCTTCGCTAGTAGTATGAGTGTTTTTGTGTTTTATCCAAAGCGCTAGTTTTCAGAAATTCTACAAATATATGTAAATATCATGAGCCAGTTTGTTTGAAACATTTCTTCTTCTTTTTTAAGTACCATACACAATATGGCGGTGATTTTCGTTCTTTTCAGGTTTCAACTTCGCTCTTACCTTTCATCAGAAACAACTTGATTTTTAAAATTAATTTTTGTATGTTTTTTAGGTTTTGAAAATTTTGACCTTAAACTTTATAAGAATAATCATTTTCAAACTTAGGCAAGGAACTAAATAGGGCATTAAATTTAGGTTTAAATTCGTAGCTCTCTTAAATTTTGCCTTAAGAAATCTGCGATTAAGAGTTAACTAAGTATTTGCCCTTGGTATATTTGAGGAGCCGTAAACACAAAATTTGACTATTTATGAAATTATTAAAAGAATTTAAGATATGCAGATAAATTTTGTTTTCATCATTTTTGCTTCTTCACAAAACTTTTCCGGTTCCATCATTTGTGTGAAAATCGTGTTTTCATCATTTTGTTTCTTTGACTATTACATTTTAGGAGAAGTGATAACTAAAAATGAATCAGTGCTTGATAGAGAATGCATGTTTGGATAAATTTTTTATCCACGAGTGAATGAGTGTTACCACAGCTACAATGAAGAGCTGTTCCAATTAGACTATACCATCTTGTCGGTAAGAATTTATTTTAAACTAGTAGCTGTTTTAAAACGACCCATTATACTAAACATTTAAGACAGCAAGATAAGAACTCAAAGGTTTAACAAATACTTTACGGAAATTTGTGTTTTCATCATTTTGCTTTTTCGACTTAACATTTTATGAGAAGCGATAACTAGAAATGGATCAGTTCTTGATAGAGAATGCATATTTGGAAAAAAAAAAACAAATTTATCCGAGATTAGAATGTGGTTTACCACAGCTAATATGCAGAGCTGTTCCCATTAGTCTATATCATTTTGTCAGTAAGAGTTTTTTTAAACTAGTTGCTGTTGCAAAACATCCGTTATTCTTGAAATTTAATACAATAAGGCAAGACGTCAAAGGTTGATCACCTCTCGATGCGACTTTTAAAGCTCTTTCATTCTAGAAGTTTACAAAAAGCATGCTAAAATAATTCTTTGATTGTGCCTTTAACTATCTTTCTAAGAAGTTCTTTGCGTGGTAGTTCTATCATCTTTCCGGGCTTCTTTGGACGGAATACTTTTATAGATTAAACCGTAAAAAACCTCTTAGGAGAATGTCAGTGCAATATCAAAACATTTCTCAGGAGTAATCAAGTTTTGAGCACCAGTAGTTTAAAATTTCAAGGCTATCTACTGATTCTGTATGTGTCACCAATCGATGCAGCAGCGCCGATTACTAATAAAAAAAAATTCTGTACGGATTGTTTCTTACCTTTACGAAAATGAAATTTTTAATGAAGTCCAAAATTTTGTAATTGTAATGAAACTCTTCCTTTAAGCTGCAAAAATATTGCCATCTCTCCATATTTTGCACATATTGCGAAATCTCTAAAAATAATCATAGTAGAACTTTGTTTCCTATAGCCAAGTATATTTTTTCTATTCATTTTGTTTCATCTGTTATTGAAACTCGAATCGCATATCAGCTGTATAAACCTTATAAAGATGTCGCAACAGTTCAGCTTTAGCGAAACGACATCTACAGTTTAATTGAATTTTTTTTATTTGAATTACACTTTATTAAACAAAGAAAACAATCCACAGTTTAATCACTTGACAAGTAGCCGTCCATGAAGAAACAAAGCTCTCAGTGTGGTAAAGTGGTTATATGGTATTAGGGTGAGGTGGTGGTTGTAGCTTTTATTTCTCCCTTTATAGGTTAGATGAAATAGGGCCCTAAGGTAATTAAACTTTGGCAGCGTGTCTTAGGCTATGACCTGACTAATGAGGCGTACAAGCTGGGAATATTCGAGGGACTAAATTTAGATTGTAGAGAAGTTGGCTATAATACAATACTTTAATTCAGTTAACATACACCAGTACAATGTTTAAAGGGATTGATAATATATATATATATATATTACGCAGGGACTGGTGGTCCCAGGGAGACAACAAGTATCAGAAATCTACAATAATATATGGTGCAATAAAATACTTAGGCACTTACATACCCGACAACATTCCAAGGTATTTATAATATCAACAGACCAGAGGTCAGTCCGGCATAAAATTAGTATATCACACTTCGTTCCCATAACATGTATCTTTTATACATTTTGTCAACCCCAGCTTATCGGGACCAACTGATGCACATAGCTAGGAAGTGGTGATTTCTCAATTTCCTATTAAGCTTACACCTGCAAGGATATGTTCCTTATCTTAATAAAAAGTGGTATTTCGAAACTTTTATTTGCGTCTTAATATTTTTATTAAAATCCCAAATTGACTTAATTAGAAAGCATCACCACAATACTCCCTATTTTGAGAAGAGTTGCCCTCAACTCTCAATATTTTACTTGAAAAACAAATTAATTTTTTACATGGTTTACTGGGATTTTTGGGTCATTCTGTGCATATACCTTCAATGGGTTTCTTTAGGGTCGAGTTTATGGCCAAACATATGCCACGTTCTTTTTTCCATGGATGTCAATTTTTTTTATTTATCCTTGTTTCTCTTTTTCTCTCTTTTTCTTTTTGTCTTTAAGACTGTAAAATTATCTTTTCAACCTCATTCTTAAATGCATCTTCTGTTTTAGTTTGACCCACATTGGCTTAAGTATTATATTAATGGCTCTGCTTAAATTAGATTTAAAGTTATATTAGAAACTTTGCTAATTATTTGAGTTTAAATTTAATTCCTATTAATAATTTAATTTATCTGGGTAATGTGGTTGACTTATTGTTTATCTTCCGGGGTTAGAAATGCCTTGGATAAATTATACATAATAATTTTGTTTTTCAACTATCACATATTTTTCCAACACAAAGCATTTTCACATATTCATTCAATAATATAAAGCCATTTAGGCTACTTAGCACTTTCTTTAGTATTTTCTAGGCCTAATTTAAGTTCGATTTTATCTCACTATATGATGAACTGGTAGCAAAGTCTGTAATACTGCATACAGTTTCCAAATATTAGTTGACCAGTTATGGTTTGGTTTTTTGATGGTGTGAGCTGTTGGTATCAGGATACAAATGAACTGGTTTGAAATTTGCTACTTCCCAAAAATGCTCCAAAAAATAATTGAAAAAAATGGATCCGAAAAGATGTTGCGAAAAATTTGATATCCAAAAAAAGCTAAGGCTGTATCTAAAACAAATATTCACATTAGAATACAGATAAAGCATAAAGTGATATATATATAGTAAACAAAAAAACAATCAATTTTATATATATCACTGCATTCTCTTTATTTTAAGTGAGAGGTTAATTTCTTTTAATTTCTTTTTTCTTTTTTACTTTAAACATGATATGCCGCTTAAATAGAAACATTATGTTTGTTGCCGGCAATTTCTTGCTTCATCCTTTTCATACATAATTTAGAAATATTAATCATTTTTTGAATTATTACACAAAAGAATATTTATACGTTTACTAGAAATCATTAAAAATATCTTATAGATTTTACATTGATTCGGTGAGGGCTTCTACTTCTTTGCACTAGAAGAATTCTTTTTGCGGGCTTTTATATTTTTTCTTTTATCTCCTTTTCTTAGCTACAGGCCGAGTCAGTCAATCTATAGCATTAGTGAAACATTACTCAGTCTGAAAGTTGATTAATGTTATGATTTGTTCCCTTTCTATAAAAGAGTAATAAGGAGTCAAGTGGGATCTTTCACAAGACTTAAAATTCATATTATTTTGGCATTAATGAGAATTAACTTATAATCAGTTGCTAAAGAGGCGGGTAACTCGCAACAAGGAGAATTAAGCTAAAGGAACTTTGTTATCCGTCAACTTAGTGACTCTTGGAACTTAGAGCTCAATCTTTATATGTCAGTCTCAGTCTCACACATATAATTGAATTTCTGTCGACATTGTTTTTTGTTTACGTCTTAAATTCATTCTCTTGTGTCAATACGGTGGAGTTTGGATAATGAAGAGAAGTGTGTGCCGCCTCCTCCCAACTCATTTTTTTACCTCCCTAATCCTTTCTGTGATGTCAATACGGCTAGGATGATCGTTGTGTCAATACAAAAAGACCAGGGGGCGGGAAGTGTTACCTGCTGAGCCGGGTGCACCTTGGGGAATCTAAATTCCCATCCACATACCAGGGAAATTCCGTCAATAGTATCTTTCTTGTTGAAGTTATGGTTTAGATAAATTCCAAGAAGCACTTTTTCTCCTTCAGTGAAATAATTGGTATATACTTTTTTTTCGAGTTGAATTGATAAAAATTCATTATAATCATTTTTGTTTATTCCAAGTTTTTTTAGTTCCCTTTGGAAACCCTCTTTATTTTTATCCTATTTTAACTATTTCTGACTAATCAAATAAAACTTGATATAGTAGTACCTCGACTCCCTACTTAATTGCCAGAATTTACCTTAAAAGATAATTTGGCATAAAGAAAGAAAAACGAGCAAAAATGGGGTTTTTATAGGCCAGATGAAGATACTGAAAAAACAAGGCGAATATTTCGAGAGGACAAACGCCTCTCTTCTTCAGCGCGAAATGAAACGATTGTATCAATAAAAGCCAAAAATTAAAAGAATTAAAACCAAACTACCTAACAACCATAAAAGCGAGTTATTCGCCAATATCCGCGATTTGCACAAAATCCAAAAAAAATATGAACTGCCATCCACGGATACTAGCGAACAACTGACAAAGAGAAGGAACCAATTCATTCACTCGAAAAACAAAACGAACCAGCAATTAAATAAGTTGGAGAACTATGTAATTTTATTTCGGATTTTAATTAATGCATTTCTCGCAGACACCCTTTGAGCCCTAAGGGGTTGTTCACGTGTTTGAATAGATGACTGGGAAAGTGATGACTGATGACTTTTGAGAAAACCGAAATATGACTAGTTTATTCTTAAATCACCGGATATTGCTCGTTTTTCTTTCTTTATGTGATGTCAGGCCAATGTGGTTTAAGAAATTATCTAAGATAATTTGGATTAAAAGATTTATTTCAGACTCGGACCTTACCTAATCAGTCAAGTGTATTATGGTAGAAATATTCAGTAGTTCTAAAATTTAGCATAATCTTTTTATCTCGGTGATGACATCTGGCTAGCAGAAGCACCCTCCTTGGATACCTGCTGCACACACTCCACAGCAATCGAATTTGGTGGGAACTATTGGGGACAGTTCAAACAACATTAAAGAATTCAACATCCTTTTTTCTATCTTTTCTTATTAATATCAAATTAAAGTCAAATTATCGTCAGATTTAAGTAGCAATTTAAACTTCATCGCCTCAATTAAACGCAACCATTTTTTATTGTTTCCTTAAGAGCGTTAGATGACTAATTTTACAAATTGAAATCAGTACGTTAAAGAAGAGCATTTAGTAGCGAAAGTTACCCTATGTTTTCTTAAGGAAACAACCAGACTCAAGTTCTGGTCCTCGAAAGAGGGCAATCTTACAACTGGTGACAGCGGTACTCAAATTCGCTACGCTTCCGTTTCAGTGGGGGGGGGGATAAATAATTTTGTAATTTTTGGTCATATTTATTTATACTCCCCTCCCAAGATGGTGTGTATTCAATTTGCCTGGTGGTTGTTTCTGGATTAATAGTATCGAAAAGTTTAAAAAAGTTTGATTATAGTAGCAGCAGCAGTCTCCATGATTGATTTATTTCATTTTGTGAAATATTTTTCCATTTTCTTGCAATATCCAAATATTGTTACATCTCAAATAATTTTTCACGACTCTTAAACTTGTTTGATTTACACTATACTTTACTAAGCTAGTGCAGATAAGACCCTGATATTCTGAAACAATTGTTAAAAAAACTAAGTTAGTATTCGGAGATGCCTCCGAACGAAGATATAATGTTTATCCAAATCCCAAAAAGAGGACAGGAAAACATTTTGATCAGCTCAATATATGTTCTCAAGCTATTGGAATTTCAATACAGAGGGTGAAAAAGTTTTATAAAATTTTCAGTTTTAATGGTTTAATTTTAATGTGAGTTTCTTTTATATTGTTTTTTTCTTCTTTTGTTTTGCTGAGGACGGCCCTTGGATAAAGGGTCAAAATAGTCATTTGAAATTGCGTTCCACTGTCTTATATAAAATTTTCCCTATTGTTCTACTTATTGTTTATATTTTCCCCACCCCCCCTAAATTTTTCGATATTATTTAGGCATGCTGGCTAGATAGCCTATACGCACATGGTGTCTCTCAAGTTATGTCTACTCCCAAGTTAGCGTTTAAAATCAACTTGACAGACTTTTAAAATCTACCCTTAGATACTCACTCAAAGATAAATTTTTGAAAACCTTTTAGACACATTCATTAAAAAAAAGGTAAAAAAAAATTCTCCCCTGAAATAAAAAATAATTTATATTCTTCCCTCCCCACTAAGTTTTGTGAGATGATCTAGGCATGCTAGTTAGATAACCTCTACACATGTGTATAAAATGCACTTGACAGATTTTTAAAGCCTACCTTCAGTAACTCACACTAAGATTCAACTTTATTTCTTTTAAACTATATTCGTATTGAATTAAATGAAAAGGCCTTATGAGTAAACGGATTGTCGAAAGGGCGTAACTCAGAAATGAATGAGTGTATTAATTTGGAAATTTCAGGAAATGATGAGGAGATGATAAAAATAACCAAAAAGGCAATATGTACGTGCTACTGTTACTACTACAACTACTTTTACTAATATTACCACTAAAACTACTGCTTCTGCTAGGAGTGGTAAAAAGGCTGAGAATATTGAAGTTAAATTTGGAGGAAATGTTGAGGGGAAAGATAAACTAAATCAAAATATACTTTGTACATACATATTTGAAATGGGAGTATCAGCAATATCTTCGGAATAGATTACCGTATCAAACTAATGCTTCGAACCTATCATGAAGGGATGGTCAACTGACCATAAGTTAACATCTACATACAACTACTTCTATTAAAATTGGCGCTGCAACTGTTGCTGCTTGTCCTAATTTACTACTACTACAACTACTTCTACTACTACTCCTAGTAATACAACTACTTCTCAGATGCCAGTATTATTTACCCTTTCAAAGGTGACCCAAGATGGGGTCGTCGTAAAATTCTGAAACTTCCAGTGACAGATACAAGAAGCTCCCTTACAATGAATCCATTATTAAAAAAATATATATATTTCATTCCATTTCAAAACTTGAAATGGTAACCATATGTTCATATCCGGCGTATTTATTAACCATTTATTTTACAAGTTGGAAAGAACAAATTACTTGGAATGAAAACTTATGAGCAATTTCGGTTGCTTTCAGGCATAGTTGGACTTAACACTTCGTGCAGAAAATTCTTGTAGTGTTGTCCCGTCCACACTTTTCAAAGTGGCATCTCCCTTTTTCGATTGTGTCTGGAAGGTGGTTCGTTTGGTCGTATCTTACATAATCGGGGGGCATTCCTACTATCGTTGTAACACTGATACGCTTGCTTGCAACGGGCCTGCCAATCGCGGTGTTGCTACTTTCCCAACGACATTGAGGGCACGAGCATTATCTAGCTTAAACGTGAGGAGGGACATGTGGTCTTTTAGAGTTGGACAAATTGAAGTCTGTGTAACCACCACGCATTGTTTACGGCCAGATCAAGGAAGTAGTAGATGATAGGCATATACCACTTTTTCCACTGTATATCATTGCAATATAATTCGAGAAACATATCGGCAAGGTCTACTCTTCCTATACTCTTATTATATTCCCTCCCTATTTGAGGGCGCTCAAATAAAACGTATTTCTTTCAAATACCATCCCAGCGTTCACTGAAATCTACTAGTCCCACCAAGCAGTATGATGAAGCGATGTGCCACCGGCTTGTTATTTTATCGCTTTACGATTGATACGGTTGTATTTCGTTCCAAACAAAAGTCAATTGATACCGCTTTTTTTCATGTTAGCGTCAGTTTCAAACACTACCCCTCTCATTATGTTAGTGCGTATGGTCCCACAGGACTCGATACCATACTCATCGTTTAATATTCTGATAAGATCAATGCCAGTGTTAGAAATTATCAAAAAACATTTTAAAATTCATAAACCTTGGCAAGCCCTTGACTAAAAGAAAAACGAAATCTGCTGCTTGCCCTTGATCTGAAAATTCGATTGCTCATTTACCGGTGTAAATACCGATATTGTATACAATTCCACTGACACCATCTCTAGTAAATACTTTCACTCCCCACGAGTATGGCTTGTCTTTAAAGTATTGGTGAAAAGCTTTTCTTCCCTTGAACGGGATCATTGCTAGTCCACACTATGAATATCTTTAGGTTCGATCTTCCGAAGATTGTCTATAAAGGCATCATATAATGGTCTGATTTTGAAAAAGCCTATCATGCCCCGGCTGTCCTTTAGGAATCTTCAACACATCGTCATTTACGTGAAAAAAGATCTGATGGAAAAGAATTTATCTCTGCTCATCACTTCCGATATTGAACAGTACTTTATGCCCGTCTCCCAATACATCCTTAGGAAGGTAGCTTTACTACACTCATGAGCATTTGTACACCAAGGAATTTATGGAGTTCTTCGATGGTGAGCTTCAGGGCTACACCTTTATTTCTTTGGGAGTTCAGGTTTGTATGATCCACAAAGTTAACAAGATTTTATTTAGTGTTGAACTTCCGAAAATTTCTATTGGTAGCTCTTCTCCTTCACGCTGAGGTAATGATCCTTTTCAATTTATTTCCATCTGTTCCTGCTCTTTTTTAAGCCAATTGTATTCGCGCACCTCCTTAATCCTTTTTCGTTGCTGCGATGAAACATTAGGAGGCTCCAATGGGAGCCTCCACTACTGACACTTGTGCAGGAAACAAAGGCATCAACATTTCCCCAGCTTTCGCTGCTCTCGTGTAAATTCTTGGCACCGGGAGTAGAGATGATGAAACAGACAAAGTTGACGATGAGTTCAGTGAAGGTAAAGGAGAGAAGTTGGCTAGAAGTGACAGCAAAGGACTCTGGCTCAAAATTGGCTCGTCAAAATCGTGTACTATATTAAAAGCAAAGTGTTCATGTCCCTTATCTACTGCAATTCTTCCAATTTATTGACAGCGGAAGGTTGTCAATATAATCTTCGCTATCATCTACTGTAGACTGTACATTTTGTAAATGCACGAACCCGTTCTCTGGGTTGTCTGGCATCCAGATGGGGTCGTAGTCGTCATCAGATGAAAAGTGAGCGTCAGATTCATTGTCTGGTATGAACAAAAGTTTTATAGCTTCTTCAGCAGTAAATTTTCTAGCAGCTCGTCTTTCTCTTTCATGGAAGATCTTCTCCTCTTCATGTCGAAAATAGTGACTACTTCCGGTGCTTATTTTTGGTACGTCACCTGCAACAAAACGTCGACTTAGTAGGAAAAGAAAGTATTATACTGCTAAGAATTAGCTAGCTAGAAGTAGTATGAGAGTAAAAACAGTTACATCTAGATTATATTCACCCACCAAACACATTTGAGCTAGATACAAGGTGGCTGCCCTTAATTCTGCTGAAAAATCGTAGTAAAATGTGTGCTAATATATAACCATATATGCCTGAGGTACCCATTTGATTACCGATTTGTCCAGTTTCTCGTGGTTTAGCTCCAGTGAGGTTAACTTGAACGGATATGCACCAATTGGAAGCTCTTGACTAACACTACAAAATAAGCTATAAAAAGTCCTCGCACTTATCGTCATCAACCGTATCGTTGAAGTCAAGAATTTGGTCCTTTCTTTTCCTGGACATCTTCAAAATAAACCATACAAGCAGGCCATCCTTGCGGATCCTATATCACCTAGAGATGTGAAAAAAATCACAGATATATAGGAATTTTAAAACATGTACTCTGGCATGTAGATGAAGCTGGCTGGAAATTAGAACAGTAACTGGAGAAAAAATCGTTGCCAAACGGTAGCCATATGGTTACCGTAGGTATGAAAGAGTTAAGGCTGAGGATATGAAAGGAAAAAATTGAGAGAATATTGATATGTCATTTGAACTAAATTATAAACACCGCATGCATCTGAATTGTCAGAAGGACATATCTCATGGATTGTTCAGGGTATTAATTAGATTGAAATTTTCAGAGAATGCTTAAAGACAAAGATGAATAGACCAAAAGGGTATATATGCACGCTGCTACTAACATTACCACCACTGCTACTACTACTACTACTACAACCACTCCAAGTACTACTACTTTTATTACAACTGCTGCTGAGACTTAAAGTATTGAGATGAAGATTTCAAGAAATTTTTTGGCAAATGTTGAACTAAATCAAAACAAAGAATGAGCATGTAGATTGTCAAAAGGGTAAACAACTATATCTCAGGAACGGCTTACTTTATAAGTTTGAATTTTCTAGGCATGTTATGGCGGATTTGACCTAGTCAAAAAACATTAAATTCATGCTACTAATACTCTACTACCATTCCTGTAACTAATGAGACTAATGGTATTGAAGTGAAACATAAACGCTAAAGTTTTTTTTAGTGCCTTAAAGAAGCTTCTTACTGTTCTAGTTAAACGACCCATGTGTTTCATATGTTGTTCTTAAGGGAATTGGGGCCAGATTTAAACTTTAGCGTAAAGAGCAAGATGTTCACGATTGACCGTCCCCCTCATAAGTGGAATAATATCATTTCGTTTTAAGTTTTAATTTTGCTCCTTACTTTCAATTGAAAAACACTATTCTTTTTTATTTAATTTCTGATATATTTTTTAGTGATACCAGGAAATTCAGCTCCACTTTCACGGAGAAAAAACCACTAGAATATTCAATCCCTTTGAAAATTTACCCCGGACAGATACCCTTAGCATCTCCAAGCGTAGAACTAAGTCGCTAAAGAAAAAGTAAGACATATAAAGAAACATTTTGCATAGGAATTCTGGCAAATTCCCCCAGTGTATAATTTCCCCTAAAGAGATCATTCCCTAAGAACTTCGTTCCCATGAAAAATTCCTCCCCGTGGAAAATTCCCTCAGGAGATAATCCCCTCCCATCCGAAATATGTATGAGTACTTCCGATAACGAATACTATGCCTAATCGTAAGCAATACGCAAATTTGTAGCTTGAAGACCTTTCCCAAGGGGCTGTGGGGAATCATGTTATCCCCAATGGCATAGTTATTGGGACTCTCAACTTTGCTGAGCCAAAATGACCCCTCCATTGATTTTGATTTGCGAAAAAAAGGAATTTTGGGAATGAAAAGGAATTAGTTACTCTCCATCATTTTTGGTCACTTAAAAAGGGCCCAAGAACTTTTGATTTTCGCTCAAATGAGCCCTCTTCCAAAATTCCAGGACAACTTGGTCAATATGATCACCCCTGAGAAAATAAAATAATTACACATTCATGCAATGTTTAGAACAAATCGACATATTTTATTTGCTGTTAAGCAAAGAGACTCCGGGTTACAGCTGCCACTGAAACCCGGATACCACTACAATCTCAATAGCTTGTAGCTACCCCTGGAACCACCATATATCAGTTACTATGGGCGAGAGATCGTTCTTTACTGTACTGATAACAAACAGGAAAATATTACAAACAGGAAAAAGCCTACGGCTTTTTCTTCTTTGAAATAGTAAGAGACGAACATCAAACGATCAAGTAGCTATCTAAGTCCAATGCATGCAATAACTTTTTATTCCAATGATCGTCTTTTAATATAACATATCAGTTACTATGGGAGAGAGATAGTTCTTTACTGTAATGTGATAACACATCTTGCTGTTTTGTTTGATTACTTCTCGATACGCCTGGTTTCTTGAATACGTTTGCTTTTTTCTTTTCAAGATACTATCTCTGTTGTTTGTGTAGTACTGTTTTTTTCAACTTGCATGCAGCTTTGCTTGATTGAAACCATTATGTAATTATGAATGAGAACATTTACAGTTCTGACGCTTCTTATATAGTAATTATGACGTCACGGCATAATGATTTTATTTCATGATGACGTAATAGCGCAATGATATTATTTCATGACGTCTTTCAGAAACAACAATATAATTTCGTGTTTTTCTATTCACGTCATAGCTCTAATATAAAATTATGACGTCATTCAATATTTATCTAGTAGGGTTTCAGACAAGGTAATTCTAATGATGTACTTTTGTTTTGATTTGACTCTATTTTTAGGAGTTTTGTTATATTTCTTAGCATTGGACTGATCGTCTCTTACTAGATTGCTAGCTACTGCTGCAACCCAGATTCACATATATAGTTATTTATGAGAGGCAACCTGGCCGAGTGGTCCAAGGCACTGGTGTTAGCCACCAGTCTCTTCGGAGGCGTGGGTTCAAATCTTACCGCTGGTATACGATTATGTTTGAAAGACTGCAGTGTGAAAAGACATCAAAAATGCAGTTTTTGGTGGAAAAATTTATTCTCTTTTAGAAATAATTTATTTCAGTTACAAAAGGTTTTTAACCCAATTAATTTCCTTTAAAATTAGCTATTGAACAACCCTCTACGATTGTTCCAGTGCCAAGCTATCTCTGGAAACAAAGAAAAGAGAAAAAAATATCCCGTTTAGGCAGAATGTTGTAGTAGCTGCCACTTTTCTTGATTTTCAGCCAATATATTTCCCTTGCTGTTCAAGTCAAGGGACAGAAATTTTACTATACAGTGGTTTCGGACAAGGCGGTTCTAATGGTGTACTTTTGTGTTTGATCTGACTCCTTTTTAGGAGTTAGGGGTTTTTATATTTCTTAAACATTGGACGTGATCGTCTCTTACTAGGTGCTAGCTACCGCTGCAACCCGGATTAGCCACACAGTCTCTTCGTAGGCGTGGGTTCAAATCTTACCACTGGTATACGATTATGATTTATGTACACAAATCAAATATCTTTGAAAAGACTGCAGTATGAACAGACATCAAAAATGCAGTTTTTAGCGGGAAAATTTTCTTCTCTTTTAGAAATAATTTATTTTAGTTACAAAATTTTTTTAACCTAATTAATTTTCTTTTAAATGAGCCATGGAACAACTCTCTACGCTGTTCCAGTGCCAAGCTATCTGTGGTAAAGAAAGAAGAAAAAGAAAAAATATGCCGTTTGTGGAGAATAAACGTGGGTTTTAAAGTAAAAGTTTTTTCTTGATTTGTCAAGCCAATATATTTTTTTTGTTATTCGAGGCAAAGGACGGTAAGTGTTTCTATATAGGGTGTTTCGGACAAGGTGGTTCTAATGGTAAAACTTTGTGTTGATAAAAAGATATACCGCTGCACCTAGTAAAAGACGATCACGTCCAATGTTAAGAAATATAAAAAACCCAAAACTCCTAAAAGAAAAGTCAGATCAAAACAAAAAAGTACACCATTAGAACCGACTGTCCGAAACCCCTGTATAGTAGACTTTCTGTTATTTGGCTTGAACAACAAAGAAAATATATTGGCTTGAAAATCAAGAAAAGTGGTGGCTACTACAACATTCTGCCTAAAACGGCATATTTTTTTTCCTTCTTTTTTTCTTTTCCACAGATAGCTTGGCACTGGAACATCGTAGAGAGTTGTTCAATGGATCATTTGAAAGTAAATTAATTGGGTTAAAAATCTTTTGTAACTGAAATAAATTATTTCTAAAAAAGAATAAATTTTAACACTAAAAACTGAATTTTTTGTGTCTTATCATACTGCTGTCTTTCAAAGATATTTATTTTTGTACATATCCGGGTTGCAGCGGTACCTAGCAACCAAGTAAGAGACGATCACGTCCAATATTAAGAAATATAAAACACATAACTCCTATACATTCTGCCTAAACGGCATATTATTTTTTTCCACAGATAGCTTGGCACTGGAACATCTTAGAGAGTTGTTCAATGGCTCATTTGAAAGGAAATTAATTGGCTTAATTTTTTTTTTTAAATTAATTATTTCTCTGCGCCAGGCAGGCTTTCAAAGACCATTTTTTGAATGATTTATATTTTACTTAATTTTATGTTAAAGATTAATCAATGACGTCATAATCGTAGGTTGCAGCCATGTCGTCTGTTACTATTCCAATAAAGAAAAAGCACCATAGGCTTTTTCTGTTTGTTAATTTCAAAGTATGCAGGTTACAGCACTAGCTAGTTATGAAACAGTAGCATATATCAGATATCATACAGTTTGTGGTAACAAACTGTATAGTTAGAGTGACTCTTCTCAATAGTAACCGAAAATCTAAAAAACAGATTTTTAATTATCCGGGTTGCAGTGGTACCTAGCAACCTAGTAAGCGGACGATCACGTCCAATGTTAAGAAATATAAAACCCAATACTCCCAAAAAAAAAGAGTCAGATCAAAACTAAAAGACAAATATCCGGGTTGCAGCAGTAGCTAGCAACCTAGTAAGAGACGATCACGTCCAATGTTAAGAAATATAAGAACCCCTAACTCCTATAAAAAGATTCAGATCAATACAAAAAGTACACCGTTAGAACCGCCTTGTCCGAAAACCCTATAAAGGAAACTTACCGCCCTTTGGCTTGAATAACAAAGAAAATATATTGGCTTGAAAATCAAGAACATTGGCTTTAACCACGTTATTCTCCACAAACGGGATATTGTTTTCTTTCTTCTTCTTCTTTTTTTTTCTTTTCCACTGATAGCTTGGCACTGGAACATCGTAGAAAATTGTTCAATGGCTCATTTTAAAGGAAATTTCTAGATCTAGTGCTATTTGTGCTTAATTTTTTTTAAATTAATTATTTTTTTACGAAAAACTTAAATTTTTGTATACAATGTTGATCAATGACGTCATAGTCGTTAGATGTAGTTAGTACATAAAGGTTCGATCATCGAATTTAAGCTGAAACTAAGTAAACGACAATTATGCCTCAATATGTTCACAAAGATGTATAAGATTACCCATTGCATCTGTAAACTGTTCCACAGTTGCCGGTTCATACCTTGGAAGCTTTTCACTAAACATGCATCATTTCTTTTGGATATTACTATGAAGTTTCGCGAAAGTATCTCTAGCTGACTTTTCAACACAATCTATTCTTTCAGAGACAATTTTAACCTTTAATTTTGAATATTTTTCGTAATCCCGGTAAAAACATTCGTAAAATTTTCTCAGTTTACAAAGATCAGCCTGTGCGTTCTTTGCAGTTTGTGTAAACTGCAAAAATATTCATGGTAACCGAGCAATATTTCAATTCAAGCTAGAAAAGTACCTTAAAATGTTAAAATTAGTTTATTTTGGTTAGGTTCTAACTACCCGATGTGGGATTTACTGTGTATTTTCAGACCAGAAAATTCAGTTTTTTATATATTTTTTTGTCAGTTTAGAATCGCTAAAGTTATTATGTAAACTCCAGACTCTTAACTATAACTAAACTAAACTAAACTAGAACTCTAACAATAACTCTAAGCTAAGACTCTAAGCTAAGACTCTAAACTCTTAACTAAAACTAAACTAAACTAGAACTCTAACAATAACTCTAAGCTAAGACTCTAAGCTAAGACTCTAAACTCTTAACTAAAACTAAACTAAACTAGAACTCTAACAAAAACTCTAAGTCTAGGCTAAAACTTTAAACTAAACTAGAACTTCAACAAAAACTCTAATCTATGACTCTCAACTAAAAACTTTAGTTAAGAGTTTAGAATTTTAGCTTAGAGTCTTAGCTTAGAGTTTTTTTGTTAGAGTTTTAGTTTAGTTTAATTTTAGTTAAGAGTTTGATTTTTTACATTTGAGTTTCAGTTAGAGTTCTAGTTTAGTTTTAGTTAAGAGTTTGGTGTTTTACCTTAGAGTCTTAGCTTAGAGTTTTAGTTAGAGTTCTAGCCTAGTTTAGTTTTAGCTAAGAGTTTAGAATTTTAGCTTAGAGTATCAGCTTTGAGTTTTTGTTAGAGTTCTAGTTTATCTTAGTTTTAGTTAAGAGTTTAAAGTTTTTTGCTTAGAATCTTAGCTTAGAGTTTTTGTTAGAGTCGAAGTTTACTTTAGTAATAGTTAAGAGTTTAGAGTTTTAGCATAGAGTCTTAGCTTAGAGTTTTTGTTAGAGTTCTAGTTTAGTTTACATATAGTTAAGAGTTTGGCGTTTTACCTTAGAGACCTAGCTTAGAGTTTTAGTTTAGTTTAGTTTTAGTTAAGAGTTTAGAGTTTTTTAGCTTAGAGTCTTAGTTTAGAGTTTTTGTTAGAGTTCTAGTTTAGTTTAGTTTTAGTTAAGAGTTTGGTGTCTTACCTTAGAGTCTTAGCTTAGAGTTTTAGTTAGAGTTCTAGTTTAGTTTTAGTTAAGAGTTTAGAAGTTTAGCTTAGAGTCTTAGCTTAGAGTTTTTAGTTAGAGTTCTAGTTTATTTTAGTTTTAGTTAAGAGCTTAGAGTTTTTAGCTGAGAGTCATAGCTTAGAGTTTTGTTGAAGTTCTAGTTTAGTTTAGAGTCTTAGCCTAGACTTAGAGTTTTAATTAGAGTTCTAGTTTAGTTTAGTTTTAGTTAAGAGTTTAGAAATTTAGCTTAGAGTCTTAGCTTAGAGTTTTGTTAGAGTTCTAGTTTAGTTAGTTTTAGTTAAGAGTTTAGAGTTTTCACTTAGAGTCTTAGCTTAGAGTTTTTGTTAGAGTTCTAGTTTAGTTTAGTTTAGTTATAGTTAAGAGTTTGGAGTTTTACCTTAGAGACTTAGCTTAGAGTTTTAGTTTAGTTTAGTTTTACTTAAGAGTTTAGAGTTTTAGCTTAGATTCTTAGCTTAGAGTTTTTGTTAGAGTTTTAGTTTAGTTTAGTTTTAGTTAAGAGTTTAGAGTTTTAGCTTAGAGTCTTTGCTTAGAGGTTTTTTGTTAGAGTTCTAGTTTAGTTTAATTTTAGTTAAGAGTTTGATTTTTACCTTTGAGTTTCAGTTAGAGTTCTAGTTTAGTTTTAGTTACGAGTTTTGTGTTTTACCTTAGAGTCATACCTTAGAGTTTTAGTTAGAGTTCTAGTTTAGTTTAGTTTTAGTTAAGAGTTTAGAGTTTTCGCTTAGAGTCTTAGCTTAGAGTTTTTGTTAGAGTTCTAGTTTAGTTTAGTTTTAGTTAAGAGTTTAGAGTTTTAGCTTAGATTCTTAGCTTAGAGTTTTTGTTGAAGCTATAGTTTAGTTTAGTTTTAGTTAAGAGTTTATAGTTTTAGCTTAGATTCTTAGCTTAGAGTTTTTGTTAGAGTTTTAGTTTAGTTTAGTTTTAGTTAAGAGTTTAGAGTTTTAGGTTAGAGTATTAGCTTAGAGTTATAGTTAGAGTTGAAGTTTAGTTTAGTTATAGTTAAGAATTTAGAGTTTTTAGCTTAGAGTCGTAGTTTAGAGTTTTTGTTAGAGTTCTAGTTTAGTTTAGTTAAGAGTTTAGAGTGTTATCATAGAGTCATAGGTTAGAGTTTTTGTTGAAGTTGAAGTTTAGTTTAGTCATAGTTAAGAGTTTAGAGTTTTTATCTTAGAGTCTTAGCTTAGACTTTTTGAAGTTCTAGTTTAGTTTAGTTAAGAGTTTAGAGTTCTACCTTAGAGTCTTAGCTTAGAGTTTTACTTAGAGTTGAAGTTTAGTTTAGTTATAGTTAAGGGTTTAGAGTTTTAGCTTAGATTCTTAGCTTAGAGTTTTTGTTAGAGTTTTAGTTTAGTTTAGTTTTAGTTAAGAGTTTAGAGTTTTACCTTAAAGTCTTAGCTTAGAGTTTTATTTAGAACTCTAGTTTAGTTTAGTTTTAGTTAAGAGTTTTGAGTTTTACCTTAAAGTCTTAGATTAGAGTTTTAGTTAGGGTTGAAGTTTCGTTTAGTTAGTTATAGTTAAGAGTTTATAGTTTTAGCTTAGAGTCTTAGCTTAGAGTTTTAGTTAGAGTTATTGCTTAGTTTAGTTCTAGTTAAGAGTTCAACCCAAGGTACAGAAAGTTCCCTATATAAGAGTTTCAGATATGGTGGTTTTAATAGTGTGCTTTTGTTTTGAAATACTTTTGTCTCTGGCTCTAATTAAGCAGTTATGGGTTATTATATTTCTTTACATTGGACGTAATCGTCTCTTACTAGTTGCTAGCTACCACTGCAACCCAGAATTGTTAAAAACTCCCCCAAAAATTACTGAATTTTAGATAATTATGGATAATTATATAAGAAAAGAACTAATTGACATATACAATTTATGATGAACTATATTGGTCCTTTATGTAAATTTCTTATTATATGAAAATATCTTGTCTTAGAGGACTTTGAATCCTGCGATCTGAGTTCAAATCTCGGTTGAAGGTTTTTACGAAATGTAGCTTACTTATACTCACATTTAGGTTTCTGCCGTAATTTTTCTTTTCAAAATTAAATTAGTTACTATGGCCTAGAGTCAGTTCTTTCCAATATCGTAATAATTTATTTTATAATAATAATGATTATTTTTGTTAATTTAAAAAGGTTTCACATACAGCAATTTCCTTTAAAATGAGCAATCAGACAGTTCTTTTTTACTACGATGTTCCAGTACCAAGCTATCTCTGGAAAAGAAAAAAGAAAAAAAGAAAAAAAGAAAAAATATGTCGTTTAGGGCAGAATGTTGTAGTAACAGCTACCTTTCTTGATTTTCAAGATAATATATTTCCCTTGCTATTCAAGCCAAGGGACAGAAAGTCTCCTATATGGGGTTTTCGGACAAGGCGGTTCTAATGGCGTACTTTTGTTTTGATCTGACTATTTTTAGAGGTATAGGTTTTATATTCCATAACATTGGAAGTAATCGTGTCTTACTCGTATCTTACTGCTAGCTACTGCTGCAACCCAGATTGATGTAAAATTACAAACAGGACAAAGCACTATGGCTTTTTCTTAATGGAATAGTAAGAGACGACCTGACTACAAACTGTAATTACGGAATCATTTATCAATCTTTAACATGAAATGTTTTTTAATTTATTATAATACCGCTGGTATACGATTAAGATTTATGTACAAAAAACAAATATCTTTGAAAAGACTGCAGTATGAAAAGACATCAAAAATGCAGTTTATAGTGGAAAATTTATTCTCTTTAGAAACAATTTATTTTAGTTACAAAAGATTTTTAACCCAATTAATTTCATTTAAAATGAGCCGTTGAACAACTCTCTACGATGTTCCAGCGCCAAGCTATCTCTGGAAAAGAAAAAAAGAAAAAAGAAAAAATATTTCGTTTAGGCAGAATGTTGTAGTAGCTACCACTTTTCTTGATTTTCAAGCCAATATATTTCCCTTGCTGTTCAAGCCAAGGGACAGAAGGTTTCCTATATAGGGGTTTCAGACAAGGTGATTCTAATGGTGTACTTTTGTTTTGATGCTGACTCCTTTGATAGGTGCTATGGGTTTTTATATTTCTTAACACTGGAAGTGATCGCCTCTTACTAGGTTGCTAGCTACCGCTGCAATCCGGATGAGAGACAGCATGGCCAAATGGTCAAAGGTGCTGGTGTTAGCCACCAGTCTCTTCGGAGAGTGGGTTCAAACCTTACGCTGGTATACGGATTATGATTATGTACAAACATCAAATATCTTTTCAAAAGACTGAGTATGAAAAGACATCAAAAATGCAGTTTTTAGTGGAAAAATTTATTCTCTTTTAGAAATAATTTAATTTAGTTGCAAAATATTTTTAACTCAATTATTTTCCTTTAAAATGAACCATTGAACAGCTCTCTACGATGTTCCAGTAAGAAGGTATCTGTGGAAAAGAAAAAAAATATTCCGTTTAGGTAGAATGTTGTAGTAGCCACCACTTTCTTTTTATTTTCAAGCCAATATATTTCCCTTGCTGTTCATGCCAAGGGACAGAAGGTTTCCTATACAGGGGTTTTGGACAAGGCCGTTCTAATGGTGTACTTTTTTGTTTTGATCAGACCTTTTTTTAGGAGTGTATTGGTTTTTATATTTCTTTAACATTGGACGTGATCGTCTCTTACAAGGTTGCAAGCTACCACTGCAACCCGGATCCACGTGCCCAAACTAGCTGAGGAGAAAAAAAAAGCGGAAAGAAAAAAGATGACGTTGGTTTGGTTTTTGCTTACGTTGATGTGCTTTTTAGTTTATATCAAAACTAAATTCCATTACTAATAATTGCAAAAACCCCAGCAGTATCAGGCTGTCTAAAGCTAAAACATGCTCTTTCTTCATAATGAAATAGTAAAAGACATAGGTTTACTCTTAAATAGGTTTCCGATATCTCTAAAACCTAGATCCCGATGTAAATTCAAATAATACCCATTTATAGTGAACTGTCTGATTCTTTATGTAATTCTCATTTATATTATCAATCCTTTATGTAACCATATCCTAAAAATTTTTTTTATAATAATAGTTATTTTTGTTACTTTAATACTTCAGTTTACTATGGGTTACAGTTCGTTCCTTTATTGTAACAAGCCAAATAACAGAAAGTTTACTATACAGGGGTTTCGGACAAGGCGTTTCTAATGGTTGTACTTTTTGTTTTGATCTGACTTTTTTTTAGGAATAATAGATTTTTATATTTCTTAAGATTGGACGTGATCGTTTCTTACTAGGTTGCTAGCTACCGCTGCGACCCAGATCATTGATTCAATCTTTAATGTGAAATATGTTTAATATGAGCCATTTAACAACTCTCTATGATGTTTCAGTGTCAAGATATCTGTGAAATTACTAACCTATAATATAATCAAGTGGCGTATATATTTTAGTATAGGCCAGAGATCATTCTTTATTATAAATAAAGAACGCAAATCTAATGTATTTTTTATACATTAAATTGCATGCAATCCAATCCAAAGTCCAATGTATGCAATCATTTTATTCCAGTGTTCGTCTTTTAATGTAATAATTGGCAAACACCATTTATGATGCGCTATATAGTTCCTTCATGTAAAATAAAACCATGATAACGATGATGTTTAAAAAATTCCAATATACAGCATCGATCCCTTATGTAATTTTTGGTGAAAATATTTATTCTCTTTTAGAAATAATTTATTTTACTTTACTATAGATTTTTTAGCCCAATTAATTCCTTTAAAATGAGCCATTGAACAACTATCTACGATTGTTCCAGTGCCAAGCTATCTTTGGATATAAAAGAAAGAAAAAAAATATCCCGTTTAGGCAGAATGTTGCAGTAGCTGCCACTTTTCTTGATTTTCAAGCCAATATATTTCCCTTGCTGTTCAAGCCAAGGGACAGAAAGTTTACTATACAGGGGTTTCGGACAAGGCGGTTCTAATGGTGTACTTTTTGTTTTGATCTGTCTCCTTTGTTAGGAACCATGGGTTTTTATATTTCTTAACATTGGACGCGATCGTCTCTTACTAGGTTGCTAGCTACCACTGCTACCCGGACTACCACTGCAACCCAGATTATTTTATTACGTCAGTTACTTTCGGCTACAGTTTCGTTCCTTAATGTAACAAACAGGAAAAAGCCTACGGCTTTTTCTTCTTTGAACTAAGCCCAATGTATGCAATCATTTTTTATTCCAATGTTCGTCTTTTAATGTAATAATTGGCAAACACCATTTATGATACGCTATATCGTTCCTTCATGTACATATAAACCAGGATAACGATGATACTTGAAAAATTCCAATTTTTACAGCATCGATCCTTTATGTAAGGATTCACATAGTTATGAGAGGCTGTGTGGCCGAGTCGTCCAGGTTTTGGTGTTAGCTACCAGTCTCTTTGGAGGCGTGGTTTCAAATCTTATGGCTGGTAGTATTTTTATACCAAAGCAAACAAATTAATTGTTTGAGTCTTTAATTATAATCTTATTTTAGTTACTATGGGCTGGAAGTTTGTTCTTTACTGTAAAAAATTTATCGTGTTTTAAAAATAATTTGTTTTAGTTACAAAAAGTTTTTAACCCAATTAATTTCCTTTAAATAAGCAATTGAACAGCTCTCTTACGATGTTCCAGTGCCAAGCTATCTGTGGAAAAGAAGAAAAAAAGAAAGAAAAATATCCCGTTTGTGGAGAATAACGTGGTTAAAGACAATTTTCTTGATTTCAAGCCAATATATTTCTTGTTATTCAAGCCAAAGGGCGGTAAGTTTCCTTTATAGGGGTTTCGGACAAAGCGGCTCTAATGGTATACTTTTTGTTTTGATCTGACTCTTTATTTAGAAATTAGGGGTTTTATATTTCTTAACATTGGACATGATCGTCTCTTACTAGGTTGCTAGCTACCGCTGCAACCCGGATATAATTTATAATGAACCACGTCGATATTTTATGTAATATCCAATAATTAACTTTTAATGTAATTGTGTATGTCCTGTTGGAGGTGTTCTAAAATTGTGGTCAACATTACATAAAAACCTTTCTTATTTGAAAGGGATCTTAGACTCTTCAATTGGTATTTTGTTTTTATCTGCTCGCAACTGTCACAATGCATTGTGGGGTATACATCCCTGATGTTAGCTACCTTATCAAGGCTCTCACCAAATAATTTTATTATTGTATTTTCATCCACAGAAACTCTAATATTGCTGATCACCGTAGATGACGTCTTGACTATTACGATAGAGTCTGATTGACACTTCTTCTAAATAATGACTTAATTCCTTGTACGAGCCTTCGACTTTTAGTATATTAATATGTTGTATAATCTTAGATTTTGATACTGCCTTATAACGCTATTAATGAAACAGGTCAAGACAGGAAAATGTGGAGCTAGTGCCCTTGGAGAACGCAAATAGCTCTGACATCCTTCATTTTGGCTACAGTATAACGAATGCCCATGCTTTCTTGTGTCCCTGTAATTGATTTCACAATAATCCAAGCCGCCAAGGTAGAAATTAACCACTTTGTCAGTTGAAAATTTTAATGCTATGTTATTTTTAAGGATATCAAAAAGAATTTGACATAATTCAATATCCATCGGATAGAGCTTGCAGATATCAGGGTGACATTGCCAAGTAACCTGCTGCCCAATTTTTGGTTTTGAATGTTTACTCAGATTTTTATAGGTGACTTCAGCCATCATAATTTTCTTGTCAGATCTAGTTTCAGAACATTTTTCAATAGTTGTCTCGTACTTTCCAGGACAGTTTGTTCTACTACAGGATCATTTTTTGCCAATATTCAGTAGAACTAAAAGAACTGTTTAAACACAGTTAGAAATACTTTTTCTTGAGTCGGTGTTCCAGGAATTTGTTCTAAATCATTACTCTTACAAACACATATACTAATAACCCTAACAGGCTCGTTTTCGCCATAATTGAAAAACATTGCATTTCCTTCGCTGTGATAGGTATGCTTGTATATATATTTTTATTGCTGCTACATAAACTGCAATTGCTCCTTCCAAAAATTAATATACGAATTTTCTAAGAAGTACGCCTCCGTATATTCACTGTGTTGTCGAACATTTTCCATTGCATCTATAAACTGTTCCGCAGTTGCCAATCCATACCTTGGAAGCTTTTCATTAAAATGACAACATTTCTTTTGGATATTACTATGAAGCTTTGCCAAAGCATTTCTTAGCCGACTTTTCAACAGCATCCGCCCTTTCAAAGAGAATTTTAATTTGTAATTTTGAATACTTTTTCGTGATCCTGGTAAAAACATGCGTAAAATGTTTCTCAATTTACGAAGATGAGCCTGCATTTTTGCCATCTTCTTGTATTTCTGAATGTAATTTTTCCCTTTGTCCTCATGTTTTCTTCGGTACAACTTCGCAGAGAATTTATTTTTTCATTATAGCTTTTGTCACCCCAGTATCTACCCATTATTCTGGTAGCAACTTTTTTCTTATATATTTTTCGGTAATCTTCATCATTGTAATAACGCTCCTTGATCTTTTTGCTAGCCTGCTCAAGTTGTTGCTTCTCTATAAAGTTTATCATTGTGATAACGCTCCTGGAACTTTTAGTCTAGCCTGCTCAATTCCTTCTTCTCTGTAATCTTTATCATTATCATACCGTTCCTTGCTCTTTGTCTAGCCTGCTCAATTGTTGCTTCTCTATAAAGTTTATCATTGTGATAACGCTCCTTGATCTTTTGTCTAGCCTGCTCAATTCTTGCTTCTTTGTAATCTTCATCATTATCATACCGTACCTTGCTCTTTTGTCTAGCCTGCTCAATTGTTGCTTCTTCTGTGATCTTCATCATTACCATACCGTTCCTGGGTATTTTTTTTGGCTGTCTCAATTTTCGCATGTCTATAATCTTCATCATTGTGATAACACATCTTGCTGTTTTGGTTTGATTACTTTTCGATACGCCTGGTCGGTTGAATACCTTTGCTTTTTTCTTTTCAAGATACTATCTCTGTTGTTTTTGTAGTACTGTTTTTTTAACTTGCGTATAGCTTGCTTTGATCTAACCATTATCTAATTATGAATGAGAACATTTACAGTTTTGATGCTTCTTATATAGTAACTATGACGTTACAAACGTAATGATTTTATTTCATGAAGTCATGGCGCAATGGTATTATTTCATGACGTCTTCAGAAACATTAATATAATTTCGTGTTTTTCTATTCACGTCCTATAGCTCTAATATAAACACTATGATGACATTCATTATTTTCTAGTAGGGTTTCAGACAAGGTAGTTCTAATGATGTACTTTTGTTTTGATCTGAAACTATTTTTGGGAGTTTTGGGTTTTTATATTTCTTAGCATTCGGACTGATCGTCTCTTGCTAGGTTTGCTAGCTACTGCTGCAACCCAGATTCACATATATATTATTTATGAGAGGCAGCCTGGCCGAGTGGTCCAAGGCACTGGTGTTAGCCACCAGTCTCTTTGGAGGCGTGGGTTCAAATCTTACCGCTGGTATACGATTATGTTTGAAAGACTGCAGTGTGAAAAGACATCAAAAATGCAGTTTTTGGTGGAAAAATTTATTCTCTTTTAGAAATAGTTTATTTTAGTTACTATAGATTTTTAACCCAATTATTTTCATTTAAAATTAGCCATTGAAGAACTCTCTACGATGTTCCAGTGCCAAGCTATCTCTGGAACCAAAGAAAAAAAGAAAAAAAAGAAAGAAAAGTATCCTGTTTAGGCAGAATGTTGAAGCAGCTGCCACTTTTCTTGATTTTCAAGCCAATATATTTGCCTTGCTGTTCAAGCCAATAGGTTACTAGCTACCATTGCAACCCGGATCAAACAATCAACTAGCTAACTAAGTCCAATGCATGCAATGGTTTTTATTCCAATGATGGTCTTTTAATTTAACTATTTAATTTTTTATTATAGGGTGTGATCATCTCTTACTAGGTAGCTAGCTACCGCCGCAACCCGGATTCATTTACTATGGGCTATAGTTTGTCCTTTAATGTAAAATTAGCATAAAAATTCGATTCTTTTGATGTACTTTTTGGTATCAATATTCCGTTTTTTTAGAGTATCGGTTGCTATTGAGACGGGTCGCTCTTAATATACAGTTCGTTACCACGAACTGTTTGAGAGACGAACCTCAAGCAATCAAGTAGCTGAATAAGTCCAATATATGCATTGGTTTGTAATTCCAATGATAATCTTTTAATGTAATCCTTTGCGTAGATACCTTAGAAAAGTATACCGATGATAATACAACCGCTAAAGCTAAGGCTACTACTATTATTTTTATTTTAATTAATATCAGCTAGCGTTCGTTCTATATTATAAATACCTCAACAAATACTAGGGGATTGAGTTCGTTCTTTAATATACAAAAAAAATAAGTACAAATGACACTAGATCTAGAGATTTCTTTTAAAATGAGCCATTGAACAATTCTCTACGATGTTCCAATGCCAAGCTATCGGTGGAAAAAAATCTTAATATTAATTATAATCTTTTTAGTTATTATTGGTTGGAAGTTTGTCTTTAATGTAATGTCTATCGTTGTTGGTTGTATGTCTAAAGTGCCAGTTCTTTGTTGGTTTGTATGTCTGAAGTGTCTGTCTGTTGTTTTGTATGTCTAAAGTGCATTTCTTTCTCTGTGTGTATATCTTAAGTGTTTGTCTTTGTTGGTTTGTATGTCTGAGTGTTTGTCTTGTTGGTTTGTATGTCTTAGTGTCTGTCTTGTGGTTTGTATGTCTAAAGTGCCTGTCTGTTGATTTGTATGGTCTGAAGTGTCTGTCTTTGTTGGTGTTTGTATGTCGAAGTGTCTGTATTTGTTGGTTTGTATGTCTAAATTGTCTGTCTTTCTCTGTTTGTATGTCTGATAGTGTTTGGCATTGTTAGTTATATGTCTGAAGTGTCTGTCTTTGTTGGTTTGTATGTATAAAGTGCCTGTTCTTCTCTGTTTGTATGTTGAAGGGTTTGTCTTTGTTGGTTGGTATGTTTGAAGTGTCTGTCTTTGTTGGTTTGTATTTCTAAAGTGCTTGTCTTTCTCTGTTTGTAGTATGTCTGAAGTGTTGGTCTCTGTTGGTTTGTATGTCTGAAGTGTCTGTCTCTCTCTGTTTGTATCTCTAAAGTGTTTGTCTTTCTCTGTTTCTATGTCTGAAGTGTTTGTCTTTGTTGGTTTGTATGTGTGAAGTGTCTGTCTTGTTGGTTTGTATGTCTAAAGTGCCTCTCTTTCTCTGTTTGTATGTCTGAAGTGTTTGTCTTCGTTGGTTTGTGTGTCTGAAGTGTCTGTCTTGGTTGGTTTGCATGTCTAAAGTGTCCGTCTTTCTCTGTTTCTATGTCAAGTGTTTGTTCTTTTGTTGGTTGTATGTTTGAAGTGTCTGTCTTTGTTGGTTTGTATTTCTAAAGTGCTTGTCTTTCTCTGTTTGTATGTCTGAAGTGTTTGTCTCTGTTGGTTTATATGTCTGAAGTGTCTATCTTTGTGGTTGTATGTCTAAAGTGTTTGTCTTTCTCTGTTTGTATATTTTTATATTTCTAACATTGGACGTGATCGTCTCGTACTAGGTTGCTAGCTACCGCTGCAACCCGGATACAAACAGGAAAAAGCCTACGGCTTTTTCTTCTTTGAAATAGGAAGAGACGAAACTCAAGTAACTACCCCTGGAACCACCATATATCAGTTACTATGTTTGAGAGATCGTTCTTTACTGTAATTGCAGTTTACATAATAATTTTAGCAATTAAGCCAAAAAAGAAAATTTTGTTTCCAGGAGTTTCGGTTACTATTGAGACAAGTAGCCTATTATTACTATAGAGTTCATTACCATGAAACTGTTTGATTGCTTCAAAATTCAAATATCTTTGAGAAAAGACTGCAGTATGAAAATACATCAAAAATGCAATTTTTTTGACAAAATTGATTCTACTTTAAAAAGTATTTTATTTTTTAATTACTAAAGGCACTAGATGTAGCAATTTCCTATAAAATGAGCTATTATACAGCTCTCTATGATTTTCCAGGGCCCATCTAGCTGAGGAGGAAAATCAAGCGGAAAGAAAAAAATATCCCGTTTGTGGAGAATAACGTGGTAAAAGTCAATTTTCTTATTTTTCAAGCCAATATATTTTTCTTTGTTATCAAGCCAAAGGGCGTGTAAGTTTGCCTTCATAGAGGTTTCGAACAAGGCGGTTCTAATGGTGTTACTTTTGTTTTGGATCTGACTCTTTTTTAGGAGTTGGGGGTTTTTATATTTCTAATATTGGAGGTGATCGTCTCTTACTAGGTTGCTAGCTACCACTGCAACCCGGATTGCTAGCTACCGCTGCAACCCAGAAAAAACCTCAAACGATCAAGTAGCTAACTAAGTACAATGCATGCAATCACTTTTTATTCCAATGATCGTCTTTTAATGTAACATTATCATACCGTTCCTTGCTCTTTTGTCTAGCCTGCTCAATTCTTGCTTCTCTGTAATCTTTATCATTATCATACCGTTCCTTGCTCTTTTTTCTAGCCTGCTCAATTGTTGCTTCTCTATAAAGTTTATCATTTTGATAACGGTCCTTAATCTTTCGTTTGGTTGTCTCAATTTTTACTTCTCGATACGCCTGGTCGGTTGAATACCTTTGCTTTTCTCTTTTCAAGAAACTATCTCTGTTGTTTGTGTTAGTACTGGTTTTTAACTTGCGTGCAGCTTGCTTGATTGAAACCATTATGTAATTATGAATGAGAACATTTACAGTTCTGACGCTTCTTATATAGTAATTATGACGTCACGGCGTAATGATTTTATTTCATGATGACGTCACCAGCGCAATGATATCATTTCATGACGTCTTCAGAAACAACAATATAATTTCGTGTTTTTCTATTCACGTCATAGCTCTAATATAAAACTATGACGCCATTCATTATTTATCTAGTAGGGTTTCAGACAAGGTAATTCTAATGATGTACTTTTGTTTTGATTTGACTCTATTTTTAGGAGTTTTGTTATATTTCTTATCATTGACTGATCGTCTCTTACTAGATTGCTAGCTACTGCTGCAACCCGATTCACATATATAGTTTATTTATGAGAGGCAGCCTGGCCGAGTGGTCCAAGGCAACTGGTGTTAGCCACCAGTCTCTTCGGATGCGTTGGTTCAAATCTTACCGCTGGTATACGATTATGTTTTGAAAGACTGCAGTGTGGAAAAGACATCAAAAATGCAGTTTTTG
>JAPEVW010000171.1:0-7500 GCA_027921565.1 Artemia sinica
TGCCGATAAATATTCCTTCTTAGAATATGTGCTATATAAGAATCATACGAAAAAGAAGAAGAACAACAACAAAATCCTTCGATATAGATTGGGATCACACCAATGTTGAAATGATGAACAAGATGAATTGTATAACACCTATACCCCCATGACTATCCAACGGTCTTTTTAAAGACCAACAAATCTATAAACAATTCGTAAAACATGGTTCTATTGAATCTTTTCTGTGCCTTGACAGAAAGCAAAACATTCGCATGTTTCTAGTCTGAAATAGTTTTTTTTTGCACAATGTGAAAAAATTCACAAAAGGTTTGATTGTAATTGATTCGGCTAATCAGACTTCAAACCCTCAGTATTACTTACAAAACTCCAAAACCTGAATCATTGAAAACTAATTAGGCTTAAAAGGTAGTGTAGTTTTAACCTGGATTGCAAATATGGATTAGTTTACTAGGTTTTAGGATATTTGTTAAAATTACCCCCCAAACAAAAACCAATCCTCATAATTAAAGAAAAAGGGGACGGAACACCCCAGTTCGGTGACTGACTGTAAATATCCTTGAGTTGAAGTAACCTTTTTAAGCTTAGATGATATCATGCAGCGACCAAAAGGTCGTGTTTACAGTGGTTTGTGCAGTAAGAAACAAACATTTTGCCTAAATACACAAAAAAAGCTATCAAAAGCATAGAGGCTACGAGAAAGGCAATCAATTTAAAATCGTTTCGAAAAAAGTTTGTACACAATCTTTTATATTCTGAAGGCAGGCTTACCACGCAATATTTTTCATACTTGAGCATAAAACAGTAAGTTAAAAGGGAAATACTATTAAAGGCACTAGGTTGGAAGCTTCATTGGATTTGATTGATGTGGATAAAAATTCGGTCATTTTAGAAGCAACTGCATTAGTTTCACGGAAAAAATCTTTCGCGTATTTAATTTTAATGAAAAGTGTTAAATGCAAATTCATTGTTAGTTTCATGGGGATAAAAATTCCTTCATTTTTATAGAAAGTGTAATAGTTTCATGGAAGCATCTTTCCGGGTGTTTTAAGCTTAAAAAAATAATTCATTGAAAATTAAATTGATTTTATGTTGGATAAAAATCCATCCATTCTTATGAAAACGCCAATAGTTACGGAAAACATCTTCTGATTTAATACACGCAATAAACTAGCTAGGTCGATATACCGGACAAAGAATGTGGATCATACCGTGGAAAGCCATATCGTGTCTCGGAAACAGCATAGAGTGAAGATTTGTTAGAGGCAGTAAGCATATTTTAGTTCATTTAAGATAAGTAAAATTCTAAGTGTCAGAGCAGAGTGAGTTGAATTAGTTAGATAATTATAGATGGCCAGCCCATCCGCTCAGACACACACTCATAGTGAGAGAGCGCGGCATGCAAAAAAGTTGGGTAGGTTAAATCCTAGGTTCGTGAAAAGTGAATTTAGGGGTTTTTTACATAGATTATAGATGGCAGCACACCCGCTCAGACCACACAGTCAAGAGCGAGAGCGGACAACCACAAAAAGTTGGGTTAATCGTAGGTTCACTTAGAGTGGCGCCACTAGTGTTCTAAAGTTCTAACTTTTCGCATTTGAATAGAGATGAGAGGATGAATTCCAAGGAAAATGGTCGACAGGGATTCGACGCTTAATTTGCGACACATAAATAGTTTTTTGAATCATCAAATCAGCATAACTATACAGTCAATATGGTTATATGGGTTCCATAATGATTATCAAGGTTGTGATCATTTATGTACTTTTATATCTTGTACGGGTCTAGGGCGTTATCAGGATTTACGGTGATTATATAGTCTGCGATTAATGCTACTGGACTACTGTGATTCAATAATATCAGTGGTTACCTGATACGTAATTTGGTTTGTGGTCGGACCGAAAAACCCAACGGTTCGAAAGGTAACATACAATTTTCGTAGAACGAAGCATAGGGTGAAAATTGTCTGAGGAGTCCATAGTGAGTTACTCTTCGTGGTTGACGGTATGATGAAAAAATGGTAATGCTCATGTTTGTATCTGCACTGGACAAACGCAAATGGTAATGATTGGACTTCCAATATGTTATTCCACTTCCTTTGTAAAAAAAATCAACGAGCAGCAGAATCACACGTATCTTTTAATAATCCAGTTGTATAATACATATTAAGCAATATTTATTATGGATAACGTTACAATTTACAAAGGCCATATAAAGGCAAATGCCTAATCATTCTACATGCACATGTATTGATGTAAAAAAAAATGACATTGTTACTGTAAATAATGGTCTCTTATTTATATTTTCCGGAGTATACGTTATATTACACCTACTTAATCTTAATCTGCTTCAAAACCCTTATTTCAATTCTACATTAGATGTTAAAAAAAATACTTGAAAATAAGCGACACTAAATCATTAAACGGTTGAAGTGCGCAGGTTAACAACATATGTTCATGCCGTCATGGTTCACGAACGTCTCCCGTTGCTATTTAAGAAGGAACAACATGTTTGCAGCGTCGTTAACCGCACGGTTTTACGTAAAATGACACTTACAATGATGGGTAAAAACACGGACATAGCTCACAGGGTGAGAACCGGACGATTGGAGGACCCTCTATTACCCACTCGGTTTCCAATTTTCTTACCTGTTTCTTGGGCTTAGGACGGTTCCTCAAGTGGCCCTCCGGGTGATAACTTACTGCAATTTCAGTCGTTTCCCCGTGGTTGTTCTTCTTTGGGTTTTGCGTCTATAGTCTCAAAATTCTTCCATGATTAAAACGGCAGTTAGGGTTTCTCCTAGTCAGGGAAAATTGGTGAATACAAAAACATACCGATTAGTAGTATATTTCACACCAGGAAAATGGTCGAGAAATAGTGCCGTATCTATCAATCCATGTGACGTTAATCTTTGGGGTTCATTAGTAAATAGGGGGGGATCTCGGGAGTCTAAGGCATGCTCTTATTCTGTGTAAGCCTTAAACGTTCGCCTTTCATTCTTGTTCTATTTTGGACCATATCGGATGTTTTCCCATCCCACATCAATCAAATTTCCCACCCTCTCTCTCCCCCTCCCTCTCCTCCCCCCCCCCCCCCTCTCCTCCTCCCTCCCTCTCTCGCAACTCCCTCCCTCTCCCTCCTCACTTTCTATATTGGGAATAGTGTACGGACAGGTTAAGTGCCTTGACAATTTATCTTCATTCTGCGACTTAAATATATTTGTGTCGTGGTCGTGGTAATTAACGGTTATTGTTCGGAACAGTTGACGTCTAGTTACAAAGTCGACATCCTTGTTTTATGTTATAGTAGATCACATCTTAATAGAAAAATTCTGCATCTCGGATCCTCATCCCTCAACTACTTCGCGCTCACAATCACCGCACATTAGATGAGGTACCCAAGATAATCTGTTTGTAACTGGCATCTATTCTTTCTGTATTATATATAACAAGACAAAGTTCCAACAGTTTTCTCTTGGAATAGAAAAAAAAAAACAAAGATTATTCCAAGGTGCGATGAATATTCTCGTTGAAGTACTTCCCATTAAGACTTCTCTTTCCGTTGGACTGAGATTACCTTCGTACTGGAATGATACGTGTAAGGGGGGGGGGGGGTGGGGGGGGGGGGGGGAAACTTTTTTGTTTTTTTTTTTTTATACCTAAAGGAAATTATTCAAAGTACTTATGTGCAATGTGTACTGTTACATTAGAATTTGTTTTCGGGAAATTGTATATATGTTGAAACAGACGGTCTATCAGGACGGTTGTTTTGACTCGTCCAAAGCTTTGGTTCTGATTCGACGGTTATGATTCGTCAGAACAAAATTCTTTTCTGCCGCCGCACTTGTATAGTTGCTATGATTTTTTTACAGTTGTGAGCTAAAAAGTTTTTAAATTATTATTCACTTTATGGGCGCCTATCGATTAAAAAATTTTTTTTTTTTTTTTAATCCTATTACTAATTAAGGGGTAATTCCATTTTATCGGGTTCGTTTTTAACCGTTTCATACCCGATTGTCCTCTGTGTCGCTACTTTAATCCTACAGAGTCTTGCGGTTTTTTCTTTTTTCGGTTTTGCTAGCGAAATAAATTTTCGAAATTAATCTTGTATATAAAATTAAAAGGGTTTTTAGCTCTTTGCCAATCTGAATGTTACGGGGCGGCTTATTTTCTGCATACTGACGAATCGGTGGAGGAGGGACGTGATACCAATCTCTCTGAAAATTTGGATCTTTTTATTCCGTAGGCCTAACGTGCGCCTTGTTAATTTCTTTTCATTATTCGGGGTGACACTACTTTAAAAGTATTAATCGGTATCGTACGTTGTCGAATATTCTCTAACGGTCCAGAATATTTGTTGGAGAAAGTTTTTGCTTTTTTTTTGCTTTCCGCTCTGCGTTTGTCTTTAGGCAGAACGCGATCGTCATATCGTGAAATCTATGCGCCACTTGACTTTTGGGTGGGTTCTCAGCTCTTGGTTTCATTTACTAATTTTTCCAACTCTTGTCCTAACTATCATATAAAGTTTTCCTGTCCTCATTTGATGACATGTCTTGGTTGAAATCCCTTCGAGTTTTTGTAATATTGACGGGATCATCAATAATCTGTCGATAGGGCTTCTAAAATCGAGGACCAAAAAGTAAATAAACAGGATCGTCTTTAGTTGTTTTGAATAAGCCAGTATATTGATTATGTTAGTTAGATTTTAAATAAGGGTGAGAATTGATTCCGAAGTCGGTCTCTGTTGCCTTTTGTATCAATGCTTAATACATTCGGAGACTATTTTATGCCTATTTTCTAGTTTACCATTAGCTTGTGAGTGATATGGGGGACAGTCACCAATTTCTCTATTATCTAAGGCAAAGTACATTAGGTCTTTTGTTACCTTTTGAAAAGCAAAAGTTGCGTTCCGGTGTTCACCTTACAAGCCTTGATGTTGGAAGGAATGCCAAATTTTTAAAAATAATTTCGCTTAAACGCCCTGAGTTGTGGCGTTAACAAGCACCTTGTGATTCTTTAATCGCTTTTGCAATAAGTAAATCCGAAAAGAAAAGTGATCGATAACTGGAAAAGAATACAAGGATGGCCTCTGTTGGAAAACAAAGGTAAGGCCATCCACTGGTTCCATATAAATCAAATGAAAACCAATCCTCAAAGGGGTATTCTTGCTACTTGGTACTCTTCCCATTGGAAGATTAGGATAAGCTTGGGGTTTTTTTTAAGGTAAAACGCTTTGCAGGTACTACACAAATTACTTTAAGTTTTGTTAAAATGCCGACTCGGCACGGTAAAAAATTGTTTTAAATTTATGTGGAAAGTTTTCGCTACTCCGAAATGGTCCACCGATATCACGGAACGAAAATATTCGAATTGCGGGTGTTATTAAGTTTATGGTGGGTTAATACAGGGATTATTGGAAGTATTGATTTCTGTTTGGCCTCCGAAGTCACAAATTCTACATAATATGATATCATCAAGATCATAATAAAAATTAATCAATTTATTTTCTAAGAGTTGTGAATCTTTATCTGGTAACACATCATCATTCACATAATAAATTAATAAGCGCTAAAACCCTTGTTCGTCCTTTTTTGCTCTTCTTTTCATAGTTTCTAAAGGACAAGGGACAATAGTTCTCCTTATTTGTCTTTGGGTATTTCGTTTTTTCTTATATTTATGTTTTGCTCTTAGTATTGACTAGCGTTAACTTCATTTTCCTCGGCGTTGTGACGGCCATTAGAATTCTGGGTCTCTACGATCCAAAAAGTCACCAAGCTGCATTGTTGCTTTACCTTTTAACTATCCAAATTCATAATACTAGGTCTTGGATTTTCATAATCCAATCAAGCTAGAATTCCCGTGGGGTTCTTACAATTTTTTTTTGTGTGCAGGTACTACTAAGCTTTTATCGGTACTGATCGTAAAGCATAAAATTTCTACCCAATTAAATAGTTGTGCTGAATTGGTCCAAGTGGTGGGATTTATAGATAATAATTTCTAAGTTTGTGGCGGAATAACTACGTTCACCCTTTATAAAGCTCTGACTCAAATTGCAATTTAACATTGTTCTGATTATTTTCTGATTAGGGCGTTCCCTGTAGAGGAATTATGGGTTTCTACTCTGGATTATTTGAGAAGACTAGCGCCAATGCCTTGTGAACTAGCATCGGTTTCTGACCACACAAATGTCCGTTTTCGAAAGTCAGGCAGTTGCTTCATATTGGTTCAAGAAGTCGAGTGCCGTTTCGAGACGGTCTCAGGGAAGTGTTGAACCTTCCTGGGACCACTGGGTAACATTTTGGCGGAGTTCCCCTTTAGTTAAGCTCCGGGAGGGTTTCACAATTTGGCTTAATGCGCACGCATTTTCTAAAGTAGCCAGGAAGGACCTAAGAATTCCCGATCTTAATTCTTTTCATAGTTCTTGGGGGTTTTGAGGTTTTCAACAACATTTCATTTGTCTGGGGTCAGAGATATCTCTCCTTGCGTCACCACTACTCCTAAAAATTTAATTTAGGTTGAATAAATTTACTTTTTCAGGCCGGCATTTTAAATTGCCCATCTCTTAATTTCTCGAACACATTAGGTAATGTTGGCTAAGTTTGTTCAGCGTTTTCTCCCACGCATATGACATCATCACAAAATGAATGATATTCTTTAATCCTCTTAATAGATGTAATAATGGTCTACATAGCGCGCTTGAACTTGTATCAAGTCCAAAAGGTACTCTTAAATATTTGTATGAACCACATTTCAGCCGCAGAAAATGCAGTTTTATGGACATCTTTTTCGGCTATTTTTCACTTGGTGGTAGCCTTGGGTAAGATCCAAAGAAACAAAAATTTTGGTTTTTGCTGAAATTGAGTCAAGAACTTCATATATTCTTTGTAAGGAGATTTATCACTAGCTTCTTGTTTGTTAAGGGCTCTTTATCTACTACAAGTCTAAGATCACCTTTCTTTTTGGTACCAAGATCACTGGTGCGCTATAGAGACTTATACTTGGGCGTATCATTTTATTTATTTCTAATTCATGAACTTTATTTTTTAACCACTCTTTGTGCTTATACGGCACACGATATGGCTGTTTTGCGACAGGACTACAGTCGTTAAAAATGAATGTTCATCAAAAGGTATCAGTCCGATATCATCTTCAGATGCGTAAAATACATCTTTCAGATTCCATAATAATTCGTATAATTTTTTCTAAGTTCCAAGTCCGTGATATGATCCATGTTAATTTGTGTTTAAGAATTGCGATTTAGTTAAAGGGTATGTGTAATTTGAGGTTTTAATGCCATTAACTAGGTTTCTTTTGAAATTTTCCCATCTATCTAAATCATTTTTCTGAGATAACTTGGATTTGAACTAAACACGTCCCTTTTTTTATTGTAATTGTATCATTTCCGTGGTTATTAATTACCCAAATAAAACTTTCTTCACTTGTCGTCGTAAGCTATTATCTGTTCTTTGTCATAGCAGATTTTCGGGGTTTCATTTGATGG
>JAPEVW010000171.1:12500-45000 GCA_027921565.1 Artemia sinica
ATTATTTCCCAAGATAGTGAAAAGCCCTTCGGCTGGAATGACTCCTCATATAGAGTATAGCACATCCCGGCTTATTATAGTAGTCTTGTATTCCTATAAATGTGTACATAGCCACCTGCTTAGACTTAATAGAAGTAAAATAGAAATAATAAAAATAAAATAGAAATAATACAACATATTTTTCTGCATTTTTAACAAACTTAAATTCAGCGACGTGTTGTAGATCCTGCAACTGTTTTTTATTATATTTACCTTAAATTTTATTCTTTATTAATATAGGTTGCATGGTTTTATGGCACTTACCCCTGATTGGCTATTTTGATATGGCAATAAATTCACTATCCACTGAAATCAAGTCTGATGAATGTCATTTTCATCAGACTTTGCCTCACTGTAAGCAGAAGCTAGACACAAAATATAATAAAAATCACTATATCTTACGATAAAAATCACCCAATTTTAGATAAAATCAACCAAATTTTAGGTAAAATCACCAAATCACTATCGAAAAACCCCCACCAAAACTGGTGATAAATCACCAACGGTGACAACCCATGTTCGTATAATTTTGTGTGTACGTTTTTAGTAAAAGGTTGTATTTACTTTCCAGTTTTAAAAAATGTTACCCTTTTGAATAGCGTACATGTTAAAGTTTATGTTATGCTTTTGAAATAATTTGCACATAGTCTGAATAGTCTTTTTTTATTCATGAAAAAAAAAACGCTCTTCTCGATTTAATTACACTGACATAAGTATGGATGTTTTTTTCACACGTCGCGGTCGTTTATTATATATCACACGGGTCATTATTATTTAGATGAGAAAATATCCATTTCGCTTACTCTTTCGTAAGAATTCATTTGCAATGATGTGATAAAGCAAACGGATTTCGCAGTATTTTGTCAATGGTCAACAATTTGTATCAGTTGAATCTTGTTCTTTTAAAAATCATTTAGATACTAATTAGTCTATAGTTAACTTTTGGAAGTGAGTTTGCCCATTTTAAAGATGGGGCTGACAAATCTTCCTATAAGTTGCCAAATTTATGCTAACATTAATGTGTCTACCTTATTCCATTGCTGACGCAGAGAGTCAGTTTCCTGAGTTAATAATAATTAATTACCCACTCCGCAATAGACTCAGTCCAAACTGTTTATAATCTCGTTCATGTCAAAAGGGCGATTTGAGACCTATGATCATGGGAAGTCTTGAATGTAAAGAAAAGAAGAAAGTGGACAGACTAAACTCCAAATTAACCCATATTCCGAAAATTACTATTTGCTTTTTTTGGTGCCTACAAGCTAAATTGTAGGGCGGAGGGGGGCTTAGCTGGTGTAATTGGGTCTTCCAATGCTCTATAATAGAAATCTCAAACAATAAAATAAAATATAAGGCAACATCATTCAGCCAGGGGGAGGGGTTGGAAGCCCCTCTCCATATGGGGGGTTCATGGTTTCTTTCTCTGTAAAAGAATCCCATATGTTGTGTCTTATATCTGAGTAAAATGTAAGTTCCAAATTAAGACGAAAACGAATATCTCTGAGTTGTTAATCTTGAGTTTGTCAATGAAAATATAATCTTCGCTTATTTATTCTTCCAAGTAACCTAAATTACATCTAAATACATATCAGGACTGTAAATTACATACCAGGAGTACTTCATTTCTAGTTTTCTGATACTGTTCTTTATCTGGGATTACCTTATTGTGTTTTTACTCAAAATTCAAAGTCAAATGCTATTTTAAACGTTCAGGAAAAACATTAGAAGGTATTTGGCTCAAAAAATACGGCCTCGGGATATTTTAGACTCTCTTTTTAACGCAGTTTGCACTCCCCCTTGTTTCTCTATCATGCCCATCTTATCCGAGATTTTAAAATCTGCGGTTTTTTCTTCAATTTTCGTTTGGTATTTTAAATACTGTAAATTTTTACTTGGTTTTTCCCAATTTTTGTTAGTTATACTGGATTAGTTTTTGATAGTTAAAGTTTAAGAGCAGTTTGGAATTAGCTAGGATTTAGAGAGATAATTTTTACCAAAAGTCAGAACATTTCTCTTGATTCGTCATCTTTTCTAATTTTCCCCCCACAATTTAAATATTTTTTTATTTTTTGCTGTTGTTTGTGTTTTTTCTCTTATATATTTTTTCCAGTTATATTATAAAGCCCATTTAGCATCATAGCTGTGTTTCGTTTGTTGAAGTTTCTTTTTTTGTAATTTCATTTATGTTGTTCACATACCACTCAATTGTGAGGGAAATGAATAAATAAATTATACAGCTTTTTCTGGGAAGCTCGTTTTAGCTGTGTCCCAGCATAGATTACTTTACCAGAAATTCCATTAAGAAAGCTTTCTTAATATTATCAGGAACTTCACCAAATTTTAACAAGCTTTAAGTGGCTCTTTAAATTTATTTTTAAATTAAGTCAATCCTGCAACATGAACGTTATTGCAATTTTCAAACACATGCTCGACCAAAACGCCTGTATACGGCGTCCCTCCCTCAAAAATGATTCCCCTCCGAAATATCTAAGGAAATCTTTTGAATCCTATATTAGAAAATTGCCACTTAAGGATATCCCCCTATGTCAAGAAATGCTATACGCATTGAAAGGACTAGTTTTATTTTGCACAATCAGAGGCAACGCTGTAGCGTTGCCTATAGTAAAGGCCGTACGGCTCCAATGTTTTATTATTTGAAAAAAACTACGTCTTCTAAAGAGTTAAAGAGGCTGAGTTACAAGGTCGAACCTTAAAACGTACAGGGATTAGGAGGCACAGTTGGGGGGCCTGCCGCCCCCCAAACCCCCCGCTTTTCGCAGCCTTTAAATAAAAAAAAAAGTTTTTTAAACTGAAAGTAAGGAGCGACCTTAAATCTTAAAACGAACAGAAATTATTCCGTATATGAAAGAGGCTGTGCCCTCCTCAACGCCTCGCTCTTTACGCTAAAGTTTTTATTGTTTTAAAAATAAAGTTGTGAGACAGAGTCAAAACTTTAGCGTAAAGAGCGAGGCGTTGAGGAGGGCACATCCTCTTTCATATACGGAATACTTTCTGTTCGTTTTAAGATTTAATGTCGCTCCTTACTTTCAGTTTAAAAAAAAAATTTTTTTTTTATTTAAAGGATGCGAAAGCGGGGGGTTTGGGGGGCGGCAGCCCCCCAACTGTGCCTCCTAATCCCTGTACGTTTTAAGGTTTGACCTTGTAACTCAGCCTCTTTAACTCTTTAGAAAACGTAGTTTTTTTTCAAATAGTTTCTGCACGTTTTTGTACAGTTTATTACTTATTATTGCTTGACTAACTGTTAGCTGATCGTGTCAGGAGTTAAAGTTGGGGGGCTGCCGCCCCCCAAACCTCCCGCTCTTGAACATTCTTGTGTTAAGGCTTTTAATTCCTGAATACTCAAATCACGTCGTACAGGGTTACGCTAAAGTTTTTTATTGTTTAAAAAAAGAGTTGTGAGAAAGTCAAACTTTAGCATAAAGAGCGAGGCGTTGAGGAGGGCACAGCCCCTTTCATATACAGAAGCGGGGGTTTGGGAGGCGGCAGCCCCCAACTGCACCTCCTAATCCCTGTACGTTTTAAGGTTCGAACTTGTGACTCAGCCTCTTTAACAGCCCCCCAACTGTGCCTCCTAATCCCTGTACGTTTTTAAGGGTCGACCTTGTAACTCAGCCTCTTTAACTCTTTAGAAAACGTAATTTTTTTCAAATAATTTAAAAAAGAAACTGAGTTTCTTTTTTAAAGTTTAATAAAGTATATAAAAAATTGCTCTGACGGTGAATCGAACCGGGTTTTCCGCCTGACAGTCTGAAGTATCAACCGCTGGACTAATGAGACATAATTGTAATTGTTTTTTTAGTAAATGGAATCTATTTTCGCAAAGCAAATTCCCACAAAACTTGATATTTGGTTTTTGGAAAACAGGGAAAGAGTGATCAGATTGAGTTGAAATTTCGAGGATAAGCTTCCAGGCCCCCGGAAAGCTTATCCTCTAAATTTTAGCCTGATCAGACAAGGTTAAAGGGGGGTTGTGGTGGGAAAAATTAACATGGGCTATTATAGGGAAACGAGGTTTTTCGTAATGTAAAATTCGGGGATAATTTTTTCGGTTTTTGAAAATATCAAAAGGCCCTAACAGGTCAAATTCTGCTTCGAATGAGTCCTCATTCACCCGGATCAGTTGCCAAATGTGGCCTGTAGGCGTGGATAACAAAAAAAAAAGAGAAATAGAATTTTAAGTGGCTATATTTGGTTTTTTGAAAACAGGGAAGGAGTGATAGGATTGAGCTGAAATTTCGAGGACAAGCTCCCGGGGCCCTAGGAAAGCTTAACCTCTAAATTTCAGCCCAATCGGACAACGTCAAAGGGGGGGCTGTGGTGGGAGGGTCGAAACTTCCGGCCCAGTTTTACCCCATGAAGACAAAGTCGGAGGAGGATGAAATTTTGCACGTTTCTTAGTTTGAGCTTGGGCTACAAAATGCGATCACCGCAGGTCTCTCTCTGCGGCCCTCTAGGACCTGAAATCGCTTAACATTGTGGTGGGTCGCCTCTTTATAGAGGCACAAGTGTGCCTCCTTGATAAAGTCGGAGGGGGGTGAAACTTTGCACATTTCTTAGTTTGAGCGTGGGCTACGAAATGCGATTACCGCTGTCTCTCTGCGACCGCTAGGACCGGATATCGCTTGCGGGCTCTTATAGGAAAACGAGCCCGCGTTTTCGCGGGCTAGCCCGCTTATAGCGGGTTCTTATAGGAAAACGAGGTTTTTCGTAAATGTAAATTCGGGGGATATTTTTTTTCAGTCTGAAAATATCAAAAGGCCCTAACAGGTCGAATTCTGCTTCGAATGAGTCCTCATTCACCCGGATCCGTTGCCAACTGTGGCCTGTAGGCGTGGCTAAGAAAAACAAGAAATGATGAATTTTAAGTGGCTATATTTGGTTTTTTGAAAACAGGAAGGAGTGATCGATTGAACTAAAATTTCGAGGATAAGCTCCCGGGCCCTAGAAAAGCTTAACCTCTAAATTTCAGCCCAATCGGACAACGGTAAAGGGGGGCTGTGGTGGGAGGGTCGAAACTTCCGGCCCAGTTTACCCCATGAAGATAAAGTCGGAGGAGGATGAAATTTTTTGCAAGTTTCTTAGTTTGAGCTTGGGCTACAAAATGCGATTGCCGCCGTCTCTCTGCGGCCTCTAGGACCTGAAATCGCTTAACATTGTGGTGGGTCGCCTCTTTATAGAGGCACAAGTGTGCCTCCTTGATAAAGTCGGAGGGGGGTGAAATTTTGCACATTTCTTAGTTTGAGCTTGGGCTACAAATGCGATTACCGCTGTCTCTCTGCGACCGCTAGGACCGGATATCGCTTGCGCGGCTCTTATAGGAAAACGAGCCCGCGTTTTCGCGGGCTAGCCCGCTTATAGCGGGTTCTTATAGGAAAACGAGGTTTTTCGTAAATGTAAATTCGGGGGGATATTTTTTTCGGTCTGAAAATATCAAAAGGCCCTAACAGGTCGAATTCTGCTTCGAATGAGTCCTCATTCACCCGGATCCGTTGCCAACTGTGGCCTGTAGGCGTGGCTAAGAAAAAACAAGAAATGATGAATTTTAAGTGGCCTATATTTGGGTTTTTGAAAACAGGGAAGGAGTGATCGGATTGAACTGAAATTTCGAGGATAAGCTCCGGGCCCTAGGAAAGCTTAACCTCTAAATTTCAGCCCAATCGGACAACGTTTTAAAGGGGGGCTGTGGGGGGAGGGTCGAAACTTCCGGCCCAGTTTACCCCATGAAGATAAAGTCGGAGGAGGATGAAATTTTGCAAGTTTCATAGTTTGAGCTTGGGCTACAAAATGCGATTGCCGCCGTCTCTCTGCGGCCTCTAGGACCTGAAATCGCTTAACATTGTGGTGGGTCGCCTCTTTATAGAGGCACAAAGTGTGCTCCTTGATTTTTTATTATTTATTTATTTATTTTATTTTTTCCCAGAGGCACTTCATATGGAAGGGGTCGTCGTAGAAACTTCAAAGGGGGATCATTCGATTGGAAATCGAGAGTTCTAGTGCCCTTTTAATAGTCGAATGATTGGAGGGCAACTAGCCCCCCCTACCCCCATCATTCCCCCAAAACACATCCAATCAAAATTTTGAGATAGCCATTTTGTTCAGGCGAAATTGATTTCCAGACAGAAAATCTATTTTTGAGGAGGATACTCCCCCACAACCCTCAGAGCAAGGGTTTTAAGTTATGCCCTGGGGCCATATAAGATTTTCATAGAAGGCGTTGTCGCAGGCTCATTCGATTGAAAATTAAAGAGCTAGTGCCCGTTTTAATAGTCGAAAGTGATTGGAGTGTAACTAGCCCCCCTCCCCCCCCCCCCACGCCCATCATTTCCCCAAACACATCCAATCAAAATTTTGTGATAGCCATTTTGTTCAGCTTAGTTGATTTCAAGATAGAAAATATATTTTTGAGGAGGATACTCCCCCACAACCCTCAGGGCAAGGGTTTTAAGTTATGCCCTGGGGGCATATAAGGTTTTTATAGAAGGCGTTGTCGTAGAAGCTTCAAAACAGGCTCATTCGATTGGAAATTAAAGGGCTAATGCCCTTTTTAATAGTCGAAAATTATTGGAGAGCAACTAGCCCCCCCCCCACGCCCATCATTCACCCAAACACATCCAATCAAAATTTTGAGATAGCCATTATGTTCAGCGTAGTTAATTTCCAAATAGAAAATATATTTTTGAGGAGGATACTCCCCAACAACCCTCAGGGCAAGGGTTGTTAAGTTATGCCCTGGGGGCATATAAGGTTTTTATAAAAGGCGTTTGTCGTAGAAACTTTAAAACATGCTCATATCAATTGGAAATTAAAGTCCAAGTGCCCTTTTAAATAGTCGAAAGTGATTGGAGTGTAACTAGCCCCCTCCCCCCCCACGCCAATCATTTCCCCAAACACATCCAATCAAAATTTTCAGATATCCATTTTGTTCAGCGTAGTTAATTTCCAGATAGAAAATATATTTCTGAGGAGGACACTCCCCCACAACCCTCAGGGAAAGGGTTTTAAGTTATGCCTTGGGGGTATATAAGGTTTTTATAGAAGGTGTTGTCGTGAGAAACTTCAAAACAGGCTCATTCGATTGGAAATTAAGGGGCTAGTGCCCTTTTTTAATAGTTGAAAGTGATTGAAGTGCAACTAGCCCCCAACCACGCCCATCATTTCCCCAAACACATCCAATCAAAATTTTGAGATAGCCATTTTGTTCAGCGTAGTTGATTTCAGATAGAAAATATGTTTTTGAGGAGGACACTCCCCAGAACCTTCAGGGCAAGGGTTTTAAGATATGCCCTGGGGGTATATAATGTTTTTATAGAAGGTGTTGTCGTAGAAACTTCAAAAAAGGCTCATTCGATTGGAAACTCAAAGGGATAGTGCCCTTTTTAATAGCCGAAAGTGATTGGAGGGCGACTAGCCCCCCCCCCCCACGCCCATCATTCCCCCAAAAACATCCAATGAAAATTTTGAGATAGCCATTTTGTTCAGCGTAGTTGATTTTCAGATAGAAAACACGTTTTTGAGGAGGACAATCCCCCACAATTCTCAGGGCAAAGGTTTTAAGTTATGCCCTGGGGGCATATAATGTTTTCTATAGAAAGCGTTGTCATAGAAACTTTAAAAAAGGCTCATTCTATTGGAAATTCAAAGGGATAGTGTCCTTTTTAATAGTCAAAAGTGATTGGAGGGCAACTAGGCCCCCCCTCTACGCCCATCATTCCCCCAAACACATCCAATCAAAATTTATAGATAGCCATTTTTGTTCAGCGTAGTTGATTTCCAGATTGTAAATATATTTTTGAGGAGGTCACTCCCCACAATCCTCAGGGAAAGGGTTTTAAGTTATGCCCTGGGGGCATATAGGTTTTTATTGAAGGCGTTGTCGTAGAAACTTCAAAACAGGCTCATTTGACTGGAAATTAAAGGGCTAGTGCCCTTTTTAATAGTTTACAGTGATTGGACTGCAACTAGCCCCCCCCCCCCCACGCCCATCATTTCCCCAAACACATCCAATCAAAATTTTGAGATAGTCATTTTGTTCAGCGTAGTTGATTTCCAGATGGAAAATAGATTGTGAGGAGGACATTCCCCCAGAACCTTCAGGGCAAGGGTTTTAAGATATGCCCTGGGGGCATATAATGTTTTTATAGAAGGCGTTGTCGTAGAAACTTCAAAAAAGGCTCATTCGATTGGAAACTCAAAGGGATAGTGCCCTTTTTAATATCGAAAGTGATTGGAGGACAAATAGACCCCCCCACACCCATCATTCCCCCAAACACATCCATTCAAAATTTTGAGATAGCCATTTTGTTCAGCGTAGTTGATTTTCAGATAGAAAACATGTTTTTGAGGAGGACAATCCCCCCAATCTTCAGGGCAAGGGTTTTAAGTTATGCCCTGGGGCATATAATGTTTTCTATAGAAGGCGTTTGTCATAGAAACTTCAAAAAAGGCTCATTCGATTGGAAATTCAAAGGAATAGTGCCCTTTTTAATAGTCAAAAGTGATTGGAGGGCAACTAGCCCCCCCCCCTACGCCCTTCAATCCCCCAAACACAACCAATCAAAATTTTGAGATAGCCGTTTTTTGTTCAGCGTAGTTGATTTCCGGATTGAAAATATATTTTTGAGGAGGACACCCTCCACAACCCTCAGGGCTTATGCCCTCGGGGCATATAAGGTTTTTATTGAAGGCGTTGTCGTAGAAACTTCAAAACAGGCTCATTTGATTGGAAATTAAAGGGCTAGTGCCCTTTTTAATAGTCGAAAGTGATTTTAGGGCAACTAGCCCCCCCCACGCCCAACATTTCCCCAAACACATCCAATCAACTTTTGAGATAGTCCTTTTGTTCAGTTGTAGTTGATTTCCAGATAGAAAATATGTTTTTGAGAAGGACATTCCCCACAACCCTCAGGGCAAGAGTTTTAAGTTATGCCTTAGGGGCATATAAGGTTTTTATAGAAAGCGTTGTCGTAGAAACTTCAAAACAGGCACATTCAATTGAAAATTCAAAGGGCTAGTGCCCTTTTTAATAGTCGACAATGATTGGAGGGCAACTAGCCCCCCCCCTCCCACGCCCATCATTCCCCCAAACACATCCAATCAAAATTTGAGATAGCCATATTGTGCAGCGTAGTTGATTTTCATATAGAAAATATGTTTTTGAGGAGGACAATCCCCAACAACCCTCAGGGCAAGGGTTTTAAGTTATGCCCTGGGGCATATAAGGTTTTTATAGAAGGCGGTGTCGTAGAAACTTCAAAAAAAGCTCATTCGATTGGAAATTCCAAGGGCTAGTGCCCTTTGTAATAGTCGAAAGTGATTTGAGGGCAACTAACCCCCCTCTCACGCCCACATTTTCCCCAAACACATCCAATGAAAATTATAAGACAGCCATTTTTATTAAACTTAGTTTTAAGTTCTTGAAATTAGGTCTTTGAGGATTACAACTCCCCCAAAGCCCTCAGGGCAAGGGTTGTAATTTAAGGATTCTCCGAATCCTTCATATTATTTCTTATGGAAGGGATGCTCGTATAAAATTTAGAGACGGCTCATTTGATTGAAAATTGAAAATTTTGTTCATTTTTTAAGAGTCAAAGAGATTGAACGGTAACTATCCCCTCTCCCTCCTCAACGCCCTAAATGCATCAGATAAAAATTTTGAGATAGACATTTTGTTAAAATAGTTCAAAGTTCTGATAACAAAAAACTCCGGTGTCGACACAGCCCACAGGGCCCAGGGGTAGGCGTTTTAAGTTATGCCCTGGTGGCATATAAGGTTTTATAGAAGGCGGTGTCGTAGAAACTTCAAAAAAGGCACATTCGATTGGAAATTCCGAGGGCTAGTGCCCTTTGTAATAGTCGAAAGTGATTTGAGGGCAACCTAACCCCCCTCTCACGCCCACCTTTTCCCCAAAACACATCCAATGAAAATTATAAGACAGCCATTTTATTAAACGTAGTTTTAAGTTCTTGAAATTAGGTCTTTGAGGATTACAACTCCCCCAAAGCCCTCAGGGCAAGGGTTGTAATTTAAGGATTCTCCGAATCCTTCATATTATTTCTTATGGAAGGGATGCTCGTATAAAATTTAGAGAGGGCTCATTTGATTGAAATTTGAAAATTTTTGTTTACTTTTTAAAAGTCAAAAGAGATTGAAGGGCAACTATCCCCTCTGCCACCTCAACACCCTAAATGCATCAGATAAAAATTTTGAGATAGACATTTTGTTTAAAATAGTTCAAAGTTCTGATAACAAAAACTCCGGTGTCGACACAGCCCACCAGGGCCCAGGGGTAGGCGTTGTAAGTTATGCCTGGGGCATAACTTATGGGAAGGGGTTTTGTATGGGAAGAATACATAGGAAATCTATTATAATTATCCAATTATAAGGTTAAAATGCATACTCTGTGAAAGATGCAAAAATTGCTTTGGCACAAAAATTCCTATTAAGGTCAATTCCAAACAGTCGTGATCCCTTTGTGTCAGCAAGTGAAATGGTCTAAACCCCCTTATTGGAGCTATTTTTTCAATCCATTCATTGTTGTCAATCGCTGTCCACAAGTTATGGATGCTGTCTATTGTTCATATATAAGGTTTTTATCAAAGAGGTAATCGTATAGACTTTGAAAAAAGTCTCATTCGATTTAAATTGAAAGTTCTAGGTCTGTTTTTTAAAGTCAAGAATAATCAGACATTAAGCACCCCCCTCCCCATGCCATAAAAACTTGAATTTTTTTGCAATCAAAAATGAAAAAAAAAATAATTAAAAAAAACTTTCCGAAAAATAAGTTTTTCAAAGAAAAGTAAAGGCCATTTTAAACTTAAGCTCAGGAGATACAAATACCTGTTAAAATTCAAACTCAAAACGACCACAAATTACTATTAAAGAATAAATGGAACCCAAAACGAACAGAAATTGAATAAACAATCATAGCAAAAAAACATACAACAAGTAATAATATAAATGAATAAATAGATCTTAAAGCGACTAATGCTTAGATTGAATGTGAAAATCAAGCTTAAAACGAAAACAAATATTTTTCTATTAAAGTATAAATGAAACTTAAAACGAACAGAAATTAAATAAACAATCAATGCGAACAAACATACAATATATATTAATGTAAATGAATAAATAAATCTTAAAACGAGTGAAACTTAAATTGAATATGCAAATCAAGTTTGAATCGAATAAAAATAACTACAAACAAGAGTTTGGGTATCGTCTCACTGCAGAAGCCTAAAACCTACTGCGTCATTGGCGCTTTACTGAAAACGAATTATATTACAAATGTTTTCTTTGTGCTGAATATTGAAAATAAATATTAAAATTACCGTAAAATTTTGAACTGTTGAGCTTTTAGCAATTAATATCATTATGCATCAAATATTCAGTTTAATTTATTAGTTCTTTTCAAGATTGGTCAAGACAAATATAGTTTCACTACAAGCAAAATTTGGATGCTGCCCCCTTCTTTAACTGTAAAAACCTAAAGCCTTCTGCGTTCATTGGTGCTTCACTGAAAACGAATTACTCGTATATTACAAATTTATTATTTTCCAGTTCTTACAGCATTGAAAATGAAAATAAAAATTACAGTGAAAAAAAAATCTTGAACTGATGGATCTTTCAACAATTAAAATCATTATATATCTAATATTCAATTTGATTTTGTTTATACTTTCCAAGACTGTTCAAGACTCATATAGTTTTGCCATTTTTTTTAATCTGCCAACTACCCCAATCAGTATCAATAATAAATGAAACCCAAACGAACAAAAATTAAAATAAAAAATTAAAATTAAATTAAAATAAACTAAAAACGAGCATAAATTAATGTGAGATTGCCAGAATATAATTTGTACAAATGTGATACCAAACTCTTGTTTGTAGTTATTTTTATTAGATTCAAACTTGATTTGCATATTCAATTTAAGTTTCACTCGTTTTAATATTTATTTATTCATTTACATTAATAGATATTGTATGTTTCTTCGCATTGATTGTTCATTTAATTTCTGTTCGTTTTAAGTTTCATTTATACTTTAATAGAAAAATATTTGTTTTCGTTTTAAGCTTGATTTTCACATTCAATCTAACATTAGTCGCTTTAAGATCTATTTATTCATTTATATTATTACTTGTTGTATGTTTTTTGTTATGATTGTTTATTCAATTTCTGTTCCTTTTGGGTTTCATTTATTCTTTAATTGTAATTTTTGGTCGTTTTGAGTTTGAATTTTATCAGGTATTTGTATCTCCTGAGCTTAAGTTTAAAATGGCCTTTACTTTTCTTTGAAAAACTTATTTTTCGGAAAGTTTTTTAATTAATTTCAAGTAAGAGTGATTATCTCATTATCTTTATTATTAACATTATCTTAAGATTACCCTTTGAAGAATTTTAAGGCTTGAAAAAACTCCCAAGGTTCAATTTTCGGTTGAGTTTTGCCGAGCCGAACTTTGCAAGAGGAGGATTTCGTTTGGATTAAGCTTCAATAGTTAAATTTTGCCTCGGTTGAGATTTTAGAGCTAAGTTTTGGATTGGGTGAGTTTTCCTTGCATCTTGAAAAAAAAATATATATATATATATATATATATATATTATATAGCCCAATGAATCAATTATTACATGAAAATGTTCACTTTCCCCTTGAGTTTAATGACATTGTGTATGACCTTGTTCACTGCTTCGGAAACTATGACTTATTATGATTAGATATACATTTTTTATTGTTTTAGAAACAGAGCTGTGAGAAAGAGTCTTAATTAAATGATAAAATAATAGGTAATTAAGTTTACATTAAATTACATTGAAATTAAATTAAAGCAAAAGTTAAGTACATCCCATCTGATTTTCAGGGGTGAAACGATCAAAGAGAAACAGGTAAAATTTTCAACTTCTGACCTATTTTTCAAAGGATGCCCGATCCCTAAAATCCCCAAAGACGGCAACAAAAAACCTTATTTGATGAGCCTAGTGTATTTAATATATACCCTGTTAGTTTACCGTATTGATCTGCCGAGTCCAGGAGGCAGTCTCCAGTGTTGTAAAACCTCAAAATAAAGAAAGATTGGTTTGGTAGAAAACGAGACCCGTTACAGGGATTTTGTAAACCTAACTGATGGTAAAGAGCTAAGCATACGTAGTTGATTTCGGGAACTTGATTTCAGCATCAGGGGAAAAACAATAGCATAAGGAAAAATTTTCTGAAATGAAAATTTATTGCGAAAAATTTTCAAAATAAAAAATCACGGACACAAATAGTAAACTGGAGTTTATTAATAGTTACTTGATTGATCTCAGCTTAGTTCTCAGTTTAATTCTCAGCTCAGTAGTTAGGTATTTGACCACAGATACCTCTGGTTGACTATTTATTTGTATCCCTATTTTTTTGTGATGATCATGATGAAAATAAGCGCTGATTTTGTGAGTCGGCGACGAAAATTAGAAAATTTTTCAAGCTCAAATCGACGAAGATTTTTTTTTTAAAATCGGCGCTGATTGGGAAATCAGTTCCCGGAATCAGCTACGTGTGCTCAGACCTTAAGAGAAAAGAATAAACATGGAGCCTCATTAGCCTATTAGAATATTCCCAAAAAAGTGAATCCTTTGAAACAGCGTTTATAAGATTTCGTTCTAAAATTCGCAACTGGTGCTGTTCAAGTCCATGAAACCGATGAGGTAGATTTAGCTGATTACTTTGAATGTCACTCAGATGAACCAACTGTCTTGTGCAGCTAAAACTATTACAGACTAAAGAAGGCGAAGAAAATGAGTACTAGGGCTGCTACTCCCTTGAAATTCATTCTAAGACCGCAGAGGTGGAGGCGGCAATTAGCAAACGTGGAGACAAAGAGGGACATGTTGTTTTCAAAACTTTGAAGGGGGGGGGGAATTCCAATTTTTTTAATTTTTCTCAATGAAAACACCAAAAAATCAACATTTTCCAACGAAAATAATAAAAATGGCATTGTTCAAAATTTAGAGAAAGTGGGAGACCAAAACTACTGTGGAGCACCATTGTCATCCCCCTCAGTCCCGATAAATATATCTAAATTTTACTCCTCAGATTGATATCTTGAGAGAAGCATATTAGTTTAATATTATCCGAAAAATATTTTAAGGAAATGCATTATTATTTAACATCATGTGCTTGTTTTTCAGCAAGGAATGTTAAGTTATCTGAAAGTTCTTAGCAGTAGTTCTGGCATAAGCGTAGGAATTCACAAAATACAAGATGAGTGTAACACTATTGTCAAGTGGAAAAATAAAAATCAAAGTCGAGAATTGAAGGCGGCTGGTTTAGACTTGTTTCTCCTAGCCGTCACTATTTTTTGCCATTTAAACAATTTAATTTTCCCCTAGAAATCGGAATCTTCCCCTTTCTTTATAAGGCCAAGGTCGGCATCAAAGCCAAGGTCGGCCTTTACAAGGCCAAGGTGACCAAGGTCGGCATCAAAAATTACTTTTCAACAGAATATGAAGGGGGGAGGATATTTTTCCGTCTAGTGACGAAAGCCACAACACTGAAATGCATATATCTACATTTTTTAATATAGGGCATTATCAAATTAAAAGAGAATCTAGCTTTATTTTTCTTGAACTGTGACAATCCTGATTACACTTGTCTTACAACCTCTTAAATAAGACGCCAACTTGCGAGTACATAGTTCTAGCAATGCTAAAGATGAATCAAATTAAGTGTGATTTATTCATTTACTCTCATTTTTGACAAGGTAGTTAATCATTTTTGACAATGTATAGAATTTTTGCTCATTTTAATACACACATTCGAAAATAAAATCGAACTTGAATTTTAATTTTTATCAGATTTGACGAGAGTTAAACCAAGCAAGGACCAAAATCCGAAAAATAAATTCATTTGTTGACAGTAGAAATTAAATGTGATTGTTTGAAAAGGTTAGGTTAGGCATAGACATAAAAAAAAGGCTAGGACAAAATGGGAATTCAATTTCTAATGAAAAGAACATCCATATGCGGGTATACAGTTTTTAGTGCTAGGGGGTAACAAATAGAAAAAAAAATATGTTGGTAACAAATCAGCGAAAAAAATAGGTTACCACCAAACAGGTTAAGAAGGGTTAGCTCTACTTTGAAGACGTAGTTATCTTTGGGAACCCACAAATTGCTCATATTCAAAATTTATAAACAAGTGTCTCGTCAAATCTATCTGATTAGTTTTGCAAATTTATTTTCACGGTTCAATGTGGCAACACTGACGTGAATGTGAGTAGAACCCCGTATCGACTCCGGTACGAAAAACGTGGTTTATGGTTTTTCTCACTGAGAATGAAAAAACAGAATTTTTCTCACTTGAAAAAAACAGGATTTTTCTCACATTGATGGATGTTTCTTGGATGGTTATGTGTGTTGGTCAATTTATTTGATGTTTTTCATGGATGTCAACAGTAATTTATGTCTGTTTTATGGTTTTTTGTCAGTGAGAATGAAAAAACAGGATTTTTCTCACTTTTATGGATGTTTCTTGGATGGTTATGAGTGTCGGTCAATTTATTTGTTGTTTTTCTTGGATGACAACATCAATTTATGTCTGTTTTATGGTTTTTGTCAATTGATTACATAATATCTCCGACGAGTACAGCAATTTATGGATGTTTTATGGTTTTTGTCAGTGAGAATAAAAAACAGGATTTTTTCTCACTTTTATGGATCTAGGAATGGGAAACAGGAAGTACATGCATCCTTTTAAACCAATCAGAGAGTCGGTTACATCTCCTTCTAGACCAATCAGAGGGCTGGTTACATATTAGTGACGGAGGATTGCAGAGAATATAAGGAAAGGATTTTTTGCCAAAGTTTTATTAGTCTGTGAATAGAATTCAAAGGAGTGAGAAGAACAGTTTGACTTTACTCATTTGGATATATATTTGTTTGTTGATGACGAGTGGAATGTTTACCCTATTAGAAGTTGATAGTGGAGTTGATGGTAATAATACAAGAGCACCAAACATTGCAGTGGAAATCACGAGAGGATCACGGCTTTGTCTGGAATGGGATGAAGTATATGCAAGATATGTGATATCCTTGAGCAAATTTAAAATGGAGGATCAATTATGTTTCGCTGCTAAAGTTGATATAGCACACGTGAATAGACTTCAATGTGCTTTAAGTGCATTAGTGAAACATATCGAAGACAATAAACTGTATCGCTAATTGTACATGCTTAGTATTTTTGTTGTTCTAATTATTCAATAAAATTGTTTCGAAATCGAAAATGTCCCCTTTCTTTTCGGGTCAGGTTAGGTTAGGGCTAACGAATCAGGGTCAGTCTAGAGTCAGCAGTCAGAGTGAAAGGATTGAAAAATGAATAAATTTGAGAAAATTATTTTTCTCATGCACTTATCCTTCACTGTTTTCTGTAACTGACTTCTGTCAATTCTTAGACATTATGTCGCGATGTTTTTACATAAGCTCTCCGCGCGAGGTTATAAATAATTTTGGCATCCCATTTTTCCTGTTTTGTTTACATTAGAGGTTTTAGCCAATCTAGGTATTCAATGCTTTTTGCGTAATTCTGTGTTTGTCTGAAAATAGCGGAGAACAAATTGTCTGCAAAATTAGCGATAGATATTTAGGACATTGGAATTCTATATTCTATGTAAGAGCGAAACAAGTTATACCCCCAAAAATAATTACTAACCATATTTTTAGGACATTGCTGAAAGGGGGGGGGGGAAGAGGGCTTCTTAGTGATAAATGCTTTTCTAGACAAAATTATGATTAGGTTATGAGTACTAATTTTCCTTCTTTAAAAAAGGGGGAAATTATTTCCATTCTAATTTTTTTCTCTTCTTTTTTAAGGCAAATAGTGAAGAATGTATTGACCCCCCTCCATTGATTGTAATTTAGGCCTATAACCTGATGGCTAACAATCTTGTTAGCCTATTATTAAGTAAAACCTTGGCATAGTATTCATCAAATGTGTCAAAATCTTTCGCGCACGCTTCGTCTTAATTAACAATACATGTTTGTTATGAACAAGAGGGGTGACTGTCTGGAAAGAGCATTTCTCTGCAAAATTGTCGCATAATAGATTTTATGGGAGCGAAACATTTTCATATGATTTATTCACATTTTAGGGCTGGAAATCGCATGTAGGGATGGGGCTCTAACAGGAGCATGTGGGCGCACAATAAAAACATTTATTCATGGCTAATTCTAGTTTGGCTAGAGGATCTAAATACTTGCACCTGAGAAAGGTATTTTATCCAAGCCCTAGACGAATAATGCTAGTTTTTTACAGCTTTAAACATACCTTAGTTTATTTTGCTTTAAATGCTCTGCATCTCAAGGCACTTATCAAAATCATATATTTTCTCTAAATGGTAAAAATAGGAACATTTATCCTTAATTTTTATGGTAAAATAGGTAAAAATAGGACCATTTATTCTTGCATTTTTCCTTAAGAGTGCACAGTTTTTTTTGTTTTTTTTTTAAGAAATTCACATAATTCTCCAAAAATTCTAGTTTTAGGTACTTTCCTTATCATTATGAAAGGGCTTAGGTTGGGGGAAACGAGACCTATTATTCTCTGCCTATTAAACTCGGATTATTCTTTTTCCATTATATTTAAAACATTTCTAGCCTTACTAAAGCTTATTATAGGGAGAATAAATTATTTAATTCTATATCTTTCTTTGAAAAAGTTTCTTTTATTGTTGCGAGGTGTGAAAACTAAGGTTTTTAAGTTTGATATAGAAGGGTAGAATGCAATGACATAAGTTTAGGGGGGGGGGGGGTACTAAATTTCAGCTCAATTTATCTGGAAAAATATTTGATTACAGGAGCAATCCCACCTATAGGAAAGAACTCATGCATCTTTTACCGCCTTTATCATTACATGGTCTTCATTTAAAGACCCCTCCATTAAGGTGGGTAAAACATGACTTTAAATATTAAAGTTACTTATGTACAGAATAAGAAACTGTATAAGTGCTTCGAAATTCGTAGGAAAAATTAGAATATTCGCATTTTCTAGATTGTGACTAGAGCCTGAATTTCACGCGTTGAATTTCAATACATAATTTCCATCATTATTAAACCTATATCCAATTTCCAAAAACTGTACCAATTTTTCATGTGTTAATATTATTCAAACTGAACGTTCGTATAATAATGCTTTGAGTTATTTCTGAGAAAAGTTGAATTTATTATAATCAAACTATGATTTTCAGAGTTTAGGTTGCTTTCGACAAAGATTTCTCTTTACTTACGGCAAATTTCCACAAGGTGATTGATCCATGACCCTTCTTAATGTGATAGAAGCTACTACACCCTGCTTCAATCCCTTTTTACATATTCAATCTAAATGTTCGTATAACAATGCGTTGAGTTATTCCTCAGAAAATTGACCCCTCCAAACATTTACTCAGAGGGGCGGATGCTGAAATGTAAAACGTTACTTATTTGTCCATCACTTTCACAGTTTTCAAGTTGGGATCTTCGAACACACTCCCTCCTTCACAGTTTATTCTAAGAAAGTGAGCTGTATTTGTTAGAGTTTCAGAAACATTACATATTTATTTAATTTAAGCCCTTTTTTTTCAGATATAATAATGTTTGGCTTGATTGATACAGAATATATTGGTCTGAAATATTCCTCAACTGGCATTATTTTCGAAGCAGCTTTCTTACTCCTAGACAATCAACGACGTAAAACTCATAGCTATAAATGGAACGACAGATACAATATGTATAAGTACGAGAAAAACAGATGGAGTCCAACACTAAATTTTATAAATCGAAATGGCTTTTACGTTAAAACCATAAGACCACATAATGAAAATGGCTATGAAATAAAACATGTACAAGAGGAAATTCAGGAAATATGCAGTTTTTTCGGTGTGCAAGCTGTTTATGTTAAGGAAAACGTGCCAACTGATAAACTCTTGCTAGAAAAATGTGATAAAAACATAGCATTATTCAATTTAGAAGACTTCAAATGTGAGAAATACCAGCATTCAATACATGAACCAAAAGATGAAGTTAGATATTTCACTCAATGGATACCGGAAAAGATGCCCGACATGGAAAAATGCATCAGAAATCCAAAGACCTAAACTTGCTCTTCCTCATATCAAATGGATTAAGCTTCTTTTTTTTAAATATGCCATTATGTATTTTTTCAAATGTTTTAAAATATGTTTAAGCAATAAATATCTTAAGCCTGAGACGTTTTTATTCTTTAGAATAGTCCATCGCCATGAAAATTAGACTTTCAGATTCAACATGCCAGGGAACACACTTTCAAGTTTGGCATGCAGGAGAACCCTAAATGGTCATCCCTAAAAAGGTAAGTAAACCCTAAAAGGTTAAAGAATTTTTCTGAAATTACACTTTCAGATCCAGTATGTCAGGGAACACACTTTCAGGTTCAGCATGTAGGAGAACCATAAATGCTCATCCCTAAAAAGGTAAGTTAACCCTAAATGGTTAAAGAATTTCTCTGAAATCACACTTTCAGGTTAGGTTAGCTAGGGCCCCGACCACCCCTCTCCCCCTCCCCAAATGGCCCCCGGCCCCCATCGGACTCTCAAAGGGCCCCCAAGTGCCCCTGGGCCCCAAAGAGCCACCCTAGCCCCCATCGCTCCTTACTTTCAGTTAAAAAAACTAGTTTTTTTTATTTAATCTATTAAAGGACATAACAATTTAGGTTCTGCATAAATCCTTTTACAGAAGTTATTTAGTGAAATCATAAGACATGATGAAAGAAAAAAAGGTACATAAAAAAAATTGTCAGGTGTGGGGTTCGAACCGACGACCCCGTATGGGGACTAGATCTTAAGTCTAGCGCCTTAACCACTCGGCCAACCTGACTTGTAAACAATTCTTGATCATATTGATATTTTAATTCAGTTTTGTCCCTTTTCAATCCAACAAAACAAGAAATAGCCTCATACGCTGCCAGTAGCTTAATTTCGTCAAAAGCCTGGGGGGTAAAGTTGGAGCCAATTTTCCCAAATCAAGTGAAAATAAGTAAAAAATAAAAAATAAAAACATAGTTTTAGCTTGGAGTCTTAGCTTAGAGTTTTTGTTGAAGTTCTAGTTTAGTTTAGTTTTAGTTAAGAGTTTAGAGTTTTACCTTAGTCTTAGATTAGAGTTTTAGTTAGAGTTGAAGTTTAGTTTAGTTATAGTTAAGAAGTTAGAGTTTTCAGCTTAGAGTCTTAGCTTAGAGTTTTAGTTAGAGTTCTAGTTTAGTTATAGTTAAGAGTTTTGAGTTTCCCCTTAGAGTCTTAGCATAGAGTTTTAGTTAGAGTTGAAGTTTACTTTAGTTTTAGTTTAGAGTTTTAGCTTAGAGACATAGCTTAGAGTTTTGTTAGAGTTCTAGTTTAGTTTAGTTTTACTTAAGAGTTTAGAGTTTTTAGCTTAGAGTCTTAAACTTAGAGTTTTAGTTAGAGTTGAAGTTTAGTTTAGTTTTAGTTAAGAGATTAGAGGTTTAGCTTAGAGTCTTAGCTTAGAGTTTTAGTTAGAGTTGAAGTTTAGTTTAGTAATAGTTAAGAGTTTAGAGTTTTAGCCTAGAGTCTTAGCTTAGAGTTTTAGTTAGAGTTGAAGTTTAGTTATAGTTAAGAGTCTTAGCTTAGAGTCTCAGCTTAGAGTTTATGTTGAAGTTCTAGTTTAGTTTAGTTTTAGTTAAGAGTTTAGAGTACACACACAAAAACTTACACACACACAAAAAAAACTTACACACACATAAAAACTTACACACACACAAAAAAAAACTTACACACACAAAAACTTACACACACACAAAAAAACTTACACACACAAAAAAAAACTTACACACACACACACAAAAAACTTACACACACACACACAAAAACTTACACACACAAAAAAACTTACACACACAAAAAAACTTACACACACAAAAAAAACTTACACACACACAAAAAAACTTACACACAAAAAACACTTACACACACATACACACAAAAACTTACACACACAAAAAAAACTTACACACACACACACAAAAAAAAACTTACACACAAACAAAGACTTACGCACACATAAAAACTTACACACACACACAAAAACTTACATACACACAAAAATTTACACACACACAAAAACTTACACACACAAAAAAACTTACACACACACACACACACAAAAACTTACACACATACACAAAAACTTACACACACAAAAACACACACACACACAAAAACTTACACACACACAAAAATTTACACACACACACACAAAAACTTACACACACACACACACAAAAAAAACTTACACACACACAAAAACTTACACACACACAAAAACTTACACACACACAAAAAACTTACCACACACACACAAACTTACACACACACACAAAAAAACTTACACACACACACACACAAACTTACACACACACAAAAACTTACACACCAAGTCCTAACCAAGTTAGGACCTGATTAACTTAACCAGCAAAATTTTGAGTAATCTATCATTAGGGCCAAACCGTGAATAAATGCAAAAACTGTGAGATCGCATGCGTGTGAACCAAGAGTAAAGCTAGGTTCTGACCATAATTAAATAACCGTTAAAGAGGTAAGAATCTGTCCTAAGCGCAATGCTGGTCTCAAATCAGGCTAAACCCGCGTGTCCATTTTCTACCGACTGATTTTTTTGTACGGAAAAGTAGGTGATTCGGCCGGAAGAAAACGTTTGCATGAAGAAACGTGGGGGGTCTAGGCTGACTAGATGCGCTCGACTTTCCTACTTCTGTTACGGTTATTTATTTTTGGTTCTGAAAGAGCGGGATTCCGACTCGCGCCCCGAATCGACTGTTTTGCAACATGGAGATAAATGGGGTTCTGTCGCTAGGTGACGGAAATCGAAAACTGTTGTGATTTTCCTCACGGCTAGCTGAAATGGGTTAGCGGAACAGCTGTCTCACTACTCTTACATCTGTGGCCACAGATAGCGCTCCAGTCGGTGTTCAAGAAGCGCGGGAAATTCAAAACTTCTGGCATGGGATTTGTATTGAACAGTTTTAACCATGCCTAAAAACAAAATTTGCCAATAGCTGCGTTAATTTGGCCGCTAACGACCGGTTCGTTAGCCCTTTAAAAGGGGAGTCAAGTTTCTTTACGAAGTCATGGAAAATCTTGACTCAATGTACTGCCAAATTTCCTTTCAAAGATAAGTCGGTGTTCCAAAATTACGATATGGATTTACAAGGTTCGTGTCAGTGTTTATGTTATGCAAACTTGCGTCTTTATTGTTATTTGAAGTTCAAGAATAAACCATTCCTGATTGGTATTGGAAAACTGGTCATAGAACGTAGAATGCATACATAATTTTCATTTTTTTTGTGTGGTGTGTTTTCCAAATGTCGTGCATTGATTAAGTTCTGTTCAAGGCACAAGGTCACTCAGCTATTCATTCTTGCGCACCACAGTATATGAGCTGTTAACACAATTTTCATATTATTTATGGTAATTAATATTATATATCTATGTATAAAGGATTTTTTTCTGGTTCATATGGAATATTTTGGTGGTTTTATCTAGAAAATAGGCCCCACAAATCACTTTTTATCGTGTCCTGAACAACTTGATTTTTCCATCATATGTGGTGTACACGGAGCAGCCGCAATATATGATATGCCCTGTAGTAAAAATCTCTAAATAAACTAGCAATTATTTTTTTTTGTATAAGCTAAATAAGTTTTTGATGAAATAAAATTGTACGGTTTGATGGTAAAAAGTAGTCACTAATTTTAGAGGAGTCACTTCCCTTTTTTCAGAAAAAAGTTGTATTTCATACTCTGTTATTCAACATCTTGAGGTGGTAAGAACGAAATCGTGCTATGCCCAGATTCCCTAATAGATTTTAGAATCGCCACTGCAGTCGAGATCGTATTATAAGCGCACGTAGTTCATTAAAAATAAGATGGATTAGTGGATTTGGGATAGTTTCAAGGTGGTTTCTTTATGCAAGCTCGGGAATTACAGCATATATCTCGCCCAGTAATAGTTGACAGGGTGCAACATCTTAAAATACAGAGATAAACGAAAAAAAAAAACAGCTGTTTTCCAAAAACCAGAACAGAAAGTAGAAACAGGTCACCTGTTTTTGACGGACCTGTTTTTTTCTTCTTTTTTTCCGGTTCTATTCTTCTGAAAACAGATATAGCGCCAATGCTTAACGCGAACTTCATTTCGTACGGTGCTATTGCCTTGCCGAAATTGTTTTCTTTATTTGAGGAAATATTTACGCTTTTTAATTTTGTCGTGGAAAATTTTATTTCACCGTCTGCTATGAAAACCGGTCACCAAAGTGAAAAATAAAAGACTTTAAAAATGTGTTGTGAAGTTTCACCCCGGTCAAAAACTAACTTTATGTTTGTAATTAGTTATGCTAAACGCAGCCAACATGAAAGAGTAATTGAAAGTGTTTAGCTTTTTCCACGAGAAATATTAAGCAATTAAGCTATTTTCTCATCTGCATTTTGAAACAGGAAGATAAACGGCTGCTGGAAATAATTTACTTTTCATACCGTAATAGACTGTCATTTCGGAAGCAACTAAACATACAAGCTTAATAAAGAGGCTAAGTAAGAACAAATTTGAACAATCATTCTGGCCTAAACTTCTGAAATTTTTATATATTTTCCTCTCTTTAGACGTATCTCGTCAGTGTCAAGTTCTGTATCCCACTTGCAAGATACAACTACTAGCAACTCCTAGAAGCCTCATTCGCTTTTTGGTTTTAATTCTTATTTCGTGTATATTGTCTCATATTTGAAATCCTTTTATCTTAATATAAACTTATGTTATTTTACTGGCTAATATTGGATATTGTCTAAAGTTTCCTTCAGCTAAGATGGAAGTTTCCTACAGCAAAACCTATTTCCCCTTCATCTCTTTTTTCGACGGCATTCTTCTTTATTGCTGGCTTTCCAATCGATCCATCATTTGTTTCTCTTAAGTCTTAACTTACGTTTTCAGCATTACTACTGAATCGTTCTGAATACCGATTACCTTATCGATTATACAACAAATCAAATAGCACTGTTCAGAAAGTTATATTTAAAATACGACAAGTCGCCTCACAAAACTTATAAATTTATCTTTTTAAGGAATGCTGCATACTAATAGACCTTAGCGGTTTATATCAAAAGGCACATAAGTGTTATTGAACAAGTACAACAAACTTCACAAACAAACTACAACAAACTTCACATTTGAGATGGAGTGCATATCTTTTTTCTTACTTAACCAAATAATTTTTTATAACTACTAAATTTTTCACTCAGGGGGATCAAAAGCCCCCCCCCCCAGCCCTAGATCTTTAAGCATAAGTAGAAGGATAAAGACAGTGAAGCAAATTTGACAGAAAAAAAACAAATCTTGTAGACGTGGAAAGAAGAACAAAATTGATGTATAATAAGTATTTATACTTTCTTTGCTAACATTCTTTCTACTTTTTATGCTCTTTTACTCTATATATTTTCTTCTGATTTCTGCAGAAAATCAGGCAAAAATCAGGTAGCAAATTACAAAGATCACCCTCCCTTCCCAATTAAATGAGCCTCGGGACGCTCCTGCTGGCAGGCATCTTTATCAGGTATCATAAATAAGGAACATACATTCTTAAAGTGTATATTTTGTATACTTAAAAATGTTTCAAATAGAAAGAGAGAAAGAAAGAAAGAGAGAAAGAAAGAAAGAAAGAGAGAGAGAACAAAAGAAAGAAAGAGAGAGAGAGAGAGAGAGAGAGAGAGAGAGAGAGAGAGAGAGAGAGAGAGAGAGAGAGAGAGGAGAGAGAGAGAGAGAGAGAGAGAGAGGAGAGAGAGAGAGAGAGAGAGAGAGAGAGAGAGAAAGAGAGAGAGAGAGAGAGAGAAGAGAGAGAGAGAGAGAGAGAGAGAGAGGGAGAGAGAGAGAGAGAGAGAATAATAAAAAACAAAAATTACACTGTAAGTCGAACTTCCTTACCCTTTGGCTTAAAATAACAAAAATATTATGAAGATAATAATCACTTAGCGCGTTTAGGAACAAGGACAAATACATAAATGTATTTTAGGATTTTAATTTTAGGATCAAGAAAAACGAGTATAAATATGGCAAAATTCTTTGAATTTCCAATACAGACTTTTTCTACGGGAATACTTGTCAACTAAATGACTACATCCTATCGTTATTGCTCAAAAAATTATCACATATATTGTACAATTAATCACAATACAACACTGTCGATCACAACACAGAATTGCAACATAGCATTGGAAATTATTCTTCCTGAGTTGACGATAGGACAGGTGCAGACTTCTTGTCATCAAAAATAGGGATTTTTTATATCTAGAATAGAAAGAGGATAAATGTTTCAACAATCCTAAATATCCGCAACACTTCTTGACCCGGATATATGGACTTCTTCAACTGCTGAATTTCCTCTCCTAAAAAGTACAATAACCATCCCGGTTTCACCACCAAAAAATAAAATCGAGGAGACAGATGGAAAAGATATGATAAACCTAAAAAAAATTAGTAAAGGGAAAAACAAGCACTTCGCAACCAAACTAATCAGAAACAGCAAACAGAAAGAGAAAGGGAAGATGATCTTCTCTCTTTTGCAAGCAACAGTGATACAATTAAAATGACAAATTAGAAGAAAATAATGGGCTTTAAAACTTTGAGGATCCTCCAATGGAATGTGATTTCTTTAGATTCAACTAAGCTTCTATTGTTTATCTTCCAATTTTTAACGTGTTACGCGAACAGCTAATTGGGCAAAAAACAATTCTGTGTTGTGATTCTAATGCCCATGGTCACCCTTCATAAGATTTAAATGAGTCAAACACTGCAGAAAAGTTGTTCGAAATAGCGACGAAGACCACACTGGCCATTCCATAACAAACAGCAAAAGCACGAAGAACAATAGGGAAATCTTTTTGCAAGACAGTGGAGATAATTTGAATGAATTTTTCGGCCCTATGTCCAAGGGCCGTCCTCAGCAAGACAAAGATATATAAAAGAAAAAGACACACAACAGCTGCGACGAATAAACACCAAATATTAAATTTTTTTCAAAGCAGTCCTAGTATCCTTACTTCAGCGAAGTTCAACCAGGACTGATAAAAAGTAAAGTAAAACAAGGCGATTCAATGTAATGAAAGAAAAATAATTTAAAAACACGTTCTTATTGCTAATCCAGCCTTTTTGGCAGCTAACCTCAAGGTCTTTTTATGACGGTTCTGTGTTAATGTCTTTTGGTTTTTTAAAATATTTTGTAAGATCATTTTAAATTAAATTTGTGTATAGAGCATTTAGTGTATGTTGTCTCTAATTCAGAAAATATTATTATTAATCTTAAGTCTGATTTCAATTGATTCTCGGACTACCTGTTTTATGCCTAGATCATTGCTAATAAGGACAGATTCATCAAAAAGTATATTGTGGCTAGGATTTTTGAAATGAATATATAAATCTTTAAACAAGTCAAAAATAAATTGAATATGCAAATCAAGAATGAAACGAACAAAAATCCATGCAAACAAGATTTAGGGTATCACCTCCTTTTCTCACTATAAGAGTCTAAAACCTATTGCGTCATTGGCGCTTCAGTGATAACGAATTGTATTAGAAATATTTTCGTTTGTACTTAATATTGAAAAAAAACATTAAAATTACAGTAAAATTTTGAACTGATGAGCTTTCAGCAATTAACATGATTATACATAAAATATTTAGTTTAATTTAGTTATTTCTGAAATTGTTACAGACGAATATAGTTTCACTACAAACAAGAGTTTGGATACTGCCTCCTTCCTTAATAATAAAAAAAAACAAGTTTTTTGAACTGAAAGTAAGGAACGATATTAAAACTTAAACGAACAGAAATTACTCGGTATATGACAGGGGCTGACCCCTCCTCAACGCCCCATTATTTGCGCTAAAGTTTTTTATCGTTTTAAAAATATCGTTGTGAGACAGAGTCAACCTTTAGCGAAAAGAGCGAGGCGTTGAGGAGGGGACTGCCCCTTTCATATGTAGAATAGTTTCTGTTCGTTTTAAGTTTTAATGTCGCTCAAACCACACAAATAAGTTGATTTCAAAATCGAGAGAGGGAGCTTAAAGGAAGGTTACAACTTTAAGGAAGAATTCGTATTTTTCCCAGGGTGGTTGTATCGAACCTGTGCTGACGCTATGACATCAAAAATAGGCTCACATTATTTATATATATATATATATATATATATATATATATATATATATATATATATATATATATATATATATAATATATATATATATATATATATATATATATATATATATATATATATATATATATATATATATATATATATACTATATATATATATATATATATAGATATATATATATATATATATATATTATATATATATATATATATATATATATATATATATATATTATATATATATATATATATATAATATATATATATATATATATATATATATATATATATATATATATATATATATAATCAAAAATCAATTTGCAATCTATAAAAGAATGGCCACAGAGCGTTTCTTAATATTCATTAAGTTGTTTAATGAGACAAACTTTCAAACAATCACAGTCATAACAGCGACAGAAAAATAATTGTAAATTATTATATCTATACAATAACTAGATAGGAGGATGTATACCAGTATATCGGCACCAAGGGGTTAAGGAGAAATACAAAAGGTAGGACATATGATGAAATGCTCAAAAATCTAAATATCTTTACAGATAAATTAGTCACAATTACTTCATGGCGGTGGGGGGGGGGGAGTTTGACATGTATCAAAAGCTTTTTTACTCCCATTAGATGACACAAAGCATAGTTACAATACAACTTTTTTAATTCTTTAAATTTTGGAAGCGAGTGGGATTTTGAGCCTCATAATCGCCTGGGTTCACCATAGCATTCGATCTTTAAACATTAGCTATGCTTACTAGTATAACCCTATCATGCTCTGGATGAACTAACGTGATATGACACTTCAATATAACCCAACACTGATGTCTCCACTTGGGTCATGAATGATGGAAAGATCATGGAGTTACGGCTCTTCAGACAACCCAAATAGCTGCTAAATAAACTGTAATAACAAGAGCCTATTTTTTCCATAGATCCCATTAGCATGTTCTTTGAGGCAAATTCATTGTTCCACGTCTCTGTGGTCTTGAGTCATCTGAAAAACCTCCCCTTTTCAAATTTTGATTTCACCCTTTTCAAATTTTACGGATACAATTCTCGTCTGGGAAAGTACTTAAAAGTATCTCAATACTTGGCTTCCATATGATAAATCTTAATGTCATGGTGGCCTTAACACTCAGCATCAAAGCCACCAGATACAGGCCAAAGAGAATTAATTAGATTATTTGATCGTAATGATCGGACACCATCATACCTATGTGACCAAAATAAAAGTATCGTATGCTTGGTGAAAATTGGGTTGATAATTGATAAATTCCCACTTACATCTCATAACACCATATTTTTGAAAAAGAAGGTAATTGCCGAATTACCACTTTATGTACCTTATAAGGTAATTATACAGAAATTGCCACCAAAATGTGCACCCTCAGTGGTCCCTAAGGTCTCGTTGAGTACTTAAATTATTGTGTTTTTCAATTAATTGTGTACGGCAGGCGTTTTTACTTTACAGAAGGCAGAGGAGGCCAGTGTTATTGAAACGAAACATGTTTCAGCACCTCTGGCTCTAAAGCTGCTCAATATAATTTTACAACCTATGACAGATTGAATCCGCATTATTTAGCTACAGAATAACTCTTACAATTACTTTCTTATTTGGATCCTTAAGCAAAATCTGTTCTCCCAAAAGCTTAAAATCCGTACTTCCGATCATCATTAAGATTATTATAATATTAGATTCACCCTTTTGTTTGGGTAAAATTTTTCAACAATATATGCGTATCCATACCTCGTTATAAATCACTATGAGACCTGGCATGCCTTTTCAAACTACATTTATGATTAAATGTGCGTCTGCAAATCTCACAGGTGAAGCGTTTTTTCACCTCACACTCATAGTTGACGTGTCTGACTAGGCAGGACTTCCTTTTATATTTCAGTCCACACTTCGAACAGCTAAATTGACCTAAAAATATATTGAAGTTTAAACCGGACTGTTGATAACTAAGTCCATATCTAAAGGGAATCGGAAACCTAATCGAGAGGATCTATTGCTAAAGCTAATTATTCAGAGCTACCTTTGGGGAAGGCAGAGACGTAAAGGATTAGAGCAAAGCTAAAACTTCTCCAACTTCTAGGGCCATGCTCTGGATGAATTAACGTGATCTGACACTTCAATATAACCCAACACTGATGTCTCCAGTTGGGTCATGAATGATGGAAAGATCATGGAATTACGGCTCTTCAGACAACTCAGTTAGCTGCTGAATAAACTGTAATAACAAGAGCCCGTTTTTTCCATAGATCCCATTAGCATGTTCTTTGAGGCAAGTTTATTGTTACACGTCTCTGTGGTCTTGAGTCATCTGAAAAACCTCCCCTTTTAAAATTTTGCTTTCTCCCTTTTCAAATTTTACGTATACAATTCTTGTCTGGGAAAGTATTTAGAAGTATCTCAATACTTGACTTCCATATTATGTTTAAGAGGTAATTACTTGGCAAAAAAAAAAAAAAAAAAAAAAAAAAAAAAAAAAAAAAAAAAAAAAAAAAAAAAAACTGTCGTCCTAATCCAGCAATTGAGACAAAGTAGAACCTTCCATTTAGGGCTCATCAGAAGAAATACCACCGGCCTTAACAGGTTTCGAGGCTTTACTTTCTTTACCCGGCACGGTGGAGCCTCTACCATAAGATCTATATGGTAACCCTATGTCAGGTAAAACCTGTGAAATACATGCATACTAGTCAAGCTATTAAAAATTACATACAAAAAGTGTTTCAATGTTTCCTTAATAACATCCCAGAGGTCACTGACTGAGACCATTCTGGAACAAATGAAGACATGTCCAGATGTATCTTTTATTGGTATCTGGAACCAATTACCAATTTAAAGATCCTCAAGCTTGTTTGAAAACCACTACAAACTCAAACTTCCAAAAAAGAAAAACGCAAGAGAAATTATATTAAAATATCATTCAGTATTTCTTTATAATTTTTTGTATATTTACTTAAAAGTTCATGATACATAAAACTAAATTTTTTGAATTGCCAACTAATTTTTTTGGCAGAAAAACCTCTTAAGATCAGTTTTTCGCTCAGCTTTTTACATCTATTTTTAAAATCTGTGTAATTACTGCATATTTTTGCATACCTAAATAATTGGGAATAATAAGCCGAATAAGTAATATTTGAATGTATATTACTTTCAAGGAATGGAAAATTAATTACTTCAAAATTAAAATCATCCGTTTTATTATATAATTTAAAAACTAATTTATTATTATTTGAAATATTAATATTTAAATCTAAGAAATGGTCGGAGTGTCCCATCCCATAGCTAGGCTCAAGAATTAACTCTTGTGGATAAATATTTTTTGAAATCTCAATAAACTCTGCACAATTTATTACTAATAGATCGTCCAGATATCTTTTATTATTTGAAAGGTTATATTTTACATTGCTTGGGCTATTTTTATTTATCATATATTCGTATTCTAATTGACTTAAAAACAGGTCTGCTATGAATGGACTCGCATTCCCACCCATAGAAATACCTACAGTTTGTTTATATAAATTCCCATTAAATCTTACAAATGTATTAAATAGAACAAATTCCAATAAATCGCATACCATATCCAAGCTATAACATCTTGAATTAATAGTACTTCTAAAGAAATTCGTCCATCGGGCTTGTTTATTAAAAGTATCAATTTTCAAAAATCCTATATTAGACAAAAGAAAAGATTTCTTTATCACCATTTTCAATTTTTCGAATACTAAATTTAGTGACAAATTTGTATACAGAGTAGTAAAATCAAATGAATCGACTCTTTTAGCTGAAACATTCGCCAAAGAATCTATCACTTGTAACGAGTTATTAACACTCCAATATGGGTTAAAGTTAGAAAATTTTTTAATTCCGGAGCAATATGCTTTAAATTTATTTCTAATTACTCCTAAAATTAAAGATAGGTCAGTAGCCGCAATTCTGGTTGGGCACCTTGCTGCCCCAGCAATAAAACGTGGTTTTGGTGGATTTTTATGAAATTTTATCGTCCAATATAAGAAAGGAAACTGTTTATCATTATCATTTAGATAAATCTTAATGTCATGGTGGCCTTGACACTACTCAGCATCAAAGCCACCAGATACAGGCCGACGAGAATTAAAAGATTATTTGATCGTAATGATCGGGCACCATCATACCAATGTGACCAAAATTAAAGTATCGTATACTTGGTGAAAATTGGGTTGATAATTGATAAAATTCCCAATTACATCTCATAACACCATATTTTTGAAAAAGAAGGTAATTGCCAAATTACCACTTTATGTACCTTATAAGGTAATTATACAGAAATTGCCACCAAAATGTGCAGCCTCAGCTGTCCCTAAGGTCTCGTTGAGTACTTAAATTATTGTGTTTTTCAATTAATTGTGTACGGCAGGCATTTTTACTTTACAGAAGGCAGAAGAGGCCAGTGTTATTGAAACGAAACATGTTTCAGCACCTCTGGCTCTAAAGTTGCTCAATATAATTTTGCTACCTATGACAGATTGAAGCCGCATTATTTAGCTACAGAATAACTCTTACAAATATTTTCTTATTTGGATCCTTAAACAAAATCTGTTCTCCCAAAAGCTTAAAATCCGTACTTCCGATCATCATTAAGATTATTATAATATTAGATTCACCCTTTTGTTTGGGTAAAATTTTTCAACAATATATACGTATCCATACCTGGTGATAAATCACTATGAGACCTGACATGCCTCTCCAAAGTAAATTTACGATTAAATTTGGCTCTGCAAATCCCACAGGTGAAGCGTTTTTTCGCCTCACACTCATAGTTGACGTGTCTGACTAGGGACTTCTTCCTTTTATAGTTCCGTCCACATTTCGAACAGCTAAATTGACCTAAAAATATATTGAAGTTTAAACCGGACTGTTAATAACTAAGTCCATATCTAAAGTGAATCGGATACCCAATCGAGAGGATCCATTGCTAACGCTAATTATTCAGAGCTAATTTTGGGGAATGCAGAGACGTAAAGGAATAGAGCAAAGCTAAAACTTCTGCAACTTCTAGGGCCATTTTCCCACTTCACAAGTCAAAGAAAATGATTAGTTAATAATTTCATTAGGTAGCGAAAAGAGCGAAGTAGAGGAGAGGGTAACCCCCTCATATACTCAATCATTTCAATTCATTTTAAGTTTTGATGTTGTTCCTCACTTTCAGTTGAAAAACTTGTTTTTCAATCTAATTTCT
>JAPEVW010000171.1:47500-275000 GCA_027921565.1 Artemia sinica
GTAAAATTAAGCGAAAGGGTACGAAAGAAACAGCACATATAAAACCAGCTTTCTCTTTTTCGAGTAGGACTAGCAAATAATTTTGTTATTTTAATTACAAAACAAAATTGTCCAGTCTAAAACAGATTTAAGCAACGAATGTCGAGTCCTGAATACACCATGGTCAATTTTAAAGATTCCCAATAATTCACAAACATCTTTAAGTTTCTGTCCTTTCGGAGGATGGGACGAGTGATTCCAATTCTTACTCAAATTTTATAATATTTGTTTTTCCTTTTACTTCGTCTGTAACTGGGAAAGATCTTCGTTTCAGTTTGTTTATCCATGTCCATGTCGTCACTGCCGCGCCTAAAGAACGTACCTGATATTTTCATCTTCCTGAAATGATTGACAAAACTGTTTATGATTCTCCTTATCGACATTACCCTGCTGACCCACCCTTTGAGAACATCTTAGCAAGGGGGTTTTCTGCAATTATCTTCTAAGTGTGTAAATGTCAGGCACGACCTTTAGGCGTGGCAGCAACCAGAGCAGTTCAAAAGGGGGGGGGAGGCAACTTGAGTAGCTTAATCTAGTCCGGTAGCTGGGAGAAGCACAGTGGTGGGGGGGGGGGGGGAACTTTGATCAAATTTTTCGACTTAATTTGGCTTTTCTTGCTTATATTTTAGCCGGAAGGGGGCGCCGTGATTAATTTTCCCCCGGGCTTCTCCAGCCCTAGGAACGGCTCTGGCAGCGATGATATCCATGGTTCAGTTATCCAATAAAACAAAATTGTCAGCATTCCTGTTTTGAAAAGACACCTACGCTACCTTGTTTAAAGGCATCGAGTAACCTTTCGGGATTTGAATTATCGCTCGGCCAAGGATCTTGGATCGAGGATTTGAAAGACTAGAATTTATTTGGGATTTTCCTAAGTGAATCTTGGGATATTGTTAAATTATCAGCGGAAGCCTTTGCTTTGAGAAATATGTTTATTAAGTTTATCCAGCCCATGTAGTTACAAATTAGGCATGTGTTCAGGAAAGGGCCTCGAGCCCATACCCCCTGCCAAAGACTTATTGTTTTCTCAGAGTTTCTTGCATTTTCTATTTGATTCACCACTATTCTGTGTTTCTTCTAAAGTTAGCCCTCTCGAAAAGAAAGCCCAGTGTAAATCATTGTTACAAAAACTTAGCATTTTTCTTTTCTCGCAAACTCATAGCGAGAGGTGAACTAAATTAACCCAAAATGGTATAAAATGACCAGGTTTTGAAGTGTAATCCTCCATGACTACTTACAAGATTTAGGATGAAAAGCTGTCAGCAAACTAACAATAAATTCTCTTAAAGTATTTGCTTTCGTCTTTTTTCCAACCCGTGGTCTATCATTTAAAGTTTTAAGAGAAAGACACTAAATTAAAACTAGACATCCAAGCCTCGGGTGTAGAAAATTAATTAGATGTATATATAGTAAACTTGAATGGAACATATCGCGTCAATATAAGCTTTTCATGAAAACAAAAGTGGGAATTCCTGGCCAAAGTTCAGCTGCAACATTTCCAAGCAGTAAAGTTCCTGTTTTGAAATTATAATTTCTTTCCACTACAAAGAAACATAATTTCACTCGATGTTAAGGACATGTTTTTTTCAATAAATTTAATTCTGAGAATGAGGCATCAAATGAGGGGAGGTGAGATCTAAAATAGCAAAAATTAAGATTTAGACATAAATGGCTTAAACTGCTCTGGTGGAAGTTTTCTAACAATCTTGAAGGGATTCTTCCCCTCCCCCGTCTCCCTTATACATATATAAATTGTTTTCATTTGGGGTAGAAGGAATCCAGTATTATTAAGTGACATTTGCGTGAGAGGGCAAAGGGACAGTTGACAAACCAAACGCACTTCTCAACTGGAAAACTTTTTTACATTAGAGAAGAGGATTATTTGTGAGACTGACTCCCAATGACTGACCAGGTGCTGATCTGATGTGCCCGTGTTACTATTCAAATGCTACGACATTTCAATAGCAACAAGGAGCAAACATATCGTAAAAATATAAAGAAACAATCTTGTGACATTATACAACGGATACCATACTTCAAGCGAGCGCTCATCCGCTCTACAATCAGTCAATGGGTTCCCATGGTTCACAAGAGAATGCGTTTTTATGTCTCTATTTCGACAGGTTCTTTGGCTAGTTTTTTTTTTTTTTTTCAAATATCAAATCAGAATTATCATACATTACGTCATATACAGAATGTATAGCAAGTGTTTCTCAATTTGCTTCCAAGCCTCTATCTGAGTATTTTGTCAGGTCCACAGATATGACTTATTACCCCTAGATAGATAGATAGATTTTATTCCATACAAATATAAAAATCACAGATAATTAAATAGAGCCAACAGGGAGCTAAGCTCGAAAGGAAGGCTAACAATTATTACATAGAGTTCAAGTACACCAAAAATAATGATAAAGATGATAAACCAAAAACATCATAACATATAGAAGGAGAAGGACAAAGGAGGCTACCCCAGCACGGAAAAATCTAAAAATAATACTAAGAAACAAATTATCAATAAAAATCACCCTGTCATCAAAGGTTAATAATATATTCTACTAATTTAGTCTTTAAAAGAAATCGGTTATTAAGATTTCTAAATTTACTATTTAATTTTAGCCTACTTGCTATTGAAGGGATTTGGTATCTTATTGAAAATTTATCTCTTTCACAATGAACCAAAGGGATTCTATACACTCCAAAATGAGCCGACGAAGAAGCGAGTGAGCGAATAGGGGTGACAAGAATTTGTGATTCATAAAAACAACCCCAGGGTTCAATATTCTAACTGCAATCGACTTTGGCCCCTACAACCAATGAAAACTATTGTTTTTCAAAGAGAATGCTTTGCTTTGATTATCAGTGATTAAAATTAATTGCGATAAGCTGTAATTGAAATCAATTGCAATAAGCTATACTGAACGTTGGGCACCTTATTTTGATTTTACAATAGTTCAAAAAAAGAAAAAAAATATGTGAGCATGGGGTTACTTTACATATCAGAAATCAAGACTAAGTATACACTATTCCTTGGAAGTTTTTTCGTAGATCCAATTAAGTTGAGCAATATAGAAGGATAAATCTTAGAACTAAGAATAAACCATTAGAAGCCAATCTAATGAGTGGTCGAGTATGACTCTGAAAGGTGAGCAATTCGAAAGGTTGGGAAACATATGGTAGACGTTTCCCAGGGGAATTGTCTAAGAATTGTTTGTGGCCCACTTTTGAACGACTGTACAATAGACAATATGCTACACAAGTTCAATCCCACTTTTGTAGGGCTATAGTGCAAGAATGATTAAGATGGTAACATCATGTTTCATGGATTAATGATAGAAATGACCAAAGTTGTACATTTTGGAAATAGACTATTCCATAGATTCCCGATTTGATCGTTGTTTTCAAGAAGAGTCCTAAATAGCTACAAAATTGAGTCACGGAATACTTGGTATAAATTCAGCTGAAATCAGCAAACAAAATTTGGCTGATATTGTATGTCTGTTAAACTGAATAATATTGAAAGAAATTTAGGCATTTTTTAAAGAATAATCCTTACATTATCAAAGTATTCGTGATAACGAACTGTAAGTAAGGAGCGACCCGGCTCAATAGTAATCGAAACTCAATAGCAATAGCAAATAGCAATAGATACATCAAAAGAATTCGCTTTTTATGCTGATTTCAATTATATAAGCTTCATCAAGTTTAGTCCAACCCATAAAAAGTTACGCGCCTAAGAAAATTTGCCTGATTTTTGAAAAAAGGGGGAAACGCCCCCTAAAAGTCATAGAAACTTAACGAAAATCACACCATCAGATTCAGCGTATCAGATAACCTTACAGTAGAGGTTTCAAGCTCCTATCTGCAAAAATGTGAAATTTTGTGTTTTTTTGCCAAAAGAAACATCACGGATGCGTGTTTCTTTGTTGTTTTTTTTTCCATGGGTGATCGTATCGACCCAGTGGTCCTAGAATATTGCGGGAAGGCTCATTCGAACGGAAATTAAAAGTTCTAGTGCCCTTTTCAAGTGACCAAAAAAATGGAGGACAACTAGGCCCCCTCCCACGCTCATTTTTTCCAAGAGTCACCCGATCAAAATTTTGAGATAGCCATTTTGTTCAGAATGATCGAAAATTATAATAACTATGTCTTTGAGGATGATTAATCCCCCAGAGTCCCCAAGGGAAGAGCTGCAAGTTATGAAATTTGCCCAATGTTTACGTATAGTATTGGTTATTGGGAAGCATAAACTCATTTTCAGGGGGATTTTTTATGGTAGTGGGGGGGAGGGGGGGGGGGGGTTACTTGGAGAATCTTTCCACGGAAGAAGTTTTCATGGGGGAAGGGACATTGCTATGAAGGGGACATCGGATTTCCCAGCATTATTTAAAAAAACGATCATGAATTAAATGAAAAAAACAAGTTCTTCAACTGAAACTAAGGAGCACTTCAAAACTTAAAACGAACAGAAATTATTACGTATATGACTGGGTTTGCCCCCTAGTCGATACCTGGCTCTTTACGCTAGTTTTTTTTAGTAATTTCATAAGAGCTATTTCTTCTAATTAACAGACTTTGTGATTAAGGGTCATTCTTAAAGAATTGGAACAAAATTTGAACGTTAGCGTAAAGAGCGAGGTATTGACTAGGGGGGTAAACCCCCTAATATACACAATAGAAATATACGAATATAGAAGTTCGTTACGTAAATTAATTCGTAAGTTACGTATATTTATTACAAATAAAAATTGAGAAAGCCATTTAACCAAAAAAGTAAAGTTAATATGCAATTTCGTTTTAATTATTCATGTACGGTGAGCCCAAATCAAAACCTGCATTAATTCAAAAACGTTCAGAAATTAAATAAAAAAACAAGTTTTTTTTTATCTGAAAGTAAAAGCGACATTAAAACTTAAAACGAACAGAAATTATTCCGTATATGAAAGGGACTGTCCCCTCCTCAACGCCTCGCTCTTTACGCTAAAGTTTGACTCTGTCTCAGAACTTTATTTTTTTAAACAATAAAAAACTTTAGCGTAAAGAGCAAGGCGCTGAGGAGGGGACAGCCCCTTTCATATACGTAATAATTTCTGTTTGTTGTAAGTTTTAAATGTCGCTCCTTAATTTCAGTTAAAAAAAACTTGTTTTTTTTAAGCAGCATAACATTATTATAAAATTTTACAGCGCAACGAATTATAATTAAAACAATCTATGATCGAATTATGATCATTATGGATTATCGTGAATTTCGAAGGCTTTCAGAATTTGAGGAAATATCTCTATCCAGATGGGGTCATATGAGCCACAGGACATCCTCCAACGTCCTGAACACAATTTCACTTGCCAGGTGCCAAGTGAGGCGGAAAACGCCAGGTCTTATTGCAAGGCAAGAGAAGACTCGGACAGGGAAGGAAGAATTTTGTTATTTCTAAATTCGCGACACAAGACCCCTTAAATATCAGCTCTCGACGCAACATCAAACATTTCAATAAAAGACTGGAGCGAATCATAGGGAACGACTGAACAAGCACTATTAAGATGGACCCTATTCTGAACCTTTCAAGGTGCCAACAACATTTTCGGAGCACCGACATACATCGGGCATCCATAATCGGCGATGGGTCCGATGCAAGACTTGTGAAGAGGGATGATCGAGCTGAGCGGTAAAAGACTTTCTTGGAGCGAAGAGTGATCCCCAGAAGATTCTCATACGATCGAGGTGAGGTTTTCCAAGAGATATCTATGGAGAAGTGGATTCCGAAAACCCGAGGCTCCTAGACTCTCTTTATAGCTTCATTCGTCAAGATAAAATTGGGGTGTATGCATGGCAGTTTTTACTGACAGATCACCAGGTTCTTTGGTTTGATAAATGAAAATTGACCATCCATATCATCCACTTATCAATTTCCAAAAGATCCATCGGCATGGGCAGAGAGGCTTGAATTTGACCATCGTCTTTCGGAATGGCTACGTTGTCGTAATGTCGTCATCAAAGCAATGCAGAAGGCCTGCAAGGCACTGTCATTTATCTGGAGAATGAAAAGTGTAGGTCCCTACGCATAATCGCAAGATACTACTCTGGGGCACGCCTGCCTTTATTGGATATTCGCGGAAAGTGAACCTGCCAAGAACAACTCTCAGGGAACGATCAGAAAGGAAGTTCTTGATCACTATTAAGACGTCTGCGGACACAATACAAGTAAACTTTCTTTAGTAAGTTACGATGGCCTACTCTTGTCAAAATTTTTGCGATGTCTAATCACAATAGCCTGATGGCATATCTTTTTGTAAGAAATTTGATCCACTCCTGGTGCTGGGTCAATAGGTAGTTGAGCGTTAAACCTTCCAGCAGAATACACATGGGCATTCACCTAAGAGGTCATTTGACTCCAGTATATCATTGGAAACGCTTCCCTAAAGTTTCCCAATGCAGGAGAGGAGGCTAAAAGTCCTATGGGAGCATATGCCTGTGGGGTTGCTATCTGATTTAGGTGTAGAAATGACATGGCGGATATACATGCGTGCGGAAAGGTTCCAGAGCGAAAAAACAGTCGGAAAAGCATTGAAAAATATCTAGATAATTTTGCACCGCAGCAATTCAAGACAAAATAAGATATGCTGTCAGGAACCGTGGATTTGGTCACATCAAGCCACTTTAAAATGCGAAGGACTTAAAGGAAGGTATAGTTTACACAATCAAGGACAGTATCGGTTTGATCAAGATGAAATGTTTCGGCTTCGTCCAGATTTTAGAATCTGGACGGCAAACGCCTTAGCAAGAGCTTCGATTTGGCTTGTGGATCTTCCAAGATAGTCCTGTCATTGATTTTTAGGGAAGGAATTAAAGTTTCCTTAGACAACGGTAAACCCTCTATGACAATTCTCTGCATGCTCTTCAGCATTCTGAAGCTTAGTAGCAAATTTTCCTCCATATTGAACCCGAGATTGTCAAATCTTGCGAATTGCGTCTTTTCTTGCTTTTATAAAAATCAAGTCTGTCCTATTTGTTCTCTGAGAGTAGCCACAGCATGTGCGCCTTTTGGACGTTATCGTACATACTAGAGATTTAAACAAAGTAAATGCTTCCTGGGAGGGAGTCGAGAGTTAAACTCTAAACAGAGTGGATTAGTATGCTCAGCTCTGTTCATCTTAGGCGGCACGGTTCTCCGATGAGTCACCAGTAAGGACAAAATCACCATAATTACCAGGAAGTATCAGCAAGTTGTTCTATCACAAGCACTCCATGCAGGGCCGTATCCAGGATTTTTTCGGGGTGGGAGGAGGGTTGACACAAAAAAAAAAACTTTAAAAAAACGCATCAAAAATTTGTTTATATTTATTTTTTTACGGGTCAGAGAAATATTTCAGGGGGAAAGGTTCAAACCCCCTACCTCCCTGGATATGGCCTTGACTCCATGTTTTCCTTTTCGGTTGCAACAATTGTCTATTTTCCCGATAACAACAAGCATTTCTCTTTTAATACATGGGAAGTAAATTTTCATTCCTAAAAAAAGTTTTTAGCATTCTTATTTTACTCCTTTAGTTTTCACTGGTTTCGGATATTTTATTAAATAAAAAAAACAAGTTTTTTTCAACTGAAAGTAAGGAGCAACATTAAAACTTAAAACGAACAGAAATTATTACGTATATGAGGGGGTTCGCCCTCTAGGCAATCCCTCGCTCTTTATGCTAAAGTTAGAATTTTGTTCCAATTCTTTAAGAATGTCCCCTGAATCACAAAGGCCGTTTAATTGGAATTAATTAGAAAAACTTTTTCCACAAAATAAGTTTTTCAAAGACAAGTAAAGAACTCCATTAAACCAAAAATGAGTCCTTTCCCCGGGGACTGTGGGGGATTAAGTCATCCTCAGAGACATGTTTATTAGATTTTCAAATATGCTGAACAAAATGGCTATCTCAAAATTTTGATCGGGTGACTTTGGAGAAAAATGAGCGCGGGCAGGGGCCTAGTTGTCCTCCATTTTTTTGGTCACTTAAAAAGGGCACTAGAACTTCTAATTTCCGTTCGAATGAGCCCTCTCGCGATATCCTAGGAGCACTGGATCGATACAATCATCCCTGAAAAAAAAAAAAATAAACACACATCCGTAATCTTTCTTCTGGCAAAAAATACAAAATTCCACATTTTTGCAGATACGAGCTTGAAACCTCTATAGAAGGGCTTTCTGATACGCTGAATATGAAGGTTTGATTTTCATTAAGATGCTATCACTTTTAGGGGGTATTTCCCCCTTTTTTCTAAAATAAGGCAAATTTTTTCAGTAGCTCGTAACTTTTGATGAGTAAGACTAAACTTGATTAAATTATATATTTGAAATCACCATAAAATCTGATTCTTTTGATGTATCTACTGGTATTCCATTTTTTAGAGTTTTGGTTACTATTGAGCCGGGTCGCTCCTTACTTACAGTTCGTTACCACGAACTGTTTGATAAATACTAGCATAATTTAAAGAAGGGTTAAAATGTCTACATAAATAGCGTCAAAGAAAATTCTGGATACAAAATTGATATTAATTAATATAGTTAAAATGTAATATTAATTAATTCATGAGTTCTTATCGCAAATGAGTAAATTAAAAAAAAAAATTAACACAATAGGACCACCGACAACGAGAAGTGGGTTTTTCCAAGCAGTAGGAAAAAGAACACACTATTTTTCACTTTTAAATACACTAGGAGATAAAATCTTAAGAAAAAAGTATTTCCACAGCTTTTTTTTTACTCTTTTTGGCGATTTTTTTTAAATACTAACTGGAATTTATAAAGGACTGGTAGCGTCTGATGATATTACAGGGACAAAATATCTCATATTAGTTAAAACTAATTAAATGCTTGATTAATATTATTTGATTTGTATTGTGTTATTGAGTATGAACAAGTTTGTAACGTATCAGCTTGATCAAACAACGAGAATCACGAGATGGGACATGGACCGAAGAAGTTAAATAAAATCGTTTAAAGCAAGTTCTGGAAGTTGGGATTTGTCAGTGAAAAAGTATTGGTTGTTTGTTAATTTATTGCTCAATTATCATTGACTAAATGCATTGGTTGAGCTACCAAATCAAACAAAAAACACAACGTATACGCTTTGAAACAAAACAACGTCGATTAGGATTAAACTGTAAGTCCGTTTTAGGCTGAACAATTAAGTGCAATAAGTATTCGCAGTTGCTAAGTACAAAAAAGATCGCTTAAAATTCGCAACTTAATTTTGCAATATAGATAATAAAAGAATTTTTAAAAGTGTAACGTAGCTTCTGAATCACATCAAAGAAACAATTGGGCCAACGGATTCTAGAGCCAGAACTTTCAGGAAACGGTAACTTTTAAAATTTTCAGCCTAAATTACCAAAATTATATTATTTTTATTAGAGTAATTAAATGTAATAATTGAAAGCAGCAACTAAATGAATAAATAAATATCAAAATCGCAAAACGCATTTGTAATATAGATTACAGTTTAAATAATAAATTAATATTTAAATATGTAATCTAGCTTCTGAATCCCGTCGGAAAAACGATCAGGCCAATGAGGCCAACAGGTACTACTAACATGACTTCAGTAGCAAACAACTATCAAGATTGCAATCTAAATTGTTAATAAAATTAAATTATTAGGCCATTTTTAGTTGGAGTAATGAGGTACAGTAAGTATTTGCTACTGCTAAGTAGTTAACAGATTTTTTAAAATCCTGATCTAAATTTGCAATATAAAGCCAACTTGGAAAATTGATATAAATAAATAATTATTTTAAATTCTTACCTTCTTAATCCCACCGGAGAAAAGATTAGGCAATAGATGACAACGAATCTTTAAGCCATAAATTCAGCAAAAAACAGTTATTAAATTATAATCTAAATTATAAATATTATATTGGTAGTCCATTTTAGTTAGAACAATCAAGTTCAATAAAATATTACCTACCACAAAGTAAACAAGAAAATATTCAAGGAAATGTCGGCCCTAGGTCAGGGCGAGGGACAAAATCAACGTCCGAACAAAGCGTTCGTTGTGAGATGGCACTGGCATTCCAGCAAGAGATTCAAAGACTCTACACAAGTTTTTCGACACAGAGAGACTAAACTAACTGATGATAAGACCGGTCTATGGACAATTCTATAATCACTTTATTCCTTTTTAGTCTTTGAACAAGGTATATGAATATTTCATGAGGCAATTAATTGAGGCACAGCCTTAAGCATTAACACCATTTTTAGAAAGAAAAGAGTATACAAACAATAAATCATTTGATACATTTTTTTTGATACACCTATTCTACTAATGAATTTAAAAAATAAAATCAGACCAAATGGAATGTATACATGAAGTGTTCTGAGACCATTGGACCAGGCCCACAAAACAAGCATTGAATAAGAAGATTTATTGTCGTTTTTTACTTTAATTAAATAAAAAAAAACAAGTTTTTTTAACTTAAAATAAGGAGCAACATTGAAACTTAAAACGAACAGAAATTATTCCGTATATGAAAGGAGCTGTCCCCTCTTCAACACCTCGCTCTTTACGCAACAGCTTTTTTCATTTTTTAAGAATAAAGTTGTGAGACAGAGTCAAACTTTAGCGTAAAGGGCCAGGCGTTGAGGAGGAGACAGTCCCTTTCATATACGGAATAATTTCTGTTCGTTTTAAATTTTAATGTCGCTCCTTACTTTCAGTTAAAAAAACTTGTTTTTTTTTAATATTTAACTTCTGAACGTTTTTGAATAAATGAAGCTTTGATTTTGGCAAACCGTACATGAATAATTAAAAGGACTTGTGCATATTAATTTTTTTTGGCTAAATGGCTTTCTCGAAATTTTGGATCTGACGTATTTTACGAATTAACTTACGTAACGAAATTCTATATTCGTATATTTTTATTATGTATATTAGGGGGTTCGCCCCCTAGTCAATACCTCGCTCTTTACGCTTAAGTTCAGAATTTGTTCTGATTCTTTAAGAATGACCCCTTAATCACAAAGGCCGTTAATTAGAATACATAGCTCTGATGAAAGTAAAAAAAAAATTTAGCGTAAGGAGCGAGGTAATGACTAGGGGGCGAACCATATACGTAATACTTTCTGTTCGTTTTAAGTTTCGATGTTGCTCCTCACTTTCAGTTGAAAAAATTATTTTTTTTTAATTTAATTTCTGATCCTTTTTTTTAAATAATGCTGGGAAATCCGGCACCCCCTTCAAAGCATTGTCCATTCTCCCATGGAAATTTCCTCCATGTAAAGTTTCTCCCACGTACCCCCCCCCCCCAAACTACCATAAAAAATCCCCCCTGAAAACTTCAGTATACTTCGCAATAACCAATACTATATGTAAACATTGGGCAAAGTTCATAACTTGCAGACCTTCCCCCGGGGACTATGGGGGATTAAATCATCCTCAAAGACGTAGTTATAGTATTTTTCGACTATGCTGAACAAAATAGCCGTCTCAAAATTTTGATCGGGTGACTTTGGGAAAAAATGAGCGTGGGAGGGGGCCTATTTGCCCTCCATTTTTTGGTCACTCAAAAAGGGCACTAGAACTTTTAATTTCCGTTCAAATGAGCCCTCCCGCGTTATTCTAGGACCACTGGGTCGATACGATCACCCCAGAAAAAAAAACGCATCCGTGATCTTTCTTCTGGAAAAAATACAAAATTACACATTTTTGCAGATAGGAGCTTGAAACTCCTATAGTCTAGTAGGGTTCTCTGATACGCTGAATCTGATGGTGTGATTTTCATTAAAGTTCTATAACGTTTTAGGCGGTATTTCCCCCTTTTTTCCAAAATAAGGCAAATTTTCTCAGGCACGTAATTTTTGTTAAGTATGACTAAACTTGATGAAACATATATATATATATGAAATCAGCCTAAAAATCTGATTCTTTTGATGTATCTATTGGTATCAAAATTCCATTTTTCAGAGTTTCGGTTGCTATTGAGTCGGGTCGCTCCTTACAGTTTCTTACCACGAACTGTTTGATAATAGATTAAAAAAACAGATTTTTCAACCGAAAGTAAGGAGAAACATTAAAACTAAAAACGAACAGAAAATTTTCGGTGCATGAAGGGGTTGCCCCCCTACTCAATACCTTGCTCTTCACGCTATACTTTTGAAAAAGCTTCCTTCATATATAGAATAATTTCTGTTCGTTTTGAGTTTTAAACGTTACTTTCACGTTACGCTCGTTACTTTCAGTTGAAAAAACTTGTGTTTTTATTTAATTTCTGATCGTTTTTCAAATGATGTTGGTAAATCTGGCTGACCCTCTACGAAAAATGTCCTCCCCTCACGGGAAATTCCTCCACGGAATGTTCCTCCAACGAAAAAAAACATCTCCTTAAAATTCCTTCCGAATAATTCCATCATCGCTGAAAATTACCGCCCCCTCCACCCGTGAAATTTCTTTCAGACGATTCAGTTTGAGAAATAATTCTTGGCATGCTTTCATTTGAAAAGAAACTTCAAGCTCTAATCGTTTTTCCGATCACTCCAGAAATCCCCCCCTTCCATGAATTTTTGTCCAAATGCACAATTGAGTAGGCAGAGAGAGAGAAAGAGAGAGAGAGAGAGAGAGAGGAGAGAGAGAGAGAGAGAGAGAGAGAGAGAGAGAGAGAGAGAGAGAGCGAGAGAGAGAGAGAGAGAGAGAGAGAGAGAGAGAAAGACCAATATAATATAAATACGTATAGAAATTCTGTCCAATCCCCCCAGTGTAAAATTTCCCCTAGACAATTAATCCCCATGATTTTCCCCCTCACGAAAAATCATCCCCATGGAAACCCACCCCAAGCACAAAATCCAACCCCCGAAAAATGTCCACTTGCTTCCAAATAATAAATACTACACGTAAACAACGGACAAATTTTATAACTTAAATACCTTCCCCAGGGGCTGTGGGGGGGGGGGTCTTATTATATCTAAAGGCATGGTTTTGGGACCTTTCAACTGTGCTGAACAAAATGCCTATCTGAAAATGTTGATCGAACGACTTTGAGGAAAAAAGAGACGTGGGAGCGGGACCAGTTGCCCCTCCAATATTTTTGGTCACTTAAAAAGGGCACTAGAATTTTTAACTTCGGCTCAAATGAGCCCTCTCCCGATGTTCTAGGAACATTGGTCAAAACAATCACCCCTGAAAACAGAAAGAAAAACGAATAAACACGCACCCGTGATCTTTCTTTTGGTAAAGAATACACAATTTTTTGTAGAAAGAAGCTTAAAACCTCTACAGTAGGGCTCTCTGTTAGGCTGAATCTGATGATGTTATTTTCAGGAATATTCTTTGACTTTTAGGGAGTGTTTCCACCCTTTTTCAAAAATTAGGCGAATTTTCTCAGGCTCGTAGGCTTTTAAAAGTTACACTAAGCTTAATGAATCTTATATATTTGGAATCAGCATAATAAGCCAATTCTTTTGTTATATCTATTAATTAAAAAAAAAAAAACTGTTTCCATAAAATAATTTTTTCAAAGAAAAGTAAAGAACTCCATTAAACCAAAGATGAGCAAAAATAAAATCAAATAATCCACCGAGCGTGAATCTACCGCAAATCAGCATCGATAAATAAATGAAACCCTGAAAGAACAGAAATTACAATAAATAACCGAGTCACACTCAAAACGAGCAGAAATTAAAATGAGTAGGGCTTAAACCCACATGCCCTCCCAAGGCCAGAACATAATTTGCACTTTACTGAAAAAATTTAATTTTTTTTACTTTTATAATTTTAATAAATCAAATAATATTAACATTTTGATTACTAAATATCAGTATATGTATATTAAAGTGACAATGGACATTCATTTGTATTTTTGTATTTTTTTTGGGGTTTCATTTATTTATCGATGCTGATTTGTGATAATTTCACGCTTAGTAGATTCTTTAATTTTATTTTTGCCCATTTTTGGTTTAATAGAGTTCTTTACTTTTCTTTGAAAAACTTATTTCGTGGAAAGTTTTTTTTTAATTAATTTCTTTTCGTTTTATATTGACAAAGTCTTTTCAGGGAAAAAGAAAAAAAAATACTTTAAATCTTTTGTTTTTTCAAAGACTTTATAGTTTGGCCTGCTATTTGTATGCTGGAGAAAAAATTTCAGCAAGTTTTAACAACATACACCCTTTTAAAAATCTGGACACAAATAGTAGTGTTTAATTTAGTTTCATACTTTCTCTAGTTGACCTAAAATAGAAAACTTGATACCATTCGCAAAAATTCTGTTTACTTTCTTTGATAGCTTGGATACACTTACACTATTTTGATTTGGATAAATTTTAAGAGCAGAAGTAGCCCCGAAAGTTTGAACATAATACCCTCAGTCGTTCTTGGGATACTGCTGTGATGCCTTATTGGGAATTAGCATTAACACAGTGCATTTTGATTTAATCTTAAGGCAAAATTTAGTTTTTAAACATAATGGGCAAATGAGTAGAAAGGGGGGTCCGACTCCGAACGGGCACCCCTGCTGCCATCTACAATTTAGTTTAATGCTGACGGGACATAATTTATTCAAGGATTATCGATCGAGTCTAATGGGGGTCAAGGTTGATTTATTTGCTGTTGTTTGTCCAGGTGTAATGACACATGAAGGGTGATTTACATAATCGATAGGGGAATTATTGGTTCACGAAGGGGGAATTAAGAAACAAACATGGCTTCATTATTGTTTGGCTAGCCTAACCTGAGAAATTGATTTACATAATCGCTAGGGGAAATTATTGATTCACGAGCGTGACAGTACACCTAATATGGTCATAGAGTCCCTAGGGAGAAAGATTACGTAATCGCTCAATGACCTCTTTTTCCAAGATCGATTTATTTGTTGTTTCTATGTGTAATAACTCCGGGACGAAGGTTGCACATGCGCATTGAATTCTATCGGGAACAATGTTATTGATCTAGGACTCAAGGGGGAAGTGAATTTCCGAGAACTTGATTGCGTAATCGATTGGGAATTTTATTGATCCGATAACGGGAAACAGTTAGATCACGTGTTTCCTTCTCAGCCAATCAGCGAGTCGGTTACATCCCCCTTCTCAGTCAATCAGAGGGACTGGTTACATATGATTTCCCCGTTACATAACAATTCGCCCTTGAGATTTCGTATATAACGGGCATGCAATGTGATTAAATTATCAGAAAGTAAAGTTAACCTGACAATGGATAGAACAATGAATGATATTGATGAACTTGAAGCCTTGGCAACTTCAATTTACCATGTAAGTTCTGTTTTCATTTTTATTTTCAAAATAAAATTATTTTCATTGGTTACCCTCTACTATATTCGGGTAACCCCCCCCCCCCTATACAAACGCCACTATATGATGTTTATACTCGATAAAAAACGTAAAATACGCTCTTTTTTTCGTTACGTAAACCCCATCCTTCCTTCCCCCTCTGTTTACGACCTTAATTCTGTTTTTGATAAATTCCGTATCTTATCTAAAAGCAACTGTCAACTTTCTGTCAATCCCTTAATATACTGTTTTCACCGCTATGGCTTGACTTACAGATTTCTCGCAACGATTTAAATAGCTGATAATTACTGACATCCCTTTAAAGTACATCCGGCTTTGGTAAATATACAAGAATTTGGATAGCGGCTTAGCCAAAAGGTTTCTCTGAGAAGGATAGTTTTTCACATCGAATTAAAAAACAGTTTCGCGTGAAAAGAGAGATTATTGTTAATTAACCTTGTGTGGTTACAGGCTTTGCGTAATTCTATGTGGTATGGAAGCATGGAAATGAGTTATTTCCAAATTAATGCCTAACAATATTTTTAGGACATTGGTGAAAGGTGGGGTGGGGGGGGGGGGTTGACAATGCCTCAAGTCTAACACCTCCATTGTAAGGTGAAAACAAACTGTTTCTTCGCGTGAAAAGTAAGGGGAGTGGGTTTAAGAAAAAGATACATTGCTTTATTATGCGTAAATTGAATAGCATTTTTACCTATGATCGCAAATTTTAGGCCTATAAGCTATGTGTTAACAATCTATATATCTTATTTAAAGCCTATAGACTGGAATATTTAAATGGTAAAAATATAAACATTGATTTCTATCCTAAGACTACAGACTACTGTTTGTCAAGATTTATTTTTTCACAAGTTGTGCAATAAAAACGTTTGATTTCTGAGCCAACTATATTTCTCGCAAAATTTCACTTTTTGCTTTGCTTTTGGGTTTAGGGGGAGAGGGCTTCTTAGTGATAAATGCTTTTCTAGACAAAATTATGCGGATAATGATACTAACTTTCTTTCTGTAAAAAGGGGCAAATTATTTCAATACTAACTTTTTTCTCTTCTTTTTAAGGCCAATTATGAAGAATGTATGACGCACCACCCGCTAAGAAAGCCAGAGAGGGTGTGGCAGCCCCATCAGTGCCAGCCCCTATGCAGTCATGTAGAAAGCTAAAAAGAGAGTGGATGACTGCTCACATGATGGCGAGCCACGCTGCTCCAACTCCCCAAGCCCATGACATTGCTGGCCCAGCTGCGCAAGAACATAGCGCTACCGCCCCGCCCGCCCTCCAACACACACTACCTGGGCCTTCGGGCACCCAAGTGCAGCCAGGATTTGGAAATGTGAGCATTTTTTTTCCTACCTATCATATGGAAATATCTATCAATTTCTTCCAACTTTTATAGGCCTTTTCTACATGCACCATTTTCGAACACTGCGTAAAAGTATATCTCAGCTGGATATTGAAAGATTTTTTCTCCTCAAAGGAAATATAATGTTCTCCCTTTTGAATCATGTCAAGTGCATGCATTCACCCTTTTGCTAAATTAGATTAGTGAAGCCAAAAAAAAGCTCTATATTCTGGTCTAAGTAAGGTTAGGTAATTTCTATCGTGATATAAACGAAAGGTTAATCTTGTTTCTACAAATTTCTTAAAAAAGACTTTCTATCGGAATGAGTTGGGTATCATGACAGGAGATGTCTATCCTTTTCAAATCATGTTTTTTGTTTTATTTTTTTTTTCCCAGAGCAGATAAAGAGTATTAATATGAAATTTTATTTGGAGGGATTGTTTGAACAATATCAAATTACCGTCTTCTATGTCATGTGACGTTTTAGACTGTAAATATCTTATACTAATATAAGATATGCTGCGGGCCGGGGAAGCGCCACAGGATGCGATGCGGGCCCGAGAAGCATCGCGGGAAGCGATGCGGACCCGAGAAGCGCCACGGGAAGCGCTGCGAGAAGCGCTGCGGGAAAGTGCCGCGAAAAAAAAAATTGAACACTTTGAAAATAAACGAACAAATTGCCGCCTTCTATGTCATATCTTTGATTATCTTAAGTTGGAACTTTCAGTTGAATTAACCAAATGTTATTAAGCAATAATAATCCAAATTTTAACAGTAGGGATGATTTGAACACTTTGAAAATAAGCTATTTTTCATTTATAGGTTGTCCTGGTTCCATACTCGCCATCCAGTGAAGAAGAGGAAGAAGATGCATCTTTGGAGTATCGTGAAAATGAAATATCTTGGCAAGGTATCGTTAATGAAATACCTGAAAATATCGATGATTTTTTAACTAATTATTTTAATGTAGATAGTAGCACAGTTGAACAGGGGGACTTACCTTTGCTAAGTCCGAATACTTTGCTGCTTTTAGATGATTTTACACGGGAATTAACAGGGAACCCTCCCCCACTGATTACACGAGTCCACTTCGAACAACTGAAGTGGAGCATTCGCCAGATATTGTTGAAAAACTTGGGGAAGGGGGTAATATACAAGAGGGGGAGGGGGGTACACCATTTCCCGATTTTCAATTGACCAACAGAATTTTAAATGCAATAGTTGTTTACACTGCGACGTTTGGTGACCCTTTTAATACACTTATGGGGGGAAAATTTGTTTTTGACCCTGTAGAAATTGTGCACAACTATGTAGATAAAATTCGTGCACTTCTGGAGAACCAAATGCAATTGTGGGGGAGGGAATCAATTAAGGTCTCTATTGTTTTAAAAGTGTTCTATTTAAATGAGGGGAAAAGTGAAGTTTATTATCATTATATACATTCCGAGATGCGTTTGGTTTATTCGAATTTAGAAAATTTTGAGGGTGCTTTCGTGGATTGGGTGGATCAAATTATAACGCATCTTGAGAACTTTAATGAAAACGGTAGTGGGTCTCTAGTTCTTTTTGTTGAAAATTTAAGTGTTAATATTTGTAAATTTAAGAAAGATTTTATTTTAAGAGGGGGTGGTGGTGAGAGGGATACAGTTTTAAAATATAATCCAGATCTAGAAGGTTGTCAAGGTGTCCAGCGGATCTGTTTTGAAACAGGTCAAATGTGTTTCAGATATGCTTTCCTCATATCAGCATACGAGCCTCTAGCTCGTGACGCTACTAAGAAGAATTTAGACAATTGGGCTATACATGGGAAGGACGGGTCCGATTTTCCCATTGTAGATTTTTCTTGTTTAGAGGGGAAATACCCAGTAACGCTTCGATCCATTGATATTTTTGAAAGGGCTAATGCCCACTTAAATATCGGCGTTACTGTGGTTCAGTATGAAACTGAATTTGAAGATGGGGTTCGTTTAAAAAAGAAGGGGGTGGTCTTCCCTGTAAGGGGCCCGTCAGTTGATTTGGTCAACACTGGGTTTGGTTGCTATACACACCACCTAGTGACCCTGCCAATTCAATTGGACATTTTAATCCGATTACCGACATTAGTAGAGTTCTGGGGGAGGGTAAGCATAGGGGGGAACGTTTCTACTGTCCAACATGCCTCTCACAATTCCGTAGTGATATAAAACTACGGGATCACATGAGGCATTGTAGCCGCCACGGCTATCAGACAGTGGAAACGGTTTCAGGGGATAGGGCAATTCTACGATTCAAAAATTTCCAGAACACCCTTCTCCAGTGCAACAAAATATCTTTAGACTGTGAAGCTAAGCTGGTGGAGGTGAACGACCCCCAATTTCCAAACCGAGTCAAAGAACATCAGGCTATTGCAGTTTCCTATGCTCACGCGCAAAGAGACAGTTCTAACACCATGCAGTTGTTAGAAATAGTTGAAACATTGGATGAGGGGCCCGAGTGCATGGTCAAGGCACTGACTAAACTAATTGGCACGGCTAATGGTGCTATTTCTCGTTTGAGAAATACCCATTATCCAATGGTGTTGTCTGCAGAGGATCGTCTCGCGATTAAAAATCAAAAAATATGTTGGGTATGTAAGGGAGAGTTTGTAGAGGTGGATAAGGGGACTAAAGGGAAAAGAGGGGGGAGGGGGAAAGTCAGAGATCATAATCACTTGTGGCAGGAAATATCCTCGGGGGTAGTAATTTTAGGGGGGTTGCGCATCAATCGTGTAATTTAAATGTTAGCCAGCAGTTTTTTATCCCTGTTTTTATCCACAACTCTAATTATGACTTAAAATTTATTTTACCGGCACTGGCACGTATGCATAGGGAGGGAGGGGGAGTAGATTGTCCATGGGTAAATAGTTCATTTACCTATAACATTATCCCCAAATCGGCAGAGAAGTTGTTGCTTCTCGAACTGAAATGGCAGGCAGTGGATAATGGGCATACGTGCTGGAATAAAATCAGGTTTTTAGATTCCTTTAGTTTTTTCCCAAGGCATTGAGTCAATTGATTCAAGTGCAAAAAAGCGACAATTTTGATAGCTTTCCCTTGCTTAAACAGCACTTTCCAGACGGTGAAATGTATGACCTGTTGACCTGCAAAGGTATATACGCATACGACTATTACTGTTCTGGCGCTCGCTTAAGTGAGGTGAAACTACCTCCAATTGAAGCTTTTTACAATTCACTGACCAACAGTGAATGCACAGCCGAGGAGTATGAGTTTGCCAAGAAGGTGTGGTCCAAGGGGGATTGTAAAAATGGGTGGGATTATTGTAGACTGTACTTGGCCAGTGACGTTCTAACTCTGTTGGATATAGTCTGTAAGAACACAGACCAAATCTATTCAGAGTTCGGGTTAGATATAGGCTATTATTTCTCCACACCCCATTTAGTGATGGATTTAATTTTAAAAATTAGCAGGGAGGAAATAGGCCTAATCACCGATGTAGATCAGCACCTTTTTGTAGAGCGTTCAATGAGGGGAGGGTATGTTTTTCATGGGGACCGCGTCTTATCGACCGATCCGAGCGGACAAAAGCACCGGTGCAAAGTCAAATGCAGTGTTCTTGGACATGAACTCATTGTACCCCTCGGCAATGTCACACTACTCTTTGCCGTGTGGGAACTATCAATGGCTTGAGAATCCTTGTGAGTTCCCCGACATTACCACCGTCGAGGACAATGGGCCACAAGGATGGTTCTTTGAAGTTGACGGTCACATTCCGCTGGCGCTTCACGACTCAGTCAAAGATTTTGTCTTTCCCTGTATCAATCGCCCGTGAGCAGGGACTCTCTGAGCCCCTACAATCGTTCATTGGTTGAGGATATGGGGATGCACTGGACTCCCTCCAAACAGAAACTGATTGCTGATTTGGACCCTAAGGAGAATATCGTTGTTCACCATGTGCTTTTGCACTGGATGGTGAGCAATGGTTTCAAGATCACCAAAATACACAGGGTCCTGCAGTTCAATCAGCGACCATATTTGAAAACGTTTATCGACACCTTTGTCGATAAACGCTCTAGGGCAAATTCAAAGGTGGAGAAGGAAATGTATAAGCTCATTCTAAATTCAGCGTTTGGCAAAATGTGTGAAAGCGTTCGTAATAGATCTCGCTGCGACGTCGTGACTGACCCTCTAGAGTGTGCACGAATTATTGCCGACCCTAATTTTACATCGTTCACGAGCATAGAGACTGGCATGGTTCTTCTACACAGGCGAAAGCGAAATGTGGTACTGAACAAGAATATTGCAGGCGGCAGTTCAGTACTGGAAATTTCAAAAAAGCTCATGTTGTCGTTCTTTTACAATGTGTGCAAGGTGCAATGGCCACGGGAGGGGGAGGTTCAAGTTTACTATGGTGATACAGATTCTCTGCTGTTAAAGGTAAATGGGACTGAAGATTTATTGGGTGATTTAGAAAAGGGGGAACACATCAGCTCGCGGATGGATTTCACCAACTGGAATCCATCACTCTACCCCGAGTTGGTGAAACGTCAAGCCCCCAACCAACTATTAATGTTAAAATCAGAGACGGGAGTGATTTGATATCCCGGGGGGTGTTCCCGGGCCCCAAAGTCTATTGCGTTGAAACTCATAGTGGGGATGAAAAGAAGGCGTGTAAAGGGGTGCCTACACATTTTGTAAAGAGCAATTTCAACATGAGCGTGTACAGAGACTGTGTAGAAAGTAGCCTAGTGCCGAGAGCACAAGTGCTTGCAATTCGCTCTCTACAGTATAGAAATTATACTGTGAGAGTGGAGAAGAATGCAATGTCGTGTATATCCGACAAAGTCTATGTGCTCGAGAATGGTGTGAGTGTCCTACCCCACGGCCACTACCGTATTTCAGACCGAGTTGAATGCATAGACTATCGCAATCAACTTGGTCTGGATAAATTAACCTAACCTGAACTAGTCCCAACCAACCACTAACCACTAACCAACTAACCACCACCAACCTGTTCATAAATTAACTAACCTGACCCAATCTAACCACCTTAACTCAACTGTTCATCTAACCACCACCACCACTAACCCAACCACTAACCCAACCACTAACCCTGTAGCAGCCGCAGTGATCGGACAACTATTGTAGTGTTTTTTTTTCCACCGCGGCTCCCGGGGGAGGGGGGGGGGGGTCCCTTCCCGCGGCCGCCCAGGGTGGGGGGGGTCCCGCCGCGGCCGGCCGGCCTTCGCCCCGCGGCCCCGGGGGTGGGGGGGATCCCACCTTTAAATTCACTGTAATGTGTTCAACTGTGCTAGCGTTTCCGTGAGTGTCTGTTTTCAAGTGTTTTCTGTGTTTTTTTTGCGTGTTGTTGTATAGAAAAGTTGTTTTTTTTTTTGTGTACAGAGTTTAAGTTGACAATAAGTGCTTTAAAAGATGTGTCAGGTACAGAAAAGTGTTGATGATGGACAAAAAGTGTTTTTAAAAAAAGACAATAAGTGTTCTTGCTGATGGACAAAAGTGTTTTTGTTTTTATTGTACATAGAGTGTCTAAATCATTGCCGCCGAGTTCATGTTGAACAAATAGAGTTTTCATGTTGACCACCGGAGAAATTTTGTCAACTGTTCTTGTTGAACAAGTGTTATTATTTTTATCGTTGTGCAGTTCATGTTGACTGCAAATATTTGTTTTCATGCAGTGCCGAAATAAATACTACCATGAAATATTGTTGTTCTTGAATAGATAGATCTATGGGGAAAATTACTACTTATTCATTGGACACGTATGATTTACAGTTAGTTGTAGTCCGACTGTTGTCAACAGCAGCATGTATCAATTTAAAACACCCTTCAGATCGTTTCTGTGTGGTCCCTCAATGTCGGGGAAAACAACACTTTTAGCTAAAATAATTCAAAATTGCGATAAAATGTTTTTGAAGAAGCCGAAAAAAATCTACTATTGCTATAGTATTTGGCAGGAGTCCTATGATAAAATAAAAGCTATTGCCACAACCATACCAATACAATTCATACGGGGACTTGATGTTTTCAATAGTATTGAATCGAACTCGTGGTTGATTATTGATGATTTGGCTGAATCCATTGAACAGTTCTCACAGGAAATGCTACAACTGTTCACCGTTCGCTCCCACCATGAACACATTTCCATTACCCTAGTTCTACACAATCTGTTTCATCAGAGCAAATGTATGCGAACCCTTGCTTTGAATTGCACCGTCTATATTATCTATCGAGTTGTTCGTGATTCTAGCTCACTCATAACTCTCAATAAGCAGATATACCCCGGCGCCCCTAAATTTCTGTTGTCAGCGTACACTCAGGCGACTAGCAAGCCCTACGGTTACATTTTGTTGGATCTTAATCAGAGCACGCCCGAGGATCTACGTGTAGTCACCGACATTTTCAACAATGAAATTACAGTATATCTTCCGGTGAACAGTAGAAAAGGCTATTAGTTGCCATTATGACACTGAAGAAACTACACGAACAACGGCATCTGTTTTCCGTTTTAAGCACTTCAAAACCCTTGCTTAGGAAGGCTATACTCAAACATGGTGTTGACAATGATTTCATTAATCTAATATCTGAACTTTGTTTAAATTTAACTGAGGGCAATGTTCAACTGCCAGAAGGTGTTAGACAACAGACAAAGCAACATCGTTCCACTGTACGCGCCTTGGCTTGTAAAAACAAGGGGAAAAAATTTAAAAGAAAACGGCTCCTTCAAGCAGGCGGTAGCTTTTTCACACTTTTACTGCCAATAATTGCAGGACTTGTAAACAGTTTTCTCTAGTGAGAATGGCAAAACCCTATAAATTGACACCATTTGAACTTGTCCTCTCGCCCGTCGAACATTTTGAAGACAATCTAAGCAAATTCATTAACGATGAGAATATTGCCGATGACAAAAAACTGCTTTTACTTCAAGATGCATTGCGACGTGTGGACAAACATAAACCTTATCGTGAGAGACCTGTCGCCGCCGCCGCCGCCACTGATCCCTCCAAACAGGAAACATCTCCTCAAGATTCTGCAGCAGCATCAAAGGAGAAGGAATTGAATTCAATTGTATTGAAAATTGGAAACCTATTGCCAGTGACCTATCGAGAACAGAGTAAAAGAGTATTATCTTATCTTATGTTGGAAACTGCTGATGAACATCAAGTTCAAGTCGATAGCACAGGGAAACGAATTATAATTCAGGGAAAAAGTTATAATCTAGTTGATTTAATTTGTGATATGGTGACGAATCGTAAAGGACTTTTATCCTTTGACAATAATCTATACACCTTTCTGTGTGCAATAAACTTTCCCAAAAGTCTTATTGGCAATAGGCAAATTCTAAAGAAACTAAGAGAATATAGTCCTCCATCAACCCCAACACCAACAACACCATCATTTAAAAAAGAAGAAGAAGATTCAGTATTTGAAAATACTATCAGCAGCAGCAGCAATGATTTTACAACACCTGTGGCTGCTAGTCAAAAGCGAAGACGAATTGATTCACCCTCCAGTGTGCAAAAGGGGAGTGGACATTACACTACGTGTTTACGCTCAAAATGGATGAAGTTCTGAAAGGTGTCTATGAAAATATTGGTGAGGCGGGGAGTTTAAGTTCCCCCACCACTCTTTCTAAAGCTGTCTCCGGCACCACCACATTGAAAAATGCAAAAGAGTATCTAGAGAATGAACCAAGTTACACACTGCATCGAAATCACAGGCTTCGCAGCAAACAATATCGACAAACTAAAGCCTTTTTCCCTCTGCATATAATGCAAATGGATCTTTTAACTTTAGATGCAATTCAACAGCGTCACAATGCGCCCTACAAATATATTCTGATGGCAATCAGTGTCTTTAGTCGCTATGCCTATGCCATTCCACTGCGATCAAAGAGAGGTGTTGAAGTTGCTCGGGCCATTGAAAGTATTCTAGAACAGGATTCATATAGAAAAATTCAATCGGATCGTGGCAGTGAATTTGTTAATCCCCATGTGCAAAAGGTTCTTATGAAATATAATACAACACTTTATCATAGTCACAGCCCGATAAAGGCTGCATTGGCTGAACGATTAATAAGAACGATTCGTCTTTTAATTTCAAGATATTGTACCCTGAAAAATACATCGGCTTTTATTCATGATTTAGATAAAATCATGCAGATATATAACCATCGACCCCATCGATCACTGTCCAACTCAAGCCCTCGGGATGTTCACTACAATGAAAATACATTTGATGCTTTTCTAAAGCAATACTCCAATGGTGAAAAAGAGAAAAAAAAATGTGAAGAAGAAATTCAATGTTGGTGATACTGTTCGAATTAATAGAACCACCAATATTTTTGAAAAAGGGAATTATTTATGGAGCACTGAACTTTTTAAAGTGTCCAAAATCCTGGACACCGAGCCCACGACATATCGACTGCGAGACACCAAAGATGATGAGATTCTCGGCGGTTTTTATGAATATGAACTGCAAAAAGTTAGAAACACTAGTGAAATTTATCAAATTGAAAAGATATTAAAGAGTCGTACACGCCATGGCAAGAGACAGTTGTTTGTTCGCTGGCTAGGATACAACTCAGATTTTGATTCTTGGGTCAGTGCTGAAGACATTGACAATGCCCAATGATTTCTATGTGACTTTCATGTCCAATGTTTCCGATCCTCTCTACAATGACTTGAATAGAACAAGTGATTTTTGGACGAAACTCTCCCCCACCATCAAATTCGACGACAATGTAAAGTATGAAGTGGCTCTTGTCGACTGTATTCTCAAAAATACCTACGACATCCTGAGAAAAGATCGTAAATATGATATAAAAATTAGACCCAATGATTGGCCGCCTCCACCATCCTCAAGTGATCAAGAACAAATTCAAAAAATCAATTGGATGAATTATCCATACATTGAATTACCCTACGAGGAACTCACCTGTATGAATGATTTATGTCGTTCCATTAATAAAAGAATTTCCGCTCGTAAAAAGGGAGCTTTTCATTTCAACTATTCAAAGGAGGAGGGCAAGATCTACATTAGTTCACCAATTGCCAGTGAAAAGGTTATTCTCAACGATAATCTAAAGGATGTTCTTGGCTTTAAGCTCAATATAATCAATGGTAAAAGTGCCGGAAACACTAATTTCATTTTTGCTGACTACCCGCCTGCCTTCACCACAGACACCTGTATATTTCTCTACGCTTCATTTGTGGAAACATCTCGGGTTGGTAATTCAAATGTTCCCCTCCTACGAGTTCTTGAACGAAAAACCAATCAAGAACATATTCACCACTACAATATAAAGCATCTTCAGTATATTCCCGTAAACACTTCCTATTTGGAACTCTGTCAGTTAACACTAAGAACCGAATTGGGTGATCCCATAGCAATTTCAAAAGGTTTGGCTGTGATTACATGCCATTTTCGACCCATCGTTCAACAACAACAAGATGTCTAATAAAAAAGTGGTATTCACTTGTCCTGATATTGACTGCTATGTTAATACTCTTGGCCCAAGACAACAGGGCAATGGAATGGACTACTACAAGGGTCGCTCGTCAATGTCTGGCTACGGTCTTGGCAGTTGGTTTGCTAAGCTCTTTCGCTCTTCACTACCACTGGCTAGAAAATATCTTGTACCGGCTGCAACAGATTTTGCATCCTCTACACTATACGATTGGGGCTCTGGCAAGGATTTTAAAAAAAGTGCTTCGGAAAATCTTAGGTCCAGTGCGCGAACCCTTGGCGAGAGATTAAAACAAAATGGTAAAGGCTTAAAAAGGTCAAGAAACAATGCATCCCTCATCAGTCTCCACTCAGGTCGGAAACGAAAGACATCATCCCTCTTGTCAAAGAAAAGAAGGAAAAAGCCGACACGTGCTGTAAACAGAAGTCCCAGGAGGAATAAAATTGTCAGATCGAAACTAGATTTCTTCTCCTAAAATGTCCTACCTACCGCATAAGGATTCTCAACCCTCAATCACCGCCTCATTGAATCTATTCAATGCTGAAAATGTTGATGTGAGTGTCAAGCATGGATACTATGAACAATTTTATCCACAACAACCCCTCTCCGATAATATCCACTTTCAAATTTATTCCAATGAAGACTACTTTATGGACATGTCTTCAACATTTATAGATTTGCAAATGAAAGTTCGGAAAACTGATAGTACAATGCCAATTCGGGCCGATGGAATATCCTATGAAAATTGTATATTACATAATTTATTTCGTCAAATTAGTGTCTACATCAATGGCACGCTGGTGAGCACAAGCAACAATCTCTCAAATTATACAAGCTATATGCAATTCATGCTGATGACACCCAAGTCATACAAGGAATTGAGAGGCACCTCCAATGGATATGAATATATTACTAATACTGATAGTACAGATGCACTTAAAAATGCTACAACTAGTGAATTACATCTAGTTGGAAAAATATATCATGAAATATTTAATATACCCCAATGGTTGCCGCCCAATGTTAAAGTGGATATAAAACTAACGCTTGCACCCTCCAATTTCATATTGAGAAAAGAACTTGCTGCCAATCCCGATGTAAGTCTCTCCCTCACTTCGGCAATACTTCATGTACGCAAACAACAGGTCATGAGTTCTGTTGCTTTGGCCGTGGAAAAACTGAGAGCCAATGGCAACAATATTAAACTACTTGTTCCTCATACAATCACCAATCAGCGTCATATTGCAATGGGCTCACGCACCTTCACCGATTCATCCTTTATCAATGGTGAAATTCCCTCGAAATTGGCATTGGCATTTGTAAAAAGCGCCAGTGCAATAGGATCATGGACTGAATGTCCACATAAATTCGAGATGTTTGGACTTTCATCTCTTGTGTGCAAAGTAAACGGTATCCCACTCTACAATCTATCTTTTGATAAATCCTATAGAACATTGTACGAGTTGACCATGCAAACCCTAGACCATGACTCTCAACTATTTGAAAATGGTATAACCGAAGATATGTTTGCTAAAACACATGGTATCATTGTACTGGATTTGTCTGGCACACAGGATATGAGTATAGTACGTACGGGGAGTGTGCGTTTAGAGTGTACATTTGCCGACCCATTGGCTGAGAGTATTGCACTAATCTCGCTAAATCAATATGAAACCTATTGGGAAATCACTCCCGAAGGCAGTGTTCTACTAGACTTGGCGCCATGAACACCAGTCAAATAATCAATGTATTTAATATGGACCCCTACATGTCCCAGTACAAATCCTATTGTCTGCCATCGGACTTTCTTGGAAAAATTCAAAGTGTCAACAATACCTTGATTATTGTTAATAGCAGTCCGTCGACTGTGCTGACGGGTCATTGGCTGTGCATCTTTCAAACAATGAAGACGATTGAATTTTTTGATCCTCTTGGTCTACCCTATACATTCTACACACCTCACATCAGCAACTATATTGAGAGCAGTGGGAAAACTATTATTCAAAATCGGAAGAGGGTTCAGGATCTAACGACTAAAAGCTGCGGCTTCCATGCACTACTATATTTTGTGTTCCGATGTCGCGGCTATACTTACAAGCAGTTTCTCCACATTTATAGTGACAATCCCCGTCTGAATGACTTTCTAGTGGAAAATATCCTCTCAGACCTATATAGTATTGATTTCAGTGCCCTAAGAGTAAAGTGCTTAAAAAATGTTTGTGAATTTGTTTATTAATAAAATGCATATATATATACAACAATGTCTTTAAATCTTCACTTTAGATTTCTTCATCTTCGATGTATAGGCAACTGTCGTGAACCACTAATGCTGGTAAATCATTTGGATTCACTGTATATTGATCTTGATTGACTGCAAAGTCAGGGTCACATTTTCTACAGTACAATGTAACTTCACTCTTGTCATATCTCTTTGTATAGTCAATGATACTATTTGCATTCATATTATGAAATTCACGAGTTTCAATCTGTCTATTTGATGCAATATCACATACAATGTTTTCAAATGGTGAATCACATTCCGTCACAGCCAAATAAAAATCACTTGGTTTATAGTCATAGTAGGTGGTGTCATCACAGCGATGACGTAGAAACCAAATTGTCTTGTTACCCCAACAGTTGAATCGTAGACCAGATTCCTCTTCCCAGAATAATTTAAATCCACGACGATACCAATCTCGTAGAAATAAACTAAAATCACGTTTGGGATTCTTTCCAATCATAGCGGGGTAAGTATTCTCCCACTGATCACATTTATCATGGTGACAATTGGAGCACAGGTGCCCTCTAGGGTGAGAGTCACACACCTCTTCAAGACATGAATTACATCCTTTAATTTGTACTGCATAGCCTCTATGTAATTTACAAGGATTACATAATCTACACTTTTCACTATAGTCATCTATAACTGTACAATTCTCACATTGAGTCCAACTGCCAAGATTGTACATGCACAATGGACATATATAGAACATTTTTCGGTTTCCGATGTCAACTCACTCACAGCTAAAACGAAACTGATCATCCTCGCTCCATAAATTCAATGAGAGGGAAATGGGGGAGAGGAGTAACTCTGTGACGTTACCTCTTTCGAATGACGGGGGGAGCCATCTACATTGAATCCATTGGCAATATTTTCAAAAGTATATCCACAATATGATTCTGCTTTGTTCCAATTAATATATCAATAAATTGACTATAAGCATTTGAATCACATTTTAAAAGTTTCATACAATAGTCCAATGGGGGAGAATCACTCCTCATTATATTGTCAAGAGTTCCCTGACAAGAGAATATCCTGCGTTTAAGAGATAACTCGAGAAAATCATCATCCAAAATCAAATGTTTTTCCATAAACACTAGATTTGATCTAATTCTCTCTTTCTCAAATTTATTCATTTTTCAATCCTTTCACTCCGACTGCTGACTCTAGACTGACCCTGATTCGTTAGCCCCATAGCCAGAAAAGAAAGAAAACATTTTCGATTTCGAAACAATTTTATTGAATAATTACAACAACAACATCAATAATACAGAGCATGTACAATTAGCGATACTGTTTATTGTCTTCAATATGTTTCACCAATGCACTTAAAGCACATTGAAGTCTATTCACATGTGCTATATCAACTTTTGCGGCGAAACATAATTGATCCTCCATTTTAAATTTGCTCAAGGATATCACATATCTTGCATATACTGCATCCCATTCCAGACAAAGCCGTGATCCTTTCGTGATTTCCACCGCAATGCTTGGTGCTCTTGTACTATTATCATCAACTCCACTATCAACTTCTAATAGGGTAAACATTCCACTCATCGTCATCAACACACACAAATATATATCCAAATGAGTAAAGTCAAAATGTTCTTCTTCTCACTCCTTTGAATTCTATTCACAGACTAATAAAACTCTAGCAAAAAACCCTTTCCTTATATTCCCTCCGCTGCTAATATGTAACCTGCCCTCTGATTGGCTTAGAAGGAGACACGTGATCCTGTTTCCCGTTATCGGATCAATAAAATTCCCAATCGATTACGCAATCAATTTCTCGGAAATCCACTTCCCCTTCGATCACGCAATAAATTTCTCGGAAATTCACTTCCCCCCACGAGTCCTAGATCAATACATTGCCCCTAGCGATTATGTAAATCACCCCACAGTGTCATAAATCAAGAATTCCCTGAGCGATTATGTAAAATCACCCCTCATGTGTCATTACACCTGGCCAAACGACAACAGATCGATTGACCTGACCCCCATTAGACTCGATCGATAATCCTTGAATAAATTATGGTCCCGTCAGCATAAACTAAATTGTAGATGGCAGCAGGGGTGCCCGTTCGGGGTCGGACCCCCCTTTTCTACTCAAATGGGAGGGTGGGCGTGGGAGGGGGATTAGTTGCCCTTCAATTGCTTTCGACTATTAAACAGAGCATTAGCCCTTTCCTATTTTCATCGAATGAGCCCTTTTGGAAGTCCCTACGACAACTCCTTCGATGCCAAATGCCCTGGTTTAAAAAAAATAAAATACATTGTACCCACATCGATCTTTACCATAAAAATGTCAAGCCTTCCAATCACTTTTGACTATTAAAAAGGGCACTAGCCCTTACAATTTCAAATCGAACGAGCCCTTTTTGAGTATAAAAGACAAAGGTTTCATTAAAAACCTCAGGGCATAACTTACAACCCTTATCTTGAGAGCTGTGGGGGGAAGTGTCATCCTTAAATATATAATTTCCGGACCTTTCAACTACTTTGAACAAAATGGCTATCTAAAAATTTTGATTGGATGTGTTTGGATAAATGGTGGGCGTGGAAGGGGTGTTATTTGCCTTCCAATCACTTTTGACTATTATAAAGGGCACTAGCCATTTCAATTTACAATCAAATGAGCCCTTTTTGAAGTTTCTACGACAACACTTTCTAGAAAAACCTCATATGCACCCAGGGCAAAACTTACAATCCTCGCCTTGAGGACTGTGGGGGGGGGGGTGGGGGGGTTGTCATTCTCAAAGACCTAATTTCTAGAACTTTCAACTACGTTGAACAAAATGGTTATCTTCAAAATTTTGATTGGACGCGTTTGGGGAAAAGGTGGGCGTGAGAGGGGGGATAGTTGCCCTCCAATCACTTTCGAGTTTCAGAACCTTATCAGACCACTATCATCACTGAAGCTGTCAATATTCTAATCTTGGTTTGTAGACTAATCTTCGTATTTTTCAAAACTTTCGACACTGTTTGCTAAGTATTGGGCTTACTACACTACTTAAAGTTAATTGCTTTTTTGGTCAATCCTTGGGCCAGTAACCCAATTCGAATGCTAGAATTTTCTCTTTTTTTGGAACCTCGTTTCCACTTGTCATTAGACCTTCTAATGTTCAGCACTCGGTGGTACTTCAAGAAAATCACATGGTGTTGGAGAATCAATTTAAACCTTACTCTTTGATGTCATGGAACGCTATTTATGTGACGATGGCATTTAGAAGCCACTTTCCCATTGGTTCTTTATATTAAGTTCTTTTTGCTCTGAAAAATAACATTCCAAACACAAGGTCTCCAATTCCGTTTCCAGCACTCAGGAATACTTTTCTAGTTGTTTCTTAGGAGTTTAGCTATTAACTGTAAGCGTTTTATTGTGAATTGTTCATCCCCCTGTATGAGAAGGTTCTTGCCCTTCGATTGCTATCCTTTCCTCTGGTGAGATAGGCCAGATTTTTTCTTCCTTGCTTGACCTTTTGTGGAGTGCTACTTAATATTGTCTTTGTCATTTTTAAGCTTGTGTGGCTCATATTCGGACCTAACACAGTGCATACTAGGGTTGTCAGTTTGAATCAGCCAAGAGCCAACGTCTTTATAGCCTGAAATGGTTTCCTTTGGTCTTAAAAAAGTTTTTCTCAGAACCCTTTCAGGATGTTCATGAAAAATAGTGGTCTGAATAGATACCAAATCGTTGTTTTTAGTGGTCTAAAAATTAATACCAAATCGTTCTAATTCTATTCGTAAAACCTTGATACTAAAAAGGACGGTCTGAATGTAACTTGATATTCATAAGACTTCATAGAACTGCTTAAACATACCCAAATATAAATTAAATAACACTAAAATCTAAAACATTTTAATACTAAAAGATAAGCCCCCCCCCTCCAAAATAAAAACAGCTTTGTTTTGATACCCCAATATCTGTTAATGGCAGGTCAGGTCGTTTTGGGGCTTCCTCGGCGTCGTGACGGCTCTTATTTTGCGAGCCTTCAGCTCTTAATGACCTTGCAAGAACCTTGCAGAACCTGCAAGGTAATGCAAGGTTCATATATATATATATATATATATATATATATAGTATATATATATATATATATATATAATATATATATTATATATATATATATATATATATATATATATATATATATATATATATATAGATATATTATATATATAATATATATATATATATAGTATATATATATATATATTATATATATATATATATATATATATATATATATATATATATATATATATATATATGAAGAGCTTGCTGTATTATGGAAAGTATATACCCAAATAGAGCCGTTATTTTCGAAGCCCTATTAAGCACGAATTCAGATTTGCGATACGAAACGAGCGGTTGAAGGAACGGCAACTCATCCCCGCTAGTTCGACTAGAGCTTGAGTTCTATGCAATATTAATTGTAAAAAGATAAGTTTCCTAGGTTAACCTTGCTAAAATTTTGGGTTAACGAAATGGTATAAAATGGAGAATTTGCAAATTAATGAGCATTAATTTGGAAGTTAATATATTTTAGTGACACTTCTTTGTTGAGGTTTCCAGGGAGTTCCCTTGGCAAATGTAAAGTATACACAGTAAGAATTACGCCGCCTCTAGAACAACAAATATCGCTCAGAATCTATAGACCAAATTCAAATGCTTCGCCAAGGTCGACCAAGGTTATTGAATAAAATGCGGAAATTCCCCAAAATAAGTGGAGAGAGTTGATATTTGAGACAAAATGACAGAGTTAACAATTTCTTTGGAACGAATGGAAAAAAAGGAAAAATCATAACTGTTACAGTTTTGAAAGTACAGCTTAAGAAAGGCATGCGATAAGTAGAATTATCAAAAGTATTGTTAAATATTTTACATTTTAGAAAGTACAAAGCTTACGTGTTAAACATATAGTAGGCCTCATAATAATGAAAATAGGTTTATTTAAAAAACCTATTTACTGTTTTTGATGTGCTACTCTTTATTCTTTTGATAAGTGACTCATTTTTTCGCTTAGTTGCTCATTATTCTTTTGTATGTCTCTTTTTTTTGAATAAATGGCTCTAAAATAAGACTTTTTTTTATCGACGAGATAGGTACACAAACTCTCCGGAACAATAGTACAAAGCCTTAGCCACTTGACTTCAATCAAAGGTCTAAATACAATTGTGTTCAACCAATCTGTTGGGATTACATATTCTCCCTTATCTCCACAACCAATTCTTCAACAACCTTCCTCACAACTAACCGAGGGTCCAGGCAGGGGCATCAATGGAGGGGACAAGTGGCCCTTCACAGTTTTTTCCCATTCCCCAGGTTTTCAAAAACACCATCTGTTTTTTTTTTTCATTAAAAAATGTCTTATTTGACATTTTCATTGAACGAAATTACCCCCCCCCCCCCAGTTTCAAAACAGATCCCCCCATTTTTTGTTAATTAACAATCCCGGATTCCAGGTCTATATAATGGCTTATCTCGTGTAACATAATGAGTGAAAAAATGGTAATTTTTTTTGTCAAACACAAGAGAAAAGATAGGACATCCAAGTTCAAGTACGGTTCCCCCTCACGAGGGAACTGATCTTTGGTGACATTTTACAATATTTGTGTTATAAAAGTGAAACGTTGAGAAATAGATGTGCTGCTCAAATGAGGCACAAGAAAAAAGTTTGGACCCCATACATTTGCTCAATTTGGATTGAAAAGGCTATAAAGATTTTGAAATATAGATCTCAAATTTTGGAGAAAGCCAGGAATGGAACTTCTAAAAACTAGAGTCAGTGAGAAAGAGATTAAAAACCCAAAATTAATTTAAAACATTCTTTGTAAAAATTTCTGGTTAGGACTGACTTTTAAATGGCAATGACAATAAAAAAATATGTCTGATGGGCTTCAAACTCAAACGACACGTACTGTATCCGCTGATACTTTCGTATCAGCTGTTCATGAGGAGGGGAATAACAAATACTATACGTAAACAATCGGCAAATTTTATAACTTAAAGACTTATCCTCTGGGTTTGGGGGGAGGGGGGTTGTTATCAGCTGTGATTCTCTATGTTTTGTTTTACTTATTAATGCCTACGAGCCTAAGAAAACTTACCTGATTTTCCAAAAAGGGGGAAAAACAGCCAAAGAGGCTTAATGAAAATTACACCCTCAGATTCATCGTATCAGATAATCCTACCGTTGAGGCTTCAAGCTCCTCTCTGCGAAAATGTGGAATTTTGTATATTTTTTTGTCAGAAGAAAGGTAACGGATATATGTATATTTGTTGTTTTTTCTCTTTTTCCCAGGGGTTATCGTATCAAACAAATGATCCTAGAACATCGGGAGACGACTTATTTGAGAGGAAATTAAAAGTTCTAGCGCCCCTTTTAAGCTATGAAAAAATTGGAGAGTAAATAGCCCCCTCCTCCTCCCAGGAAGACCCCCAGCCCCCTTTTGCACAGCCTAGATGAAGGGCCACGAAACGGAGATCAGCACCGTTCTGTCATACTCCCCCGCCCTCTTTTTCCCCAAAGTCGTCCAACCAAAGTTTTGAGATAGCGATTTTGCTCAACATTATTTGAAAAGTCCCAAAACTATCCCTTTGGAGTTGAAACCCCCCCCCCCCCACCCCAGGGGATGTGTCTTTAAGTTAAAAAAAATGCCGGTTGTTTACGTATAGTATTTGTTATTCGGAAGCATACAGACGTTTTTCGGGAGTGGGATTTTGTACTTGGGGTGGGTTTCTATGGGGATAGTTTTGCGTGTGGCGGCAAATTGCTGGGTGTGAACTTTCTAGGGAAAATTTTACACTAGGGGAACTTGACAGAATTATTTTTATTTATCTGACTTTCTCTTTGCCTACTAGATTGTGCATGAGGAAATTTTCCAGGGAAATTTTCCGGGGGAAATTTTCAGCGTGTTTGGATTTCCGGGAAATAATTTCCACGGGAGGGGATTTTGGAGTGACTGGAACAAAAAAAAAAAAAAAAAAAAAAACGATTAGAACTTAAAAGATTTTTCAGATGAAAGTATGCTAAGGAGAACTTTTCAGGCTGAATTTTCTGCAAGACATTTTACAGAGGGAGAGAGAATGAAGTTGTCTGGAGAGAATTTTACGGTGGAGGGTGTTTTTTATATGGTAGGGTTTATGGAGGAATGTGCCGTTATGAGGTAGGAATTTTCATTGAGGGAGAGCCAGATTTACCAGCATATTTGAAAAACCATCAGAAATTAAATAAAAAGGCAAGTTTTCTCAAGTGAAAGTAAGGAGCAACATTAAAACTCAAATGAACAGAAATTATGACGCAAGGGAAGGGGTTACCCCCAGCCTATATACCTTACTCTATACGCTAAGGTTCTACTGCTTTTCCCAATTTTTAAGAACGACTTGAAACACAAGAACCGTTTAATTAGAATAGGAAGGTTTTTTCAAAAATGCTAGAAAATTTAGCAAGAAGAGTAAGGTATTGAGGAGGGGGCAAACCCCTCATATACACGATAATTTCTGTTCGTTTTAAGTTTTAATGTCGCTCCTTTACTCCTTAGTATATTTTCATTTGAAGAAAGACTTGTTTTTATATAATTTATGATCCTTTTTAAGGTCATGGGGGAATCCCCCCATGCGGAAAATATTTCCTGGAAATTCCCCCACCTCAAGGGTAAGTTCCTCTCGCAGAAAATTTCCCATGGAGAATTTCTCCTGGTGATAATTCCACATGGAGATTTTCTTCTGTGGGAAATCACCACGTAAAAATACCTCCGAGAATTCCAATTCCACTGAAAATTACCCCGGAAGATTCCCCCATTTACATCTCCACATGTAAATGGGGTCGCAAACGAGAAAGTAAGAAAAATAAACCGAAAGATTAGCCATTAAATGGTGAAACCGAGGAGACCATGGATCCTATTTCTCACAGAAAGCTTTAGGACCAAGAGAATACAATTTTGATAGTTAACCAAAGAAACAATTTCAAGATACAACAAAATTGGCCCCTGACTGAGTCAAAATGACTTCATATCGGTATCTGTACACTAAGCTCTTAAAAAAAAAAAAAAAAAAACTGAAGGCTCGCCATTCAGCTTGCCATTAAGAGCTGAAGGCTCGCAAAATAAGAGCCGTCACGACGCCGAGGAAGCCCCAAAACGACCTGACCTGCCATTAACAGATATTGGAGTATCGAAACAAAGCTGTTTTTATTTTGGAGGGGGGACTTATCTTTTAGAATTAAAATGTTTTAGATTTTAGTGTTATTTAATTTATATTTGGGTATGTTTAAGCAGTTCTATGAAGTCTTACGAATATCAAGTTACATTCAGACCGTCCTTTTTAGTATCAAGGTTTTACGAATAGAATTAGAACGATTTGGTATTAATTTTTAGACCACTAAAAACAACGATTTGGTATCTATTCAGACCACTATTTTTCATGAACATCCTGAAAGGGTTCTGAGAAAAACCTTTTTAAGACCAAAGGAAACCATTTCAGGCTATAAAGACGTTGGCTCTTGGCTGATTCAAACTGACAACCCTAGTATGCACTGTGTTAGGTCCGAATATGAGCCACACAAGCTTAAAAATGACAAAGACAATATTAAGTAGCACTCCATAAAAGGTCAAGCAAGGAAGAAAAAATCTGGCCTATCTCACCAGAGGAAAGGATAGCAATCGAAGGGCAAGAACCTTCTCATACAGGGGGATGAACAATTCACAATAAAACGCTTACAGCTAATAGCTAAACTCCTAAGAAACAACTAGAAAAGTATTCCTGAGTGCTGGAAACGGAATTGGAGACCTTGTGTTTGGAATGTTATTTTTCAGAGCAAAAAGAACTTAATATAAAGAACCAATGGGAAAGTGGCTTCTGAATGCCATCGTCACATAAATAGCGTTCCATGACATCAAAGAGTAAGGTTTAAATTGATTCTCCAACACCATGTGATTTTCTTGAAGTACCACCGAGTGCTGAACATTAGAAGGTCTAATGACAAGTGGAAACGAGGTTCCAAAAAAAGAGAAAATTCTAGCATTAGAATTGGGTTACTGGCCCAAGGATTGACCAAAAAAGCAATTAACTTTAAGTAGTGTAGTAAGCCCAATACTTAGCAAACAGTGTCGAAAGTTTTGAAAAATACGAAGATTTGTCTACAAACCAAGATTAGAATATTGACAGCTTCAGTGATGATAGTGGTCTGATAAGGTTCTGAAACGTGGGCGCTTCGGAAGATGGAGGAGGATTTATTAGATGGCTTCCAGAGGCATTGTCGACAGATAGTTCCGAGCACCCGTTTGACTGACCATATGCCGACAATAAGCTGTACGAGAAATGTGGTTCTATACCACTTTCCACGGCTATAATGATCCAAAGGTTAAGAAGGCTAGGATACGTTTCGCGGATGAAGGATGATAGATTGCCAAAGATCGTTCTTTTCGACCATCGATCTAGGACCCGACGGTCGTCTCCGAATGGAGTGGGAGGAGTTCATAAGAAAGGATTTAAAGGAAATTTGAACTTGTTGGGGGGAAGGGGTTAAAGGGGGAGATTTGAATAGACTGGGATGGAGGAGGAGCGTGCGCAGTTGTTTTCATCCGGGGCGGCTTGGTAGTGAAGTGAATTATTGATATAATGGATTTACGAATAGAATTCGTACCAGTATACAGTATATAACATTATAACGTAACAGTATATAACAGCATTCGCAACAGAATAGACTTCATAAACGGTAAGGTCGAATTTATTTCGAAGAACCATGCGATGTTCTTGAAGTACCACCAAATGGCGAATAGCCGCAGTGCTGATTAGTTAAAACAGGGCTTCATAGAGAAAAACTGAGGGGTATTTCTACCGTCGGGATGTATGCCACTGAACCCATAACACAGCAAAAACGCAGTAAAATTTAAGTAAGCTTAAAGTAGAGCAAAAATAAAGGATCAATGAAATATTCAAGAACCATGGGATATTCTTGAAGGGCCACCTAGAAATGAATAGCCGCAGTGCTGATTAGTTGAAAAAGGGCTTCACAGAGACATTAAGCAAAAAAACAAAACAAAAACAAGTTTTTTTCAACTGAAAGTAAGGAGCAATATTAAAAGTTAAAACGAACAGAAATTATTACGTATATAAAGGGGGTTGTCCCCTCCTCAACCCCTCGCTCTTTACGCTAAAGTTTTTTAGTACTTTTAAAAAAACGTCTTATAGTTCCAATTAAACGGCCCTTGTGTTTCAAGAGTCATTATTAAAGAATTATGACAAAAAGCAAACTGTAGCGTAAAGAGCGAGGTGTTGAGGAGGGGGAAACCCCCTCTATACACGTAATAATTTCTGTTCGTTTTAAGTTTTAATGTTGCTCCTTACTTTCAGTTGAAAAAACTTGTTTTTTTTTTATTTAATTTCTGATCGTTTTTTAAATAATGTCAGGAAATCTGGCCCCATCTCAACGAAGAAACCCCCTCCCCACGGAAATATCCTCTAGACTCTGACCATTCCATCCCAGTGAAAATTTGCCCCGGACAATTACTCTTAACCACTCTGCGCATAAAATTGAGACGGAAAAGAGAAGCAAGACATATAAAAAGAATTTTGTATAAGAATTCTGGCAAATTCCTCCAGTGTATAATTTCCCCTGACAAGTTCACTCTCTGGAAACTTCCCTCCCCATGAAAAATTCCCCCGTAGAAAAACCCCCAGCAGAAACTTGCCCCCCCCCCCCCACCCGAAAATGTGTGCCTACATCCCAATTACAAATACTATGCGCAAACAATGGGCAAATTTTAATAATTTAAAGACCATTCCCCTGGGGCTGCGGGGGAGGGGGGTCACGTTATACCCAAAGGCATAGTTTTTGGGCCTTTCAACTATGATAAACAAAATGGCTATCTCAAAATTTTGATCGGTCGATTTTCGGAAAAAAGGGGCGGGAGAGGGAGCCTAGTTGTCCTCCATTTTTTTTGGTCACTTAAAAAGGGAACTGGAACTTTTAATTTCCATTCGAATGAGCCCTCTCTCAATATTCTAGGACCACTGGGTCGAAACGATCACACCTGGGAAACACAACAAACAAAACAAAAAAAAAACAAATAAACACGCATCCGTGATCTTTCTTCTGGCAAACAATACAATATTCCCCATTTACCCAACAAGGGAAATAACTAACAAAAGTAAACACTAAAATGACAGAGCACAAGACAGCTATAGAAAAAAAGACAGCTTTTTTCTAAGACAGCTGTAGAAAAAAAGTAAAGGAAGAAATGGGGAGAATAGTAGTGAAATTTATAGATTAAAAAAACTTAAAATATTAATTTTAACAGGCTTCAACACGAAGAATGATAGACAATCAAATAAAGTAGCTGGAATGATGGTGTTAAATTATGTTAAGAATGTGACACATTCCTTTGATCAACTCCTCAACAAGGAACAGCCATCCAAGGATACCAACTGCAAGGAAAGCGGAATAAGATTTAAGATCCCCAGCTGTTAAGAGATTGTCCACATATCAGGAACTAATCAAGACAGACAAATATACAAGGCACGTGTCCGTACTAAAAGAGCTAAAGATACTACTTGAAAAACAAACGAATTATTTTTTTGTATTGGGGATGTTTTAGGCCTACAGTAAAAAGAACTAGAATCTTTTTTCTAGTTAAAATTGAAGTTCTAAAATTCAAGAACTTTTTTTAAGTTCTAAAAATTAAAGTATCAAGCGAGAGTTCCTCTGACTAAACTTAGGTGGGAGGGGGTGTCTGTAGATATAATAGTTTTGACACAGATAAGATTTTTTATAAGTTTTTTTTTGTATGGTCTTGTGTTGTGATTGTTCGTCCTCCCAATTAATCTATCTCCTTCCTTAAAATCCTAATTCGATTTTGTGTCCCTTTCCCATTATTTAAGGATTTATACCTCCTTTGTCCACCTACATCTTGAATATGCTTGTCCGGCTTGGCACCCTGCCATTTCACGGAAGAGTCAGAAAAAATGGAATCTATCCTAAAAAGAGTCTTGCGAATAATTTTCAAAGAAGGTAAAGTTCCATACACTTTTTTTTTCTAAGAACAAACTAGGTCGGAAATACTTGAGTGCAGGAGAGTAAGTTGTGGCTTCGTTTCTCAAAAATGCAACACAACACCCTCGCACGGAAAATATTTTCCCCAAAACACACTTAGCACCCAGACCTCGCCCACCCTGGGCCACCCTGACCGTTGACTTCAACGGTCATTTACGTTACGAAAAAATATTTGTCCCTTATTTTACGGGAAAAATTAACAAAACAACCAATTAATTTACTGCTTGTTATGCGTTGTATGGTCGCTTTTCTCCTTCTTTTTTGGCTTTCAGTGACTCTTTTAATATACTAGTTTTTTGACATGATATATATATATATAATAATATAAATTATATTTATAATTTTATATAATATAGAATATTTTTTTTTATAATTTTGCATATAATTTTTTACTAATATATAATTAATTTTGTATTGGTTTGTTACCATTTTTTGCTGCTTTGAAAATATGATGGTGCATTCTTTTGCCAGTTTTATGTATATGCTTGTTTGAAAACCTTTTTTGATGTTATTCTGTTTTTTTATTCTTTTTATTCCGAAATACTAATTCAGCCCAGCCAGGTGATAATTATTTTTCGTAACTAATTAAAAAAAAACTTTCCCAAAAATAAATTTTTCAAAGCCAAGTAAAGGCCAATTTAAACCTAAGCTCAGCAGATACAAATACCTATTAAAATTCAAACTCAAAACGACCAGAAATCAAACAGTTCGTGGTAACGAACTGTAAGTAAGGAGCGACCCGGCTCAATGGTAACCGAAACTAGAAAACGGTATTTTGATACCAATAGATACTTCAAAAGAACCAGATTCTAATGAGGATTTCAAATATATAAGTTTCATCAAGTTTAGTACTACCAATCAAAAGTTACGCGCCTGAGAAAATTTGGCTGATTTTCGAAAAAAGGGGGAAAGACCCCCTAAAGGCTATAGAACCTTAGTGAAAACGACGCCATCATATTCAGCGTATCAGAGAACCCTACTGTAGAGGTTTCAAGCTACTATCTACAAAAATGTGGAATTTTCCATTTTTTGCCAGAAGAAAGATCACGGATGCGTGTTAAATTTGTTTTTTTTTTCCCGGGGGTGATAATATCGACCCAGTGGTCCTAGAATATCGTGGGAGGGCTCATTGGAATAGAAATTAAAAGTTCTAGTGCTCTTTTTAGGTGACCAAAAAAATGGAGGACAACTAGGTCCTTTAAGCACTTTACTGAAAACCAATTTTATTACAAATATTGTCTTTTGTACTTAATATTGAAAATAAACATTAAAATTATAGTAAAATTTTGAACTGATGAGCTTTCAGCAGTTAATATCATTATACATCAAATATTCAGTTTAATTTACTAGTACTTTCTAAAGTTGTTCAAGACGAATATAGTTTCACTTCAAACAAAGGTTTGGATACTGCCCCCTTCCTTAACTGTAAATAAAAACCAAAAGCCTACTGCGTCATTGGCGCTTAACTGAAAACGAATTATATTACAAATATTTTCTTTTCCAATTCTTACAGCATTGAAAATAAAAATACAATTACAGCAAAATAAATTCTTGAACTGATGAATCTTTCAACAATTAATATAATTATATATCAAATATTCAATTTGATGTTGTTTATACTTTCCAAGACTGTTCAAGACGCATATAGTTTTCAGTAAAGCGCAAATGGCGCAGTAGGTTTTAGGCTTTTACAGTGAGAGAAGGAGGCGATACCCAAACTCTTGTTTGTAGTGATTTTTGTTCGTTTGAAGCTTGATTTGTATATTCAATTTAAGTTTCACTCGTTTTAAGATTTATTTATTCATTTACATTAATATCTATTCTATGTTTGTTGGCATTGATTGTTTATTTAATTTCTGTTCGTTTTAAGTTTATTTATACTTCAATAGCAAAATATTTTTTTCGTTTTAAGCTTGATTTTCATATTCAATCTAAGCATTACTCGCTTTAAGATCTATTTATTCATTTATATTATTACTTGTTGTATGTTTTTTGCTATGATTGTTTATTTAATTTATGTTCGTTTTGGGTTTGATTTATTTTTTAATAGTAATTTCTGGACGTTTTGAGTTTGAATTTTAACAGCTATTTGTATCTGCTGAGCTTAAGTTTAAAATGGTCTTTACTTTTCTTTGAAAAACTTAATTTTCAGGAAGTTTATTTCATCTAATTTTTGCTCGTTTTTGATTGCAAAAAGTTTCGAGTTTTTAAAAATCCCTTATTTCAAAATCAAAATTAAAAAAAAAATCAAATGTTCATCAAAGTATCAAAACTAGTATCAAAGCAACAATATCAAAGTAAAAAAAAGGGGTTTGTGTTAACCTCAGAGTTTTTATTATCTGATGTTTCAACTATTTTTTAACAAAATGGCTATCTCAAAATTTTTATCGGATGGGTTTGGGGAAAAAGGGCGTGGGGGGGGGCTAATTGCCCTTCGGTGTCTTTTGACTCTTTAAAAGTGAACTAGAACCTTCTATTTTCAATCAAATGAGCCCTCTCTGAAGTTTATACGACGAACCCTTCTATATGAAGTGCCTCTGGAAAAAAAAAAAAATAAATGGAGTGACGGGGGAGGCTAGCTGTCCTCCGATCACTTTTTACTCTTAAGTAGTGAATTACAACTTTCAATTTCAAATCAAATGAGCCCTCTATAAAGTTTATACGAGCATCCTACCCCCTGGGCCCTGGGGGGTTGTGTTGACACCGGAGTTTTTGTTATCTAATTTTTGAACAATTGAAAAAAACTGGCTATCTCAAAATTTGTAGCAGATGGGCTTGGAGAAAAAAGGGCGTTGGGGGGGGGGGGGGGGGGTTCTTGTTGCTCCTTAAACACCTCTTTACTCTTAAAAAGTGAACTAGAATTTTCGATTTCCAATCAATGAGCCCTCTATGAAGTTTAAACGAGCATCCCTTTCATAAGAACATTTTGAGAATGTGATAAACCGAGATACAGTTGCGGAAAAGATATAGAGGAAAATGAAAAGTTTCTGATACCTTGGATGTGAAGGAAGATTTATTTTGCGAGGAAGAAATAGCGACAGTACTAAAAGGATTCAAACATGATAAGGCTCCGGACGCTGATAGTGTGGTAAATGAGTTTATTAAATATGGTGGCTCTGAGGTTAGAAATAAGTTACTGAAGATTATGACGATGATTTTTGAAAAGGGGAAGTACCTAACGATTTTAGGAAAACCTTAATTAGACCACTGTATAAGAAAGGTGATATGAGTGAGCGTGGTAATTATAGTCTGGTCTCTGTAGGTAGTAAATTACTTAGTAAGATGATACTTTTTAAACTGACAGTTGCTGTAGATAAAGTTTTAAGAGAAGAACAGTGCGGTTTTAGAAAAGGTAGAGGATGTGTCGACCAAATTTTCATTCTTAAGCTAATAATTGAGAAGTGCCTGAGTTATCAAACACAAGTTTGGTCCTCAGTTTTATAGATTATGAGCAAGCGTTCGATTCTGTTGATAGAAGAGCTTTAGCAAAGGTCTTATCCTTGTATGGTATAGCAGAAAAAAACATTAAAGTGATTAGTGCTATGTATGAGAATAACACTGCTGCGGGTAAGGTAGGAAATGAGGTTAGCATCTGGTTTTGTATTAAATCAGGAGTTAAGCAGGGTTGTGTTCTATCCCCCTTTATATGGATTATTTGGATGGATTTTGTCTCAAGATGCACAGGAAAGGCAATGGGAGACCACGGAATCAAATGGAGAGGAAAAACTGTCCTGGAATTAGATTATGCTGATTTAAGCATCCTAGATGAAAGTGTGAGCAAAATGAATGAACTTTTCGAGGTTTTGCGAGTTCAAGGTGCTAAAATAGGCTTGAAAATAAATGTTAAGAAGACTAAGTCACTAATGCTAGGAATAAGTGAAGATGAAAAGGTGACGTTGGGTAACGAAAGGATTGATCAGGTGGACATCTTTACTTACCTTGGTAGTATTATTAGTAAAGATGGTGGGACGTGGGAGCAGAGAAGATGCTTAAAGTAGAATAGCCAAGGCTCAGGGTGTTTTTTTACTGTTAAAATAAGTTCGGAAGAATAAGAAGATAATTTTGCAAACCAAGGTTAGAATATTGGAACCTACAGTGATGAAAGGGGTCAAATTATGGCTAGAAGCATGGGCAGTCACCGAGAAAGCGGCATGAATATTTGCTAGATATTGCTAGATATTTGCTAGATTTGCTAGAAAAATTGCCTGTGGAATTGTTCTGGGTACCCGCCTGACTGACCGTATTTCAAAACAGTAGTTCTGTGCGAAAAGTGTGGTTCAATCCCACTTTCTATGGCTATAATGACGAGAACAGTTAGAGGGCTAGGGCTCGTTTTAAGGATGAAGAATGACAGATTGCCAAAGATTGTCCTTTTTGGCCAATCGTCTAGGGCTAAACGGAAAGTAGGTCATCCGCGGTTGGGGGTTGCTGGGAGGATGTCATTAAAGAAAGATTTAAAGGAAATGGGAACTTCCAGGGAAGGGTGTAAAGAGGGAGGCTTTCAATAGACTGGGATGGAGGAGGGAGCGTGCGTAGCTGTGTTGGCCTCAGACGGCTTGGTGCTGCGGTGAGTTGTTAGTAGTAGTAGTAGTACATAATATATATATATACTATATATATATATATATATTATATACATAATCATACCAAATTATGAAATTACTCAGACCTTTTCTTAGAGAATGATCTAAACCTGCTTAATAAATAGAAATAGCTTCCTACTTTCACACGTTTCTGACGCATTTTCAGCGCATTTTTTAATAATATAATAAAAAAAAACACAAGACAAACTTCCAAATTATAATTAGTAGATGGTCAAAATTTAGTCTCAGCTACACATGCATGTGTAGCTTATGTAATTCATGCATGTCATCAGACATGCATGAATTACATAAGGCGGTTTTATGGATCAGCCAGTTTTTCACTTTCTCGGTTAAAAACACCCCCCCCCCCCGGCTTACACACACACACCCATGTCACTCTTCACCTCAACCAATCAACAAGTCGCGAACCAACATTAAAGTGAAAAACTGGCTGATCCATAACCGCTCTTATGTAATTCATGCACTGTCTGATATATTTTGCTTAAAACAAAACAATATTCTCGGTTAAAAACACCCCCCTCCCCGGCTTACACCCACACACACCCATGTCACTTCTTCACCTCAATCAAATCACAAGTCGTGAACCAACATTAAAAGTGAAAAACTGGCTGATCCATAAACCGCTCTTATGTAATTCATCATGCATGTCTGATATATTTTGCTTTAAAAACAAAACAATATTCTCGGTTTAAAAACACCCCCCCCCCCCCCCCCCTACACCCCCCACTTCCCCCTCTCACACTCCTTAACCGATCCACCCTTTTAACACCTCAATGCTCCCCCACCCCCCCCCCCGGCTTACATACACCCCATGTCACCTCACTCTCAATCAAATCAACAAGGTCGTTTTGAACCAACATTAAAAGTAAAAAAACTGGCTGATCCATAAACTGCTCTTAATGTAATTCATGCATGTCTGATATATTTGCTTTAAAACAAAAACTATATTCTCGGGTTTTAAAACACCCCCCCCCCCACGCATTACACATACACACCCATGTCACTTCTTCACCTCAAATCAAATCAACAAGTCGTGTGAACCACATTAAAAGTGAAAAACTGGCTGATCATAAACTGCTCTTATGTAATTCAGGCATGTCTGATATATGTTGCTTAAGACAAAACAATATTCTCGGGTTAAACCCCCCCACCCCCCCGGCTTAACACATACCCATGCTCACTTCCTTCACCTCAATCAAATCAACAAGTCGTGAACCAACATTAAAGTAAAAAACTGGCTGATCCATAAACTGCTCTTATGTAATTCATGCATGTCTGATATATTTTGCTTAAAACAAAACAATATTCTCGGTTAAACACCCCCCCCCCCGGCTTACACACACACACCCATGTCACTTCTTCACCTCAATCAAATCAACAAGTCGTGAACCAACATTAAAAGTGAAAAAACTGGCTGATCCATAAACCGCTCTTATGTAATTCATGCATGTCTGATATATTTGCTTAAAAAAAAAAATATTCTCGGTTTAAACCACCCCCCCCCCACCCGGCTTACACATACACACCCATGTCACTTCTTCATCTCAATCAAATCAACAAGTCGTGAACCAACATTAAAAGTAAAAAAACTGGCTGATCCATAAACTGCTCTTATGTAATTCATGCATGTCTGATATATTTTGCTTAAAACAAAACAATATTCTCGGTTTGAAAACACCCCCCCCCCCGGCTTACACACACACACCCATGTCACTTCTTCACCTCAATCAAATCAACAAGTCGTGAACCAACATTAAAAGTGAAAAAACTGGTTGATCCATAAACCGCTCTTATGTAATTCATGCATGTCTGATATATTTTGCTTAAAACAAAACAATATTCTCGGTTAAACCACCCCCCCCCCCCCCGGCTTACACATACACACCCATGTCACTTCTTCACCTCAATCAAATCAACAAGTCGTGAACCAACATTAAAAGTAAAAAACTGGCTGATCCATAAACTGCTCTTATGTAATTCATGCATGTCTGATATATTTTGCTTAAAACAAAAACAATATTCTCAGTTAACCCCCCCCCCCCCCCGGCTTACACAAAGTGAAAATAAATAATTTAAAGCTATTTTTTACAGGATTCATTTTATTTACGAAACTTGTGGCAGTAATTCTAAAATTTGTCAATTGTCCGTCGATTGACGATGGGCTTCTAAAATTTTAAGAATGAAAAGGGAGAGAAGAAAAAACCTTTTGACATTCTATAGAAGTTTAGCTGTTAAAATGGATACTAGTTTTTTAAATAAACAAATTTGTCGGTGTCCCTAAGTAATGTTAATTGGCACAATAGGAATGAATTGTAGGAATGAAGGAATGAATTTGTAATTATGTTTTCAATACTCGTTGATCGAAGATTCGAACAATATTTGCCAAGACGATTAGAAAATAACTATAATTTGTCCAAAGAAAAACTGTGTCAAATATAATACTGAATAACTAAGATGAAACATCAAACACAACTAGATATAGTGACCATAAATTAGACCGTTTCTAAGAACCAAGAGAAAAAACAGTTTACTCCTTTCCCAGAAATTCGATGCCCCCTCCCCCCCCCCCAAAAAAAAAAAGAAAAGAAAGAAACTGAAAAAGTTTCTGAAAATTGCACCTTGACCCCCCCCCCCCCCAGCCATGAGAAAAATTTATTGTACTTGCTCAGCTACGTATAATATTTGTTACGTTTTAGTGAAACGGGTCAGCTGCAAGTATGCGCACTACCAAAAAACAGATATAGAAAATGCTAAACACTTCAGACATAGAAGTCAGGCCATTTTCAATTTAACATTTATTTCGCTTTGACTATTATTTTATTACATAATTTATTCACCAGGACCTTATTCACATTGACTTTCTTTATACCTTTTAAAGCAAAACAAAGGACTTGAAAGTGTTAAAGACAAATAAAAATCGGCGAAAAAAAATGTTTGTTTAATATTTGAATTTGATTCAGATATAATAGAGCATTTTGTACCACAGAAATAAATATGTAGGTACATTGAGAACTAATCAAGTTCGCTATTATGAGCTTCATTTCAATTCTATTCAATAAACAGTCTAGTCTGAAATTTGTGCTTAAAAAATGAAAATAAAAATAACAAAAAAAAAGAAATGAAAAAATGAAAGTAAAAAATAAAAAAAGTCAAAAACCCAAAAAGATGAGGAGCCTGGGATTTCAAATCCTCCATTTTTACCTCTTTTATTTTCAGTGACCTTGACAATGACATTGAAGACAATGGAGATGGAACATTTAGTATTTATTATAATACAAAAGACGCTGGTGAATATAACATAAGCATTAAATTTGGTGGCCAGCCTATTCCAGACGGTTTTTATACCTTCACGGTAAGTAAATACATGATATGTCTATTCTGAAAATGTTCAAAGGAGATAAAAAGAGTGGGGGAGACACCGAAAGTTAGAACGAGGGAAGGGAAAACAGAGAGAGAGGGCTAAAAACTATTGAGCCGAGCCACTCCTTACTTAAAGCTCGTTACAACGAACTGTTTGACTGTTGAGAAAAGACACTGTATGAAGAAAAGATATAGTAAAAATAAATGTTTATTATAGTCAGATATTTTGTAGTTTGATTTGACTGCTTTGATTCCTTTGAGGATTCATTAGAGTATGTATCTTAGTTTATTGTTTCGCATGACCTATTAGGGGATAGGTCAGTACATTTTGGCGTGAATGGAGAGATAGGAGCTCATCAAGTTCACGAAAGAAGGAAAGAAGGGCAGAAATAGATTGTCCAGGCATGCTAACACAAAAGGGATTCATGTAAACAAAAAGTGCTTGCATAAGGGAAGTGATAAATTAAATTAAAATTTAGGGCTCTCTGCTGTTACAATGATTTGATTTCTCCACAATAATTGTCTTCTCATATTAATAACAGAAGAGATTGTATCCATCTCGTGATGATTTTGCCTCTACTAATGATTGCTGGCTCTCAGTCTGACATGTTTGGCCAGTTTTGCTTAGTCATCATTGAACATCCGTTAATTTTTACTACGCCAGATTCAACTACTGAAAATCTCAAGCTTAAAATATCCAATCTTTATTTTAACTTTTAATGGTAACGGCCCAGCTCTGTTTTGCGAGTATCCCAAGTTTCTAAACAGGTAGCAAAGTGTAAGAAAAAGTATCGTAAAATTAAGTATCGTAAAAAAATTGCAATTTTTTTTCAAAGTAGATTAAACAAAAAGGCAGACACGTTTTAAAACTAATATCAGGATGCTAGAAGCCACGGCAAGGACATTTGTCAACTATGGTTCTGGACCGCGGCCGTTTCAAAACGATGAAGAGTATATGCTAGACATTTTCAAGAGTAATTGCCTGAAGATGATTTCAAGCCCTAATTTGAGTGAATCTGTATGTCAGCAATAAGCTGTACAAGAAATGTGCTTTGGTGCCACTGTTTTGGGCATCAAATGATGAAATATCAAGAGGATTAGCTCTTGTTTAAGGCTTGTGTTCCCTCTGCAAGTACAGTAGCTGAGACTAAATTTTGACCATCTACTAATTATAATTTGGAAGTTTGTCTTGTGTTTTTTTTTTATTATTATTATTAAAAAATGCGCTGAAAATGCGTCAGAAACGTGTGAAAGTAGGAAGCTATTTCTATTTATAAGCAGGTTTAGATCATTCTCTAAGAAAAGGTCTGAGTAATTTCATAATTATGAATTGATATATATATATATATATATATATATATATATATATATATATATATATATTATATATATTATATATATATATATTATATCTATATATATATATATATATATATATATATATATATATTATATATATATATATATAATATTATATATATATATATATATATATATTTAAACCCCTGGATTGGGCATTGAAGTAAATTAAAAAAAAGATGAATAATACTGTTTTATTATGCTGTATTTCGTATGTATTCACAAGCAACCATTTGCAATAACTGCAATTCGCAAGTAAACACATCAATTCTGATATATGTTTAATGTCACTGTTGCCAGATGCTCACTAAGAAACTGCACATTAAGTATGAACATCCACAAATACAGATTAAAAACTACTTTGAGGAAAACACTTTCAAGCTTATTGCCTTTCTTGGCAGGCGAAAGGCGAATAGTGTTTGATTTCTTTTTTATTAAATGTATATCTCATATCTCATCTCAAAAACACATTCTATTCGTGGATTCTCCTGCGTTTTTATTAGTTATTTCTATAAGTTTTATAATTAGGGCATATTTCAAAGTAAGTTAAGTTATAATTAGCAGCATATCTTTAATATGGCGACGTTCTCAATATAGTTGTAAAACCGATTCTTTGATCGCTAATGATTTTGTATTGAGAACTATTCAATTTAACATCTTACTGTACATGCCTATAATCTACGGGCCTTCTGTTTTAATACTTACAAGGACTTGCACTACACCATCTAAAAATCTTGATTGAGTTGTGAATAGCAAAACATTAGTCAAATTCCAAATATTAATAGCAATATATTTTAATTTTTTTAACTTTCAATAGTAAACGTTTTGAATTGGTGTTTGCATTTGTACAAGCTTAGTGGCAAAATAGTTGTAATTAGCGAAATATCTTTATTTGACGATATTGTCAGTGCAAGACCTAACAATCTGCTTTACAACCTAACAATAACAAGCAAAACAAGCTAGGCTTCATGGGTCAAATCACCATTAGTAGTTTTTGTAAAACAGTTTTTTTTAGCTTGAATAAATTAACTTATTAATATTTGCAAGGACTTGCGCTACTGGATCTGCGAAGTCTGTTTCAATTGTGTTATAGTAAACTTTACTAAAATTCTATAATTTTAACTTTCAGTAAAAATTTCTTTAAAATCTATTAAACTTGCAATATTGAATTTCTCAACTTTGCGCTTGTATTTGTACGAATTCTATAGCAAAGTAGTTGTAATTTGTGAAGCACTTTTATGGGATAACATTGTCAGGCGGTTCTGAAAATTTGTTACCAAATTAAAATGCTTTTCATATTTTCACATTTATTACATTTAATATCTGTTTCTTTAGTATTAATACTTACAAGGACTTGCACTTCAAGATGTCCAAAACCGGCTTCAGTTGTGTCAATAGTAAAGTCGACGGGTAGAGAGGCAGGAACGCCCTTACTTGACACGCTTGGACCAATCACTTTCACGTTCTGTGGTTCAACCTTCGGACGAACCCGCATTTCAAAAGGACTAAAAAAGAAAATAATAATGAACAAACGTAAAAAATCTTGTTTAACCTTTTCAAGAAAATTTGCTTAGTATTATGTCTTTAAACCAGGACTTACCAGCATAAATTTCAATAGCGATGTGTGGGAGGGAAGGGGATTTCCTGGCATGATTTTAAAAACAATTAAACAAATTGAATAAAATTAAATTACATAAATGAACAATTAACTGAAAGTAAGGAGCAACACTAACTTAAACGAACATAAATTATTCTGCATTTGGGGGCATAACAATGCCACTTTCGTTTTAGCTTTAAAAAATATATTTCGTGTTCTGACCTACATTAGGAAACACTCCGATCAGGATTATCAACTAGGGGATAGGAGAGGTGGAGGCAGTGAGGGTAATTTATCCCCCTCCCCCAATTCAATTCTTATACCTCCTCTAGGTTTTGAAAAATAACTTTTCTTCGGTATTTTCATTGAAAAATTGAACATCCGTATTTGTTATTGGGAAGTATGCATACATTTTCGGGCGGTGGGGACGAATTTTATGCGTGAGCTTTTTCCACGGAGGAATTTTCCCTAATTCCTATACTCCTATAAATTCTTAATTCCTATAAATTATCACGTATATAAAGGGGGTTACCCCCTCCTCAACACCTCGCTCTTTACGCTAATGTTTTAATTTTGTTCCAATTCTTTAAGAACGACTTCTGAAACACAAGGCTCGTTTAATTAGAACAATAAGAGGCTTTTTTAAAAGTACTAAAAAACCTTAGCGTAAAAAGCACGGTGCTGAGGAGGGGTAAATCCCCTTCATATACATGATAATTTCTGTTCGTTCTAAGTTTTAATGCTGCTTCTTACTTTCAGTTGAAAAACCTTCTTTTTTTATTTAATTCTATGTAGGCTTATTCCCCCATGTTTCAATTTGTAAATTGCGGTTAAACAAGTTACAGATCTTGGGGTCAAACTCCCGCCGTTCCCTCTTTCTAGACACATGTTTACAATTACACCAGATAGAGAAAGATTTATACTTGGCAAATATGAAATGGGTTTATTGACCACTTTGCACCGAAGGGGTTGTATTAATATCAGAGGGACTGGTTCACTTAAAGCTGGTAAACTTAGAAGGAGGGGTAACCTCGAAACCTCCCCCCGTCAGTGTACCACCCCTCCAAGGTTGTAAAAGCTAATGCTTATCTAATGGCTAGCAATAATCATTTAATTTTTTTGTACAGCTTTCTTTGCATAACACCTGCGATTTCATGTTTTTTTTTTGCCTATTTTTAAAGTTTTCCTAAATTTCAACATGTTTTTCTCAGCAATTTTACATCTCATTAAGCCTGAGACGAAGGGAGGGGGCCCTATCGATAGGACTAAAATTATCTTGAAAAATCTTAAGACTATGAATGCACAAATATCTATGCAGTAGATAGTAGCAAGATTTAAGAAGAGGAGAGAGGATATGATGCCCCTGTACCATCTATAGGCATTCAAATCCACCCCAAGAATCTGGGCTTTGTGCTCCTATGATTAGACCATAACCAGTATGTAATATTATTCTCCGTAATAGCTTTATTTGACAGTAAATAAAGTTAAATCATCCATCAATCATAAAATTCTAATCAAATAAAACATTCTAAATAACATTATAATTTGATTTTACGCACTAGCTTTCAAATATATCTTTAAGGTTGAATAGACTACTGATATTAGTGAATATTTGTTTTTCTTCCGAGACAGAAAGTAATGCTCTGAGGAATCTATCACCACTTTATGATTCGGAAAAAGCATACCGTAATCTATAAATACCATTCCGAACCCGTTTTATTAGTTATAAAAATAGAAATTGGCGACATGAACCATTCCCAATAATATTTTTGTTAACGACGAACGACCCTAGCAGTACGTAAATCTTTCTATGAAGTGTATGCAAAAACAGTTTCTCTAACACCGGCTACGACCGATTCAGGACCTTACAAAAAGATATTAGTCTAACCTAAGCTTAAGCGAAGACACTAAGGAAGTCAACATGAGTTATTATCAAATAAGACATTAATGTGTTTTCCGCTTCAAGCCTCTCTTAAACTTTCCCTAAAAGAAAATACGATTTTGCTAAAATGAAATGGGTCAGAGGGGTAATATTGTACGCCCCAGTATCTCCGAGGAGTTGCAGATAATATTTAATTATGAATAAAACATTGTCCTATATGAAGAATAATACAACTACTACTACTACTCACTACTAAAAATTAACCGAAGCACCAAGCTAGCTGAGGCCAACACAGCTACGCACGCTCCTGCTCCATCCCAATCTATCCAATGCCTCCCTCTTACACCCTCCCAGGAAGTTCCCAGTTCCTTTAAATCTTTATTTTATGACATTCTCCACCCTCCCAACCATAGACGACCTGCTTTCCGTTTAGTTCTAGACGGTTGGCCGAAAAGGACAATCTTATCTAAAGTTTAAACTCTGTTTGGGACCTGTCAAACCGATGGTAAAAGAAGTCAAACATAAAACATGTTCTTTCTATAAAGTATACAAAAACAGTTTTGTGAAAACAGACTTAACAGAAATTAGGACCGAAGCCAGAATCTTACTTCATAGTCCACCTCATTTCAGGAGGGGAAAGCCCTAAATATCATTAACCTGACAATTCTGATGGTGTAAATTCATTCTTTCTCGGGTGCTGCGTTCTCCTTTTCTTTATACTTTAGGAGTGATGAGGCACGTCGAACAGAAATAAAAAAAGCTTTTCCAATCCCAACCTCCCTCCTTATCCCCCTACCTCATCGTCCTCCCACCTTACCCCCTCCTCCTCGTCATCCCTCCTTATCCCCCCTCCCTCCACGTCCAATAAAATGAAATGATATGATAAATGTAACTGTTCGTCCTGAATAAAGGTAGTTTCGAATCTTAAAAACTCGTTAAAATAATTTCATAGTAGATCAAAACTGGGTAAGTGGATTTATCTCTTCGTTTTTTCTATTTTTGTTTTATACTATTTCTGTTCCCCCCCCCTTTCATTATTGAGCCCAATATATGGTGAAATTCAAGATAATAAACTTAGTATCGATGGAAGAATTGTATATTGTATTCATAGTCCAACTCATTTCAGATTAAAGAGGGAGGAGGTCTGACTTAATAGAAAAATAGTGTTATAACAATGCGCATGTTCAATAAATAAATATCTAATTTTCTATTTTGAAAAGAAAGGAGAACTTGTGATTTTAATTAAATTCTCAAGATGGTAGGCTACAACAAAAACTGCGATTAACGTGATTTATGTATTTACCACACAAAACCTGGATGAAGAAGTATTTAGCTTTTTTTTAGTTGAAATCATGAAAACTAATTCTAGTTCTAATAAACTAGAACTTGTATTTATATTTATGTCACTTAAAAATTCATTTTCAATTCTTTTTCAAGAAATCTTCGGTTAGAATTTCACTCTTAATTCAATGTTTTGATAAAGGGTGAGAAAAAGTCCTCGGTTAAGAGTAAAGCGACCGTTGCAACGTTGGCGGGAAGAGAATTTGTGTTTTGGTTGTATTTTTAAGCAGAGCATACTTCTTTTTCCAAAACGTTGATGCTAATTTTCAATTTTTCTTTTGATTCTATTTAAATAAAATATACAGAAAATCGTAAATGAAAACTTTAAAAATAGACACCAGTAATTTTGAAGCAATCAGTTTAGATTGTTGAAGCAAATAATTAAATAAAAAAACAGTTTTTTCAAATGACCGCAAGGAGCAACACTAAAAATTAAAACGAGCAAAAACTGCTCGTACATGAGGGGGACTGCCCCTTCCTTAACCATCGCTCGTTTTATTAAAGTCTATTTAACTAAAGTCGTTTTATTAAAGTTTCGTTTTTAAGATTCTTTAAAAATGCTTTTCCTTCAATTCAACAGCCATTGTATTTAAGTCGTTCTTATAGAATTGGGATAAAAGTAGAACTTCACCGTAAAAAGCGAGTGGGCAGCCCTCCTCATAAACAGAAAATTTATGTCCATTTTCTATTTGAATAGAGCTTTTTCATGTCCTTTTCTATTTGAATAGAGCTTTTTCATGCCAATTGAAAAATATTCCTTTTTTATTTTCTGATCGTTTTTCAAACCATGCCCAGGCTAACATGAAGGGAAATGAGAAATTAATGAAAACTTAAGTGAATCAGCTTAGCTATTCTATATATTTGGAATAATCATAAAAAGCAAATACTTTTGATATATTAATTGTTATAAAAAATTCCTTTTTAGTTTCGTTTACTATCGGCCCGAGTCGCTCCTTACTTGCAGTTCCACGGACTGTTTGATACTTTGAATCAACAAATCAATGAATGATTTAATAAGCTGATTTTCTATTACAATTGAAAGGAGTGTATATAAAACGAAAGAGCGTGGATATGTATAAATTTACTCCGTATCGGACTTACTGAACTAGATTGATTGTTGAAAATGTAATAATACTAGCTCACGGAAACCTTAGCAATTTTTTTTCTTTATATCTTGTAATTATAAAAAAAAAAGATAAAAAAAATTATTTGCATTGAGGTACAAAGGACGCTTACTCTTATAGAGTATTAGCCCCACTCTTGTCTGTGGTCGTTTCTGTTCCATCAGGTATTAAGTCGGCCCTTGTCCCACAATACTGGCTACGAGACAGAGGTAGTTTTAATCATTTAATTCACCGGGACTAAAATTCTATGGGATCTTTTCCCTTTTAAATAGTCATAATAAACAACAAGCCAAGAAAAGAGCCAGTCTCTTAACTTAGATTAGCGATTGACTTAGCCAGTGGCGTCGATCGGGAGAGGGGAGTCTTATTACCATTGTGATTTTGTCCTCCCCCACCCTATATTTTGAAAAATACCTTTCTGGGAAAATTTTCAGAAATTGATGCCACTGAACTTAGCTAGCCTTTTTGTCTTAAATACATATGCATTTGATCGGTCCTAATCTAATGCACTTTTTGGTCGATTTCAGATTCGGATTCTGAAAACCTGATTTCGATCAAATCTGGATTACACATTTCTCTGGACTTCAATTGAATATCCAATTTTAAATCGAAGTTGCAGATTGGAACTTCAATTGAATACCCAATTTCAAATCAAAATTTCAAATCGAAGGTGCAGATTGGAATTTTAAATTTCAATCCGCAGCCTCTGCGAAAGAAAGCCTGCGAGCTGAGTTGACCATCTGTTGAAAATGACAGGGACCTCAAAAGTGTCAATTCTGTCACTCAATGGAATACATGCTTTACCCTTTTAGGAATATCTTTTCCATTATGCAAGACTCTGACTTTGGCAATTTGATCCTTCAGCTGAGGGCATGTACGTGACATCATATGTGCCGTCTCCATTATCCTTCGCTTCAGGCTTTTGTGTCGGCTGCCCTCGGTCTGATTTAACTCCAACGGCTAGAGGGGCTTTACCAGACTTCGTAGCGTCAATACGGAATTTTGTGGTACTCCACTGCGACAATTTCTAGGGTCGAGTCCAGGTCCATAGGCCCGAACAGCGTTCGGGTCTGCCAAACGCTCTGCGAAAACCTAAAATTAAATTAATAAGTTAGTGTAAAGTAATATGGGAATTGCTAAATAAATAATTGTAATTAGAAGTATATAAAAAGTAATTACTCTAATTATTATTATTATTATTTATTCATTTGTTATTAATAATTATTTGTATAAATAATTATTTATTAATTCATATTTTTATATTATTATGTAATTTTAATTTAATTCTGTAAATTTTTGCTTCTTTTTCCGCCTTGGTACCGTAATACAGGATATAAATTTGGAATGAATGATGTTTTTGGAAAAGTTGCTGTAGAAAAAAAGCTGTCAGATATTAACATTGTCAATTGTCACCTTTCCATGATCTTGAATCTTAGCTTATTTCGTAAATTCTTCTCTCTCGCTTTTGTACTCTACTGTTTACTCTATTGTATTAGTGGGGTAGAAACAGATTATTATTATTATTATAGTCAATATTTGCTACCATGGTAATTGGTAATTTAAATGGCATTGTTTAATGCCCTATCTTAAAAGGTAGTAATTTGTGGTCATTTAAAAGGGGCAATTTTTTGTTCAAACTGAAACACAAACTTTACATTCTTAAACTTAGCGTCTCGTATATAAATTTGTTTAATTCGTTTTGATGTATCTTAATTAGTTCTATACGTTCGAATAGGGAGATTAGAATTTTTTGGATCACTGCTCTTTCTCAACAGGATTGGAATATTTGTTGTTTCTTCTAGATTCTTTTGCTATTCTAGTTGAGGGGATTATTAAAAGGAATATTTTATTCTACAATTCATACAGAGAGAAATCATATTGAACTTCAAAATGAAGGAATTTTAACTCTGTGGTAGCGCAATGAGATTGATCGCCGCTTGGTAATACGGGTTATGGAGTTCAATTTCAGCTGTGGATTTGGAGTATACGGAGTTCCGATTCTTTTGATATTTCTATTGGTACCACGAACTGTTTGATAGGGATTGAAATATTCATTTTTTCCTGCTGAATCTATTGGTATTCTGTTTGAGGGGATTATTAAAGGAATATTTTTTCTACAATTCATACAGAGAGAAATCATATTGAACTTCAAATGAAGGAATTTTAACTCTGTGGTAGCGCAATGAGATTGATCGCCGCTTGGTAATATGGGTTATGGAGTTCAATTTCAGCTGTGGATTTGGAGTATACGGAGTTTCCGATTCTTTTTGATATTTCTATTGGTACCACGAACTGTTTGATAGGGATTGAAATATTCATTTTTTCCTGCTGAATTCTATTGGTATTCTGTTTGAGGGGATTATTAAAAGGAATATTTTTTTCTACAATTCATACAGAGAGAAATCATATTGAACTTCAAAATGAAGGAATTTTTAACTCTGTGGTAGCGCAATGAGATTGATCGCCGCTTGGTAATATGGGTTATGGAGTTCAATTTCAGCTGTGGATTTGGAGTATACGGAGTTCCGATTCTTTTGATATTTCTATTGGTACCACGAACTGTTTGATAGGGATTGAAATATTCATTTTTTCCTGCTGAATTCTATTGGTATTCTGTTTGAGGGGATTATTAAAAGGAATATTTTTTTCTACAATTCATACAGAGAGAAATCATATTGAACTTCAAAATGAAGGAATTTTAATTTTGTGGTTGCGCAATGAGATTGATCGCCACTTGGTAATATGGGTTATGGAGTTCAATATCAGCTGCCACAGAGTCGAAATTGCACAGAGATCATGCATTAGCGTCTCAAAATAATTAAACAAGAAGAAAAAGATAACAGAAGGAATTTATTCCTTGAATTCCTGGAATTCAGATAGAAGCGTCGCTAGGTCGTTTTTACTTGACAAAATCTGTCAGCTTAAAATCAACACTTATATTAATCTTATATTTACACCATTAATAATTTAACTATTATTATGATCTTTATCACAAATCTATGCTAGGAAATCAATATGAAACATATATTTCTCTAGAGGAGTTTAAAAGCGAAACAATTTTGGGAAATTTTGAGTATTATTAAGGACAAGCGTTTTTGTACTAGGAAGGTTCTTTAAGCATCCAAGATACGGCAACGACATTTTTTGATATCAGAAGATTTATATACCAACTCTTTTTGAAAGTGAGATTGGCATTAAAACATGTTGACAAAAAAAAAACCAGAAAAAACTTAATGATTTCAGACATTTATAAGAGAATAAGAGTGCAAAATATCCAGGCATTTCTTGAACGGTTGCTTTAAGCGGTGCCAGACTTCCCTCCCTCCCGGAAATCCCCCCCTCATGAAAATTTTAGGACTCTTGGTTCGATACGATCATCCCTGAAAAAAAAAACACATCTGTGACATTTTGGCAAAAAATATAAATTCCATATTTTTGTAGATGAGAGCTATAATTCTCTGATCGTTTTTAAGTTAGGGAGAAGGCACCCTCTGTGACAAATGCCACAAAGGATGCATTTTAATGCAAAGAAAACATCCTAATTCTCGTTGAGCCTTCAGATAAATACAAGATTAGTTCTAAGTAGAGGCGGTGGATATAGAAATTTATAAATAATCTTTCTTGATTTCTGGGGATATATCTGGTCTAGGCCGTTATTATGAAAGTAAGGAGTAATGTTAAACACCAAAAAGAGCAGTTTATTCCGTATAGGAGGGGAATTCCCTTTCTAATCCCCAACCTCTCCCTCGTGGTCGTAGAAACTGCGGAGGATGCTCATTCAATCAAAAACTGAGAGTTCTAGTTCTCTTTTTATAGTGGAAAGTAATTGGAGACCAACCAGCCCTTGTGCTAGAATCGTTTCGATATCTGGTCCTGGTCTTAGTACATCTGATCGATATTTTGAGGTACCTCTTTTGTACTTTCTCTGTGACTGGTCGATTTTGCGTATGAGGGAATTTTATATGGGTGAGGGGGGGGGGATTATCCGGGGATTTTCCGCAGGGCGAACGCCGGTTCCCGCTTCAAGTGTCGATTCAAGGGCTGGGATATTTGAATTCGTGAATGTTAGTATCAAGTAAAATTTTCGCTTTAACCGTAACGATCAAGGGCAAAACATTGTGATATTTTTGGGAGGTTTCTTCAAGTATCAGTTCATAGTTCCGTGGTTTTGATTCGGTGTTCACGTCAAGATTATGAAACGAGAGGTCATCTTTTTGATCGTAACGGTCATGGGGAATACATTGTGACATTTCTAGGATTTTGATCAATTGAAATTCCTCCTCCTTCCCTTATTTCCCTCCTTCCCTCATCTCAATACTGAAAGTGGTTGCTCAGTTGCTGCTCGAAAAAAAGAAATAAAAATTAAAGATATAGTTTTTAGTTCAGTGATATTTTCCAAAAGATAGTGTCGTCAATTCAAGAATTATTTTTAATTTTTTTTTGGAAGGGGGGCAAAACATATTTGTGAAAATCTAGGAAGGAGAGCAAATTTGCCATTTTTCAGCTTATTCAATGAATATATAAAAAAAAGCATTTTCAATAAAAAAAAGGTACCCCAAAAAACGGTATTTTTCCAGATCTAAGGGAGGGGGGGATAAATCTAGCCGGAGCAGAATAATCATAAGTAGATAACAGACGGCAAAACTCATCAAGAATAGGGGAGAGACACATTTCAAAGGTTTTTTAACATCTCGTTTCTTTATGCTTTACTTTGTAAAGTAAGTGTAATTCATTATTTATCAGCATGTCCAAAAACCCTTTCTTCAGTTTATACCTTATACCGGTTAAAGTTTAATCTGCAAAGAGGGTGCGGTGCAATATCAAACAGTTCGTGGTAACGAACTGTAAGTAAGGAGCGACCCGGCTCAATGGTAATCGAAACTCTAAAAAAGGGAATTTTGATACCAACAGATACATCAAAAGAATCAGATTTTAATGCTGATTGCAAATATATAAGTTTCATCAAGTATAGTCCTTACCCATCAAAAGTTACGCATAAAGGGGGAAGAGTTACGCATAAAGAATAAAGGGGGAAAGACCCCCTAAAAATTATAGAACCTTAATGAAAATCTCACCATCATATTCAGCGTATCAGAGAACCCTACTGTAGAGGTTCCAAACACCTATCTACAAAAATGTGGAATTTTGCATTTTTTGCCAAAAGAAATATCACGGATGCGTGTTTATTTTTTTTTTTTTTTCAGGGATGATCGTATCGAACCAGTGGTCCTAGAATATCGTGAGAGGAATCATTGTAACGGAAACTAAAAGTTCTAGTGCCCTTTTTAAGTGACCAAAAAAATGGAGGGCAACTAGGCCCCTTCCCACGCTCACTTTTTTCCCAAAGTCACCCAATCAAAATTCTGAGATAGCCATTTTGTTCACCATGGTCCAAAATATGATAACTATGTCTTTTAGGATGACTTAATCCCCCCAAGTCCCCGGGGGGGGGGGCTGAAAGTTATGAACTTTACCCAATGTTAACATATAGTATTAGTTATTGGGAAGTATACAGACGTTTTCAGGGGATTTTTTTTCGGGGGGGGGGGTCAGGGGTTATAAGGGAGGATCTTTCCATGAAGGAAGTTTTCATGGGGGAAGGGACATTGCTATGAAGAGGGTGCCGGATTTCCTAACATTATTAAAAAAAAGATCAGAAATTAAATAAAAAACAAAACAAGTTTTTCAACTGAATGTAAGGAGCAACATCAAAACTTAAAACGAACAGAAAATATTACGTATATGATTGGGTTCACCCCCTAGTCAATACCTCACTCTTTAAGCCAAAGATTTTTTAGTACTTTCATAAGAGCTATTTATTCTAATTAACGGCATTTGTGATTAAGGGGTCACTTTTAAAGAATTGGAACAAAATTTGAACTTTAGCTTAAAGAGCAAGGTATTGACTAGGGGACGAAACCCTTAATATACATATTAAAAATCTATTAATATAGTAGTTCGTTACGTAATTTAATTCATAAGTTACGTATATTTATTACTAATAAAAACGTTCGTAAATAAAAATTAAACAAGTTTCGAGAAAGCCATTTAACCAAATAAAAGTAAAATTAATATGCAAATTTTGTTTTAATTATTCATGTACGGTGAGCCAAAATCAAAACCTGCATTGTGCTACGCCGACGACATATTACTGGTGAGCACATCGCTTTGTAACCTTCAAGCTAATATCGATCTCCTAAGTCGAGGTTATACTAATAGTGGTCTGGTTATTAACCCTGCTAAAACAGAATTTCTTGTATTTGAACCCCCGCGTGCGCCGTCTGAAGTTGCCCGTTGCGAGGCTACCCGTGTTACCGTTGCAGGGCAAGTAGTACTTCCAAGCCGCAAGTTGAAGTACCTAGGTATCACATATGGAAGCGACCTTAGAAGCTCGCGTGCTCTTTTTGTTGACCAGGTTCTGTCGGGTTTTCGGTCTGGTATGCTAAACTTGCAGCTCTGAAGTTTAAGTTTAATAAGCATATCCTTGCTAGGTTGTATCGTGCCGTCGCTCTTCCCTTTGCTCACTACATCTCACCCGTTTGGCATTGGCTATCGAATTCGGATATGTTGCGAATCCGTTCAGGCTTTTTGCAAATATTTAAAGTTTCTGCTTGGTCTGGCCACTTTACCTCCGTAACACTGGTCTGCTAGAAAAGTATCATATACCTGATCCTGTTGAGTTCATGCCGAATTTTGAAAAACAAGCTCTCGTGAAACACAGGGCACTATTATTTGATTTCCCAGCGACTTTCTTGCTTGATGTTGAAGTGTGATTTGTTTGTATTTAGTAGATTATTATGTTCGGTTGATTTGTTTTCGTCTTTATTTTCTCTTTTCTTTTGTTTTGCTCCGCTTCTTCATGTTTCTTTTTTATAAGCGGGTTTGTAATAAATTATTATTATTATTATTGATTCAAAAACGTTCAAAATATAAAAAAAAACAAGTTTTTTTAACTGAAAGTACGGAACGACGTTAAAACTTAAAATGAACAGAAATTATTCCGTATATGAAGGGGCTGTCCCCCTCCTCAACGCCTCGCTCTTTACGCTAAAGTTTGACTTTCTCACAACTCTATTTTTTTAAACAATATAAAACTTTAGCGTAAAGAGCGAGGCACTGAGGAGGGACAGCCCCTTTCATATACTAATATTTTTTTATTTAATCTTCAGAGAGATGACACGACTCATTTTGTATATGAACACCCGTGACAGTCTTATATTTTATTACCTGATTATTTTACAACTTATTTTGTAAAATAAATTTAATTCATTATTTTATCATCATGTCTAAGACCCTTTCTTTATTTACTACTTTTACTTCGATTGGTGTGTAACCTGCATGAGGTGGCGACATAATGTCTCCAGATAGACACGACAAAACTCGTCTTGAATATGAAAATCCGACGGACCTCTCTTGTATTTTATTATGTTTTTTATTTTTATATCTGTTTAAAATAAATTTTAATTGCCGTTATTTTATCGGTGTTTTTAAAAACCCTCTCTTTATTTTCTACTTTATGTTAGTTAGTTTAATATAACCAGCAATGAGAGTGCGACATAATGTTATCTACAGAGAGACGACAAAACTAATTTTGAAAATAAAAATCCGAGACACCACTCCATATTTTATTATCATTTTATTTTATAAAATAAATTTATTTGTCTTTATATATCGACATGTCCAAAAACCCTCTCTTTATTTTCTACTTTATGTTAGTTTATATATAACCAGCAATGAGAGTGCGACATAATACTCTACAGAGAGACGACAAAACTAATTTTGAAAATAAAAATCCGAGACACCACTCATATTTTATTATCATTTTATTTTATAAAATAAATTTTTATTTGTCTTTATATATCGACATGTCCAAAAACCCTCCCTTTATTTTCTGTTTTATGATGATTTATGCGTTATCTGCTTTGCGAGGGTGACATAACGCCCTTGGAGACAAGAGACAAAAACAATAATTTCGAATAGGATTGTCAGAGATAATTCTATTATTTATAATTTACACCTACCAATGACACATGGTTAATTCATTAGAAAGCAGAAATGAGTTTGGCAACAGTTACTTTGCCAGTAACTCTTAACAAGGTTCTGACTGGAGTTGTTTCTCTTCGACACCTGACCTTGACTGCTTAGACCACAGGGGTTTTGGTTTCAGAACTGAAAATGCTTTCCCGACTGGCAAATATTAAGGTTTTTTGTAGGTAGTTATTAAAGAATTTTTATTTTTAATGCTTTAGAGAATTGTACTTTCCATCAAACTTCATTTAATATAACTTTAGCCACCTCAATCAGACTTTCAATTTTATTTCATTTAGCCCCGTCGCTTGGTTGCCCATACTTGGCACTAATTGTTATATTCTGTTGAAACTTGAAGTCAGGTAGGGAATATATTGGGTAGTTATAATCAAAAGTTGTTACTAAACATAATCTTTTAAAGGAGATGGGTAAGAAATAAAATACCGAGAAACTTTTCTTGTTGCACCGTAGTCCATTGATTATGCGTGGATAATTGCACCATGGATTATTTATAATGTCTTTGACCATGTTGCATTTTTATTTTTAATTATCTATTCTATCATTTCTATAAAAACCTTATATGCCTCCAGGGTATAAGTTACAACCCTTGCTCTGAGGGCTGTAGAGGGGGGCGGGGGGTTGTCACCCTAAAAGACCTAATTTTCAGAATTTTCAACTATGTTGAACAAATGACTATCTCAAATTTTTATTGGATATGTTTGTGGAAAAAGTGTGCGTAAGAGAGGGGGCAGTTGCCCTAGAATCACTTTCGAGTATTAAAAAAGGGCAGCAGCCCTTTGAATTTCCAATCGAATGCGCCCTTTTTGAAGTTTCTACCACAAAGCTTTCTACAAAAACCTATATGCCCCCAGGACATACTTACAACCCTTGCCCTGAGAGCTGTTTGGGGGAGTGTCCTCCTCAAAAACATAATTTCTATCTGGAAATCAACTGCACAAAACAAAATGGCGATCTCAAAATTTTGATTGGATGTGTTTAGGGACAGGGTGGGCGTGGAAGGGGTGTTAGTTGCCTTCCAATCACTTTTGACCCTTAAAAAGGGCACTAGAACACCCGATTTCCAATCGAATGAGCCCCTTTGAAGTTAATACGACGAACCCCTTCCATATGAAGTACCCTCCGGGGAAAAAAATAATATAAAACATTGGAGCCGTATGGCCTTTACTATACGTAACGCTATAGCGTTGCCTTTGATTAACGTGTCTAATTTACTCTATCTATTCTACTTATACAAGATTTTACCCCATCTACTTAACACTAAGTTGTAGATTTCTTTGTCTTCTTCTGCAACTCTGTGCGGCTACGCAAAAGTTCTATGTTACAACACATTAACTTGATAGATTTTGAACTAAAATAGACAATAAAACTAAAATAGATTTTTTTTTTTTTTTTTTTTATTAATAACTTTTATTTGTAAAAATAAGATTCCATAAGCATTAGAGATAGACACAAAATAGAAAGATAAAAAGATAGCAAGAAGAAAAAAAAAAACGAAAAAGATAAAAGATTTTGCAGGCACTGAAGGTTTACATGAGATTAAAAGAAACAATAACAGAAGATTTGGTTGATGTCAAATTGTAGACATTCAATATGGCTAGTAGATAGAAAGATAGACAAAGACGTTTTTCGCTTTCTTGACTTTTATTAACAAACATTTCTTTATGAAAGAGCATTTATGTTATTACAAAGGTACAAACAAATTTTATGCTAAAGGCTGAATTTTCTAGCCATTTCTATGAATAAGGATTGGGATAAACTTAAATATTCCTCCAAAATCATATAAGAATACAAAAAGAACTTATAGATAGAAATTCAACTGAATTGGTAGCTTAAAACAGAAACCCTGGGGTACCACAATTCAATTCAACTGATACCTTAAATGGAGATCCTGGGATATGCTGTTCCGCAAACTTGACACTGATGTCATAATCCCCCTCTTCAAGCGGAATATATTCACAGTGCAGGAGCCGTCCCGGTTGTCTTTGCAGGTCATACGGGCTTTCTGATAGTTCTTCAATGGCTACTTTCCAAGCGACCAGCCCCGGCACCTTAAATATCATAATTATCACATAATTTTCATGAAGTATGTCAAGCCCCCCCCCCCTCCAACGAATACTCCTCGGTAAATATTTACCAAATCATATTATTGACTTACGAATAAAGTAAATATAACAATTCGAAGCCTTTTTTTATGCTCTTTCCTAATATAATAGTTTATTTTTGTCACAAATGAATTTTACCCCCAACCCTATTGACCAATTCAGGGTATATATTAGCACATTAGGAGGGGGGGAATTTTATTTTCTGATGTAAATGGGAGGTAAGTTTAAACTTTACCCCCACCCCCCCTAATGTGCAAATATATACCCTGAATTGGTATATAGGTGTTGGGGGTAAAATTCATTTCGGACAAAAATGATTATTATATTTGAAAGAGCATAAAAAAAGCCATCGAGTGGGTATATTCACTTTATTCGTAAGTCAATAATATGATTTGGTAAATGTTTACCTTACCCATCTTTACGATGTAATTGTAACTACAATGAATAAATAATTATAGATTATATAGCTTTATAAATTTTATCAAGACGTTAATATGTCTTATAGATTATATGTATTTAAATATCTTGAAATACAATAGTTGAATAAACAATTTATAGATCACCAAGCACCTAAACGTAATACATTCTAATAAATTTTAGTAAACCAACAGGGGTACCACCCCAGCCCCCACATCGCTTATACATGGAATGATTGCTGCTCATTTGAGACTTTAATACTACTATTTACATTCTTTGCAACAAAGATGACTATGTTTTAGATTTAATCCACGTCTTTTAAGTCCAATCTTGTTCTGATGTGAGCAGGTGTGGAGGTGGAAGTTAGCCCTCCTCATAGATGGAACAATTTTTGTCTGTTTTAAGTTTTATAGTCAGCTTCACTTTAGGTGATGAATATGATAATTTGTTTTTTAATTTACAGGTTCCTGCTGGTTCAAAAGCTATAATTATACTAGCAAATTAAAAAAACTTTACATAAAAATTATGGATGAACTGCAAAAATTATGAAAGACGCGCGCTGGTTGTACTATCTCTCCCCGACCTGTGTGCGTAAATGTCTGTGTGGCTCCTGTCTAACGACTGACACATCAAAAAGAGAAATATAGGTAAAAATTCACTTTCCGAAACTCCTAACACTCTCCCTCTCTCATCGAAACCTATACGTTTCAAATTTTATGTGGACATATGCACTGCAATATGATGGTATTCCCAAACACACAAAACTGGTCAGTTTTGCATAAACTGCACATACTACTACTACTACTACTAACAACTCACCACAGCATCAGGCCGTATGAGTCCAACACTACTACGCACGTTCCTCCTTCATCCCAATCTATTCAAAGCCTCCCTCTTTACACCCTCCCAGGAAGTTTCCATTTCCTTAAATCTTTCTTTATGACATCCTCCCCACCCCAGCCACGGAAGACCTGCTTTCCGTTTAGGCCCTAGGTGGTTGGCCGAAAAGGACATTCTTCTGCAATCTGCCATCCTTCCTCCGCAGAACGTGCATTCGCCATCTCAACCTTTTCTCTCATTATAACCCTAGAAAGCGGGATTAAACCACACTTTTTGTACAGTCAACTATTTGAAATACGGTCAGTCACCGGATACCCAGAACAATCCGTGTAAGCAATTTCTCTGGAAAACATCTAGTAAATCTTCATCCGCTATTCAGAGCACCCATGCTTCAGAGCCATATTTGACTACTGTCATCACTGTAGCTTCCAATATTCTAATCTTATTCTATTAAAATAATTCCACGTTGAAAAAATGGTGATTGAATTTTGGTGACTGAAGAGAAAATGTTAGATTATGCTAGGATGCTATTAGAAATAGTATGTTGTATATTTTTGGACAAACGAGAAAAGCCCCTTTTCGGGGCTTGTGACTGATTTTTAAAATAAATATTTTTATCATTAATAAGAAATAAAAAAAAGGCTTTGTTAAGTTTTTTACTTTTCATTTGCATTCAGTTTAAAAAGGAAAATTGAAATATTGCCTAGCTTAATCAAATTTACTAAATAATTTCATAATATTAAATTGTTAACAGATTGGAGGCATTGAGCTACACTGATAATCAGCTATAGTCGCGTACAGCAGGGAGTAAACACAAAAAACACAGGATTGCAGCTTATGAAAATTCTTCTTAAAAAAACAATGGACGATATGAACTAAATGAAATATATGGTGAATTTAATAGGTTACCTGATTCACCAACAGTACTACTCACACTGACCAGTCGTTATTAACAATGGAAGAATTATTCTATTGATAAAAAATATGCCGGGAGACTTTTAAGAGAGTAAAATCAAGTCCAATTCTAAGAGAAAAACAACGACCAATGCCATCTAGCAATGCCCAGCATCATCATAGAGTTTAGTTATCCGTAAAAAGCAAAAACAAAAAAGCTAAGTGTATTTTTTTTTCTGTTATTTTGCTTTTCGTTTCATTCAGCTGAAGATAAGAGAACCGCTATTTGCCAATAAGCGCCAAGAGATAATTTGGATTTTATTTTTTAACTAGTCTTATTATCTCCTGTATACTATCCCTAACTATTTTCTATCCCTTTCCCTAACTATTACAATCTCCCAATTTGGTATCGGTGCAGTAAGGTCTCTAAAAAAAGATAACATAAAAAATCAAGGTAGAATGAAGATTTAGTAGACTATCACTTTCCCAAACCTAGGATAAAGGAAAATGATCCCTCTTTCTATCCCCCCCCCCTTACCCAAGTTAAATTACTTAGTTTCCCAATTTTTTTCAGCACTAGCCTATGTTCTGCACACTAACCTATCACAAACCTTTTGTTTATAATTTAATAATTATTGATTGCCAAAATCCATACTTCGCTCAATAATCAATAAATAGAATTATTGATTACTGAGCGAAATTTGATAGTCATCGTATCAAAGGTGTGTCTTTGTTTATTTTATTTATTTAGGAAGAGCAAATGGTCTATATTGGTTATACCAATCATATAGATTAAATAGCTTTTTTTGGTTCAAACAAGGTGGCAATATTCTAGAGTTTTCTGATGCCCATTGAGTCGGTCCCGAAGTTAGTCCGTCTATTCGATGAGTTCGGACCTAATTCCTTTTTTTCACAGCATCACCAAAGTTCTGCAATGTGACACTTACCTTGTTGTTATACTGGTCAGGGCTCAGCTCGTTTTTGCCCTCAGTGTGGAGTTTCAGGACTTCAAAGTAAAAAGAAGAAGAGAAATAAGAATTAGAATTAAAGACATCTGGGCTACAACCCTCAAGGTATTTTTTCCATAATGATCATGATTACGTTTTTATTATTTCAGGTTATTATGTTTACTATTATAAATTCACCAATTTATATGGATTACTGATATGAAAATTATCAATATTTATTCAGCAACCCATAAAATCCTTTAACATTAAAGACAGAACAATTATAGTACTTTTTACCTTTAGTTTCGACTATACAAGAGTTTGGCTGCTCTACAATGCCTCTCTTTATTCCTTGTCCAGAACTTTACATTTTTTAGGGTCACAACCTCGTTTTGCGCGGGTCACAGAAAAGGGGGAAGCCATTCACCGGAACGCCGTCATAGGTGATATCCATCGAATGACGTCCTAATATATTCAAAAAATTAAAAACGGTTAAAACCAAAGGGTTATTCATTTTGAACAGAAATACAAGAAGTTCTATTTTTTTCACGAATAAAGCAAAAAAAGTTGGCTTTTCTTTCTTATTTAAATAAAACTTGAAAAAATCTAAACTGCAATCTAATTTTTTGTTTTGAACTTCTAAAGAAAACTAACCTGGAAACAAAATGACGGAAAGTCGAAAAAAATATTGCATAGAAATCACCATTTTTGGGCGTGTAATTCCTCTTTCAATTTTTGAAGTTTCCGTCACTCTTACCTGGACTGTTCAGGGTCCAAATAGATTAAGTTTACAAAAAAAAAAAAATATCAATGACACATTGCTATATCAGTTTTAATATAGCAACTGTCAAAGTTATTTTTTTGTTTACTTATGAGCTTCGATATTTGAAAGCACACTGTTAGACATACTATAGAAACGAGTATTTGGTTAGTAAACTTAGATTGGGGAACCAGTGACGTCGTTTCACGGAATTAGATGGAGGGGCGAAAATGTATTTTTCTAAATTTTAGGGGGATGGGGGCCAATTTTTTTTTTTTTTAATTTTTCATGTAAATAAAAGATAAGTCATTTTTTCAATTACAGATACAGATATTTTATTTATGAAATATGCATAGGCTAATGCTACGAAATAGACCTGCGCACATGATTGGTGGCATAATTGAGCGCATTAAAAATTACATCACAATATTAAACACCGTTAACAAATTAAATGAAAAAAACAACAAGCCTCTTGGACAACTGCTCAAATACAAACAAGATAAATAAAACCAAAGTCATCCTTCAGAGATAAACTTCCCCACCATTCTAAGAAACTGCTGGTAATCAGCGCACTCTCTAATATACAGGGGAATAGAATTCCACACCTTTGGACCAATATGCCTCAAACTAATTCTGCTCTAGTTTTCGCCTAAACTTCTGCGAGAAATCAAACTGAGTGATGTCGGATATGAATGACGCAGCGAGTTAAGAGGGAAAATTCCATGGAAATATGATGCTAACTGCCAAAAACGTAATTGTGACATATCTGGGATATTGCAATGAAATGAAGTTGATGTAAAGAAACAATCCAGCTGATCCATAGAGATGAGTAACAGAAGACCTATTATCAATCTGAAAAGTATCTTTATCACTTTATTTTTGTAAAATTTGAAGGGGTTTATAAGCTAAAGGAAAGTTAAAGCCCACACAGAAACACAATAGAGAAAAAAGGGTGGACCAGAGAAAAGTAATTGATTTAAGTATATTAATCGGAAAAGCATGTGGAGACGGCACATCATCCCAACATTCCTAGAAACTTTTAACGATAGAGTTTTAACTTCTTCATGGGAACGACAAATTTTCATCAATAATTATCCAAAGATATCTAAACCGTTGTTCCCGTTTCAGTTCCACATTACTTAAATAAAGAGAAAACATCAGAATTGACCGAACCAACTCGTGAAATAGCATATACTCGTGCCGGAGCCAGTTACATTTCCTTTCATTTAATAGAAGAAGGTTTCGACAATACCACTCCGAAGCAGTTGATACAGTATTTTGGATGTTCAGGAAAAGCTGTGTTATTTCTGAATGGGAAGGAAAATCACAGCATCATCCGCAACCATAACAATTTTGCAGATTGGAAGAAACTCAAGCAAATCATAGGCAGCACAATAGTGCTGCCTAAGTAAAGAACGATGTTAGCAAACTGTATTATTATTTTTTTTTTTTCGTGGTCTTAGACCAAAGCACTTCGTATCGAAGGAGTTGTCGTAGAAAACTTCAAAAAGGGCTCATTCGATTGGAAATTGAGTGGCTAGTGCCCTTTTAATAATCGAAAGTGAGTTGAGGGCAAATAGACCCCCCCCCCCACGCCATCGTTCCCCCAAACACATCCAATCAAAGTTTTGAGTTAGCCATTTTGTTCAGCGTAGTTGATTTCCAAATAGAAATATATTTTTGAGGAGGTCACTCCGCCAAAACCCTCAGGGCAAGAGTTTAAAGTTATCCCTGGGGGCATATAAAGCGATGTTGGCAAAATGTTTTTTTTTCCTTTTGACCAAGGCACTTCGTATCGAAGAGTTGTCGTAAAAACTTGGAAAAGGGCTCATTCAATTGGAATTGGAGTGGCTTGTGCCCTTTTTGATAGTCGAAAGTGATTGAAGTCAACTAACACCCCTTCCACGCCCACCATTTCCCGAAACACATCCAATAAAAATTTTGAGATAGCCATTTTGTTCAGCGTAGTTGATTTCCAGATAGAATATGTTTTTGAGGAGCTCCCAAACTCCCCCCAAGCCACCAGGGTAAGGGTTTTAAGTTATGCCCTGGGGGCAATATAAGGTTTTTTATAGAAAGCGTTGTCGTAGAAACTTCAAAAAAGACTCATTCGATTGGAAATTCAAAGGGCTAGTGCCTTTTTTATAGTCGAAAGTGATTGGAGGGCAACTAACCCCCCTCTCACGCCCACCTTTCCCCAAACACATCCAATCAAAATTTTAAGATAGCCATTTTGTTCAACGTAGTTAAAAGTTCTGGAAATTAGGTCTTTGAGGATGACAACCCTCTCACAGCCCTCAGGGCAAGGGTTGTAGTTATGCCCTGGGGGCATATAAGGTTTTTATAGAACGCCTTGTCGTAGAAACTTCAAAAAGGGTTCATTCGATTGGAAATTGAAATGGCTAGTGCCCATTTTAATAGTCGAAAGTGATTTGAAGACAACTAACACCCCTTCTACACCCATCATTTCCCAAACTCATCCAATCAAATTTTGAGATAGTCTTTTTTGTTCCACGCAGTTTTCAAGTTTCAGAAAAATTATAATTTTGAGCAGGAAACTCCTCCCACAGTCTTCAGCAAGGGTTATAAGTTATGCCCTGGGGGCATATAAGTTTTTATTCAAATTTTTGTCGCAGAAAACTTGAAAAAGGGCTCATTCGATTGGAAATTCAAAGGTCTAGTGCCCTTTTTAATAATCAAAAGTGATTTGAGGGCAACTGGGACCCCCCCCCACTCTCACGCCCACCTTTTCCTCAAAAACATCCGATCAAAATTTCAGATAGCCATTTTGTTCAAAGTAGTTGATTTCCACATAAAAATATGTTTTTGAGGAGGACATTTCCCCACAGCCCTCGGGATAGGGTTTGTAAGTTATGCCCTGGGGCATATAAGGTTTTTTATAGAAAGTGTTGCCATACAAACTTCAAAAAAGGCTCATTCAATTGGAAATTCAAGGGGCTAGTTCCCTTTTTGACAGTCGAAAGTGATTGGAGGGCAACTAACCCCCCTCTCACGCCCACCTTTTCCCAAAACACATCCAATCAAATTTTAAGATAGCCATTTTGTTCATCGTAGTTGAAAGTTCTGGAAATTAGGTCTTTGAGGATGACAACCCCCACACAGCCCTCAGGGTAAGGGTTGTAAGTTATGCCCTTTGGGCATATAAGGTTTTTATAGAACGCGTTGTCGTAGAAACTTCAAAAAGGGCTCATTCGTTTGGAAATTGAAATGGCTAGTCCGCTTTTTAATAGTCGAAAGTGATTGGAAGGCAACTAACACCCCTTCCACGCCCACCATTTCCCCAAAAACATCCAATCAAAATTTTGAGATAGCCATTTTGTTCAACGCAGTTTAAAGTTCAGAAGATTATACCTTTGATTACAACACTCACCCCACAGTCTTCAGGGCAAGGGTTATAAGTTATGCCCTGGGGGCATATAAGCTTTTATTGAAATCTTTGTCGTAGAAACTTAAAAAAGTAGTCATTCGATTGGAAATTTAAAGGGCTAGTGCCCTTTCTAATAGTCTCGAAAGTGATTTGAGGGCAACAAACCCCCCTATCATGCCCACCATTTCCCCAAACACATCCAATCAAAATTTTTAGATAGCCATTTTATTCAACGTAGTTGAAAGTTTTGGAAATTAGGTCTTTAAGGATGACAGAATCTCCACCCCCACAGCCCTCAGGTAAGGGTCATAAGTTATGCCCTGGGGGCATATAAGGTTTTTTTTATAGAAAGCGATGTTGTTGAAACTTCAAAAAGGGCTCATTCAATTGGAAATTGAAAGGGCTAGTGCCCTTTTAATGATCGAAAGTGATTGAAGGGCAACTAACCCCCCTCTCACGCCCACCATTTCCCCAAACACATCCAATCAAAATTTTGAGACATACATTTTGTTCAACGTAGTCGAAAGTTCTGGAAATTAGGTCTTTTAGGAGGATAACCCCATCAGAGCCCTCAGTGCAAGGATTGTAAGTTATGCCCTGGGGACATATAAGGTTTATATAGAAAGTTGTTGTAGAAATTTCAAAAGGGGCTCATTTGATTGGAAATTGAAATTGCCCTTTTTAATAGTCGAAAGTGAGCGGAGAGTAATTAACTCCCCTCTCACGCGCACCATTTCCCCAAACACATCCAATCAAAATTTTCAGATAGCCATTTTGTTCAATGTTGCAGAAAATTATGGAAATTAGGTCTTTGAGGATGACAACCCCCCCCCCCCAGCCTTCAGGGCGAGGGTTGTAAGTTATCCCCCTGGGAGCATGTAAGGTTTTTATTGAAAGCGTTGTCGTAGAAACTTCTAAAGGGCTCATTGGATTGGAAATTGAAAGGGCTAGTGCCTTTTTTAATAGTTGAAAGTGATTGAAGAGCGACTAACGCCCCTCTCACCTCCACCATTTTCCCAGACACATCCAATCAAAATTTTGAGATAGCCATTTTGTTTAACGTAGTTGAAAGTTCTGGAAATTAGTTCTTAGAGGATGACAGCCACCCTCACAGCCCTTAGGGTAAGGGTTTTAATTTATACCCTGGGGGCAAATAAGGTGTTTATAGAAAGCGTTGTCGTAGAAACTCAAAAAGGGCTCATTCGATTGGGAATCGAAAGACCTAGCGCCCTTTTTAATAGTCGAAAGTGATTGGAAGGTTTGACATTATTATAGTAAAAATCGTTGTGGGTATAATGTATTATTTTGTTGTTGTTGTTTAGACCAGGGCACTTCGTATCGAAGGAGTTGTCGTAGAAACTTCGAAAAGGGCTCATTCGATTGAAAGTAGACATGGCTGATGTCCTTTTTAATAGTCGAAAGTGATTGGAAGGAAACTAATCCCCCTCCCACGTCCACCCTCCTATTTGCCTTTATGTTTAAAAACTAAATGTTGCCTGAAAATTAAATTAAAATGCACTGTGTTAATGCTAATTCCCGATATGGCATCTCAGTAGTATCCCAAGAACAACTGAGGATATTATGTTCAAACAGTCGGGGCTACTTCTGCTCTTAAAATTTAACCAAATCAAAATAGCGCAAGTGTATCCAAGCTATCAAAGAAAGTAAACAGATTTTTTTGCGAATGGTATCAAGTTTTCCATTTCAGGTCAACTAGAGGAGGTATGAAACTAAATTAAACACTACTATTTGTGACCAGCTTTTTAAAAGGGTGTATGTTGTTAAAAATTGCTGGAAATTTTTCTCCAGCATACAAATAGCAGGCCAAACTATAAATTCTTAAAAAACGAAAAGATTTAAAGTATTATTTTCTTTTACCCTGAAAAGACTATGTCAATATAAAACGAACAGAAATTAATTAAAAAAAACTTTTTCCACAAAATAAGTTTTTCAAAGAAAAGTAATGAACTCCATTAAACAAAAATGAGCAAAAATAAAATCAAATAATCTACGAAGCGTGAAACTACTACAAATCAGCATCGATAAATAAATGAAACCCAAAACAAACAGAAATTACAATAAATAACCGAGTCAAACTCAAAACGAGCAGAAATGAACATAAGTTGGGCTCAAAACCCCTATGCCTTCTCAAGGCCAGAACATAATTTGCACTTTACTGAAAAAAATACAAATGAATGTGCATTGTCAGTTTAATATACATATACTGATATTTAGTAATCAAAATGTTAATATTATTTGATTTATTAAAGTTGTAAAAGTAAAAACGTTTATATTTTTTGTTTAATGGAGTTGTTTACTTTTCTTTGAAAAAATTATTTTGTGGAAAAAGTTTTTTTAATTAATCATTAATAAAAAGAAGAAATAAGGTAGGACCCAAAACAGAGCCCTGAGGAACTCCACAATTTACTGAAAATGACTTAGATCGGATTCCATTTTTACAATCATGGCATTCAATTTTTTTTTCAGCAAGGTAAGATGCACAAAAATTTAAGGATTTTGAAGAAAATCCATATTTTTTTAGTTTATTTAGTAAAAGTCGGTGATCAACCGAGTCGAAAGCCTTGGCCACATCCAAGAATATATCCAAGGCGCTCTGACCAGTGTCCAGCGCATTATTTATTTCAATTAAAAGCTGATGTATTGCTAGTTCTGCTGATTTTCCTTTAATGAATCCATACTGCGAAGGATGCAATATTTTATTATTACATAAATAATATTGAAGTTGTTTATGAGCAATTTTTTCCAAAATTTTACTAAAAACAGATAACAGTGAAATTCCTCTATAGTTTGAAGGATCCGTAGAAGCACCAACTTTATACAAAGCCAATACATGGGCATTTTTTAAAAGATCAGGTAAAACTCCATTTAGTAAAAACAAATTAAAAATATGTGCCAACAATGGGGCTATATTAGGAGCTATTTGTTTGACAATTTGTGTAGAGAACCCAAAATCATCCAATGAAAAACTTTGCTTTAGTTTCATTATATGTGTTTTAACATCCTGAGGTGCAATTTCAGAAAAATCAAATGAGTTTGGTACTTCACCGTCAACAATAAAATCAGACGACTGACACTCTTGCCTATTTGTACTCGATACAATTCTAGACCCAATAGTACTAAAATGTTTGCCAAAAATATCCAAAATTTCCCTTGGATTCGTCACTCTTGAACCATCAAGTTCAAGAAAATTAACTCCAGAACTCGAACGATGATTGGGACGGATTTTATCACTGATTAGCTGCCATGTCTTTTTCTTATTTCACTCATACTGTAAAAAATTATCGGAAAAATATTTTCTTTTAGCATATCTTATAATAGAATTCAGTTCAGTTCTACAAGTTCTATATTCCTCATAAAATACATCAGATTGGAAAGCCAGATACTGTCGATGTTTTTTCCTTTTTATCTTAAGTGACGTCTAAACACCATCCGTAATCCACGGGTCAAATTTTTTTGAAAACTTTCCGCGCAAAATTCTTGTCGATGTTGCTTGATCTCGGAGTTGCATCATATCCCGGATAAATTCCGAAAAAGCATCATTAACATCATTTGAATCAAAAATGGGGGTCCAGTCTTTATTATATATCAATTCACGCAAAAGCTTAAAATCAATCGATTTTTTCTGTCGGTAAGAATTTTTATTTCCATGTTTTTAAATGCAGGCTGAGATAAACTTTGGGCTAAATCTAAAACAACACTAACTGGAAAATGATCAGACATGTCACATATACTAACATAAGACTGTATCGCTTTGAAAGACACACCAGAAAAGAAAATGTTTTCCAGCAAAGTTACAGTAGTCTTTATTACTCTTGTAGGTAGCAAAATACTTGGAAAAAGGCCTGAACACAGCATAATGTTCAGAAACTCTTTATGAAAAGCCACATCTAAATTCAACAAATCAAAATTAAAATCACCTGAAATTATTACTGGTTTTTTACATCCACCAAGTTTTACAACTAGGGGATCAAAAATCTGAAAAAAACTCTTTGGGGTTACTTGATGGCGGTCTATATACTGATCCAAAAATAAAAGGTTCGCAGCCAATGGGACGTAATTCAACAAATAGAGTCTCACATAAACCTTCTCCTTAAACTGAAAAATCATCAAGTATGTTAACAGACCAATCCTGTCGGACATAAATCAATTAGCCACCTTTCGCACTCTCAGACCTACACCTTGAAACAGACTTCATACCCGAAAGGGACAGCATAGACATTGGAGACTTCTGCGACAAAAAAGTTTCACATACAGCTACAATATCTTTAGGACTAGAATTTAACAAAAACTTAAGTTCACTATACGCACTCTGCAATCCTTGCGCATTAACATGTAATACCCTTATCGGGAATTCACATTGCTCAACTTCATTAGTTAAAGGGTCATCCGAAAAATCAAAATCTGGTAGATTTCTGACATGCTGTACATTTTTATCACTCTCCGTCCAATCATTAAGTATCGTATCTAAGTTCAAACGGTATTTTTCAAACTTTAGGGGGAGGGAGAAATCTTAGGGGATTTAATGATATATGAATTAGTTAGAAGCAATTATAAAAGTTAGGAGTTCTAAAAATCAACAAGACACAAAATCAGAAACAATATTCATTGAAATTACAAATATTATTCATTATCAGTTAAAAATCGTTTCTTTTTCAGATGTTGTCAGAACAGACAAAATTTATCTTTTAGACACATTGTCTAGTAGAAATATATTGGAAAAAATATTAGAGATGATAAATAATAGAAATGATTAGAAATTAAAAAATATTAAATATTAGAAATGATGAATAATTTCGGCATTATCTCCGAGGGTTTTTCGCAATAGTGACAAAGAGAACAACAAAAGATGAGAGGATTAAAATAGATTCACAATAAAACAAATAATAGATCACTCTATGAGAAAAATATCACAAAAACAAAAACAAATGAAATCAACAATAGACTAAATAACATTTAAAATGTTAGAGATGTAAAACAGTGCAAAATTTAGTATTTCACTGCATAAATACATTACAAAGATTTTTTTAGGTAGCAAAAACCGAACAAAATTGACTGCTTATAATAACGATTTAGATTACACTAAAGAATAGATTTTTTCTTTATAATTTTGACATTGCAACTGCCAATCTCAACACAAGCACAAAGAATGGTATTTTAAATTTATTATTCTTTTCTTTTCATTAAATAGACCCGACTGATCTCAATATGGAATTAAAAAAAAAACTCTATCATCTCTGGTGTGTTTTACTTCGTTTTAACACAGCGGTTATGACTTGGGCAAGTTGCCTACTAATTTTATTTTTTTTTTTCTAGAAGAAAATATCAAGTCTCGAGAGGAAAAAATCCTTCTCGTTTTTGTAAATCAAACTACTTCGATCTGTCTTAACTTCAAGGTCACCAGAGCACACAGTCGCCAAGATTAATACCAAAGTATAAAATATATTTCATTTATTTAATTCGGGATCATACTTCAATTTATGTATGTTTACATATATCCAGTATAAGGTGAGGCAAGCAGTACCGGTTTGTGTCCAAAAACAAAGAAACGTAATGCCTCACTGCTCAAGCACCTTTCAGTTAGTGATACGTATTACCAAATAAGAATCGGTATTCCTCCCAAGAGAATCCTTCGAGTTTGATAAGCTGCCACACCAACAACTTTGTGGCGTATTTACAGCAATTGGTATTAAGTTATCAATTGGTGTATAAACTTTCCAAATTGATGGTGGAGCACATGGTGACTCTTCACCGGCACTGAAAAATTTGTCTTACACCTAGTTCATACAATGCCCTAAGTGGAGTGCCTAAAGGGGAAGCTACTGGTTTTATGCAAATGTAAATTTAAATGATCATTTTTAATGGGATTGATGATCAGACAAGTATATATGTAGATAACTCACATTAGCTTGAATCATCTGCAATGATTTAAATCAAAGCACTTGAGGCACGCTAACGACAATACAGTGTTTGACCATAAGTTGTCATCTCTTCTTTCCATTACAGCAGAAAGAAGACATAGAGATTTTGGTATAATTCTTGACTAACACCTGGATTTTCTCAGAGGGTATTTTATGAAGCATCAAGAGCAAGCATCAAGAGCCTTGAGCTCTTCAAGAGAAAAATGGCAAGTTGATCACTGATATCTTTATTAAGCAACAGTCAGCTCAGTTTTTGATGTTAGAACGTGCGGCCCGCACTACATTAACCTTGTCGATAATATTCAAAGGAGATCTGAAGCAATATACAAAGAAGAACGTGAAGCAAGGGCTAGCATAATCTACTGCCCTACTACAAGACAAGAAGCACTAAAACTCGCCTCTGGTCTTTAGATGGAAGTGCAGTGAAATGGTGATAACTCACAAGTTAATTAAAAACAAGATTTAAATTAATTTTTGCAGCATATTCAATACAAATATACCCGATGATACTCTTAAAAAATGGTAAATTAATATAAGGACAAGAACCGGGTAAACTTTTAAATCAACGGGGTAACAGCGAATTGAATAGCTTAAGTGAAAAAAGGTGTTGATCCCTAAGTTGCTGTAGAAAGCAGTGCCTCACACAGCCATGAAGTATGATTTCCAAGCTATCCTCGAGGTCACCACTATTAAGCAGGCTCGATTTGTAAATCTTGAGCACTCTCTTGTTGGATTTCACTGCACAATTATGATAGATTTTTATGTAAAAAACTTATAAAAAAGAAGTCTGGGAAATTAAAACATAAGTTGGAAGAATAACAAGAGATACAGATTGAAAAATATACGGAAATCCTTATAGAACTAACGCCAACTCTTTCTCAATCCGGGTTTAAAGTATATTCCAAATCCCCATGACCATATATCTGAAAAAATTTAAGCTGATTAGCCCAAACACTGTTGAGATAGCGCTATTTGGCCATTTCGAAAAGGCAGTTTTTATTTTATCTTAGTGGAATCTTTTAATTTAGTTTTTAATAACGCAACGTTTGTGTAAGGATTCGGGCGAAAAGTGAAATCCCCATTTTCCCCCAATTCCTAATTGCAGGTCTCCTTGGATATTTTTGCCTGGATATGTTTGGATGTACATGAATTAATACCTACCTTCTTCAAAAAGAGTATACATAACTCGTTGCTGACCATCTGCAAGTGGAGTAATAGGAGCTTCACTTCTTGAACCATTGGGAGATGTCATAATGCACTGGATACGGCCAGTTCCAACATTTCTTGGATCAACGACAAATTCTGTCGGGGAATCCACAAATACACCTAAATTAAGATAGGGATTACTTCAGCTACTAGAATTTCCAGCAACAAACAAACTATGGAAAAATTGTAAAAACATAGCTACATTCATAGATGGGATAATTTCATTATCACCCTTACATCACCCGTATCACCTTAAAACGTATTTATATTTCAGAGATCCCCCAACCTTATTCAACCAAACACAAATAAATTTTCTGGTATGGTTTCAAATCGTCGCTTAAGGATTTTATCTTCAAGTCAGACATGAAGATAAATTTCAACAAGATTTTATGATTTTTCCAGGTAAGATTCTGTGAGGTTTTTTAGAAAAGTTCCGATACATAAACTGCATTACTACATCAAAGCTTGCTTTAATGGATCCATGTGTCCATTAATAGAGTGTCGCTAATATTTTAGTTTGCACTGAACTGACAAAGCGGTTTATTACTCTCCTAAGCTTTGAATTAGTTTCTCTCTCTCTCTCTCTCTCTCTCTCTCTCCTCTCTCTCACTCTTCTCTCTCTCTCTCTCTCTCCTCTCTCTCTCTCTCTCTCTCTCCTCTCTCTCTCTCTCCTCTCGTCTCTCTCTCTCTCTCTCTCTCTCTCTCCTCTCTCTCTCTCTCTCTCTCTCTCTCTCTCTCTCTCTCTCTCCTCTCTCTCTCCTCTCTCCTCTCTCTCTCTCTCTCTCCTCTCTCTCTCTCTCTCTCTCTCGTCTCTCTCTCTCTCTCTCTCTCTCTCTCTCTCTCTCTCTCTCTCCTCTCTCTCTCTCTCTCTCTCTCTCTCTACTTATTTTTTTTCTTTCTATTTTTCTCTTTTCAATCTCAACCTTGCATCAAACAACATCGGTCTTTCTATATAACTATTTGCATTAATCAACAAACGATTCATGCTACTATATTCCACTAGTTTCTAGCAAAATCAGACTAAGTATCCTATCACAAAGACTTTTCTTGTTATATGTTAGGTTAAAAACAAAATTTTTTCTAGGTTAAAAAAAGGTAAAAAACAAAGTCAAAGAGGCTTCATGTAGCAAAAATACATGCAACGATTTTAACGGGCCTAACCTGGAAGCTGATAAGTAAATATATTCTATTGCTTAAAAATTATTGATCATGCAAATTTAATCAATAAACGGTATTATTTGAAAAAAAAATTTATTGGCTGCAAATGGTGTTAGTATGAGCATGCACAAGTCAACTACCCTTTGGTTGGATTCCAGGACCGTAGACATTGATTTTAGACAGATCAACAGCAGGCTTCACCATCGCTTGGAAAGGAGACCCAGGAATAGGTGCATCCTTCTTCTATTTAACAGCAGGCGGGCTTTTCAGTAAAACTATTTAGCCCTTTTCCTTTTGCTTCACTCTGTGGGCTACAGAGCTACTGGCTTGATTGCCTCATATTTCTTAGATATATTCAGATATCTTTCAGCAGATCTTTCGACTCTAGGAGTTCAAATATAAGATGATAGATGTCGATTTCTATGCTCTGTGTGCAGGTGTAGTTGGCTAGGCTCTTGGCTGATAGTGGGATTTTGTGGTGTTTGAAGTATTTTAACAGTTTACAAAGCAAGGTATGTTGTGCAGACGTCAGCATATTACGATCAAATAGGCAATGGTCAATTGTTTCATTATTCATATTACAATGCCTGCAAAGAGGGGACAGGGGAATTGAACCACTTGAATTAGAAAGCTTATATGAGAATGCAAGGAAATTTAGTCCATTTGTTCCAGAACGAATTCTATGATAAATTTTAGAAAGATACTTATTGGGAAAGGGGGAAAGGATAGGATTAATCTTATTAAAATTAATATCTGATAGCCTCCATCGGTAAATATCTCTAATTGGGATTGGTCTCCCACTTGGCTGGTCAATATTTATAGCATTTTTGCTATTTCATCAACCTGATGATTACCACTTATGCCAGAGTGGCTAGGAATGTACTGAAAGTAAGTTTTTATGCCACTTGAAGCAAGATTATCAATAATACTGAGACAATGATAAGTGTCAATGTCCAACTTATATTGAGGAGCTGAGGCCAGTAACTCAAGGCTTGATAAAGAGTCGGAATAGATGATAATATTATTCGAATTTTCAATCAAAGGTTGGTTTTGCTTAAGGTGTTCTAATGCCATGATTATGGCATTTAACTCAGCAGACATTATAGATAAACTATTAAATAATCTCTCGCCCATTGCAATTTTCAGGTGAGGAAGGAATACACCACTTGCTACCTTCTCATTCATTTTTGACCCATCAACAAATATTTGGAAGTGATTTTTATAGGTAATTGTATTAAGTTCTGCAAATTTTTTCTGGACAAAAGCAATGGGGGTTAAATCTTTATTCCATTTTGAAAATTCAGTATTTATTATGGGAAATGACCAATTCCATGGAGGGGATTGGGGGAAAGTAGGTGCAATAGACTTTGCTGGTACAGGGAACTTCTTTTGAATATTGGCATACTCATCTGCAATACCTCTATACATGGCTGGATTTCTTAACCAATTATGTAATGTGTGCGAGCTATTTCATTCAATTTTTGTAAGATGTTTTGTCAAGAGAAAGCTACGTCTCTCCCTTATTGTTGTTAATCCACTCTCCATGAGCAGAAACTTGGTGCTTGTGGGTTTCCTAAGACCAAATATGAGACGTATTATATCATTTTGTGTTGTTTCAATTTTTTGCATCTGGGTCTTTGCACATGCACCATAGACAATGAGCCCATAGTCAATATGGGGTCTTATATGTGATTTATAAAACTGGAGTAAGGTTTTCTCCTTACAACCCCAGGGTGTGGAAAGAAGTCTTTTTAGTATATTTGCTTTTCTATAACATTTTTTTATTGTGTTTGAAATGTGGAGGTGGAAATTAAGTTTTTGGTCAAGCATGAGACCTAGGTAATTAATATGATTATCTTCTGGAATAGTTGTTTTATTTAGAGTTAGTTTTGCATTAACATGGTTTCGCTTCCGGTGAAATTGGATTATTTTTGACTTGGTGGGTGCAATGGGTAAATCTGAATGTTGAGAGAATTTTTCAAACTGGAAAAGTGACTTTTGCAGATTTGACTGTGCTATCTGAAAGGTGTTGCCAGATGACCATAGCACCAGATCATCAGCATATTGTAGATTCGTGTGGGGTAGGTTCATGTCCCAGAGATATAGGGCAAATAGGAGGCAACTGAGGACTGCTCCCTGAGGTAGGCCTTTGGATATTGTCTTTTGGGGTGAAGAGGCTGAACCAACACAAACAATGAAACTTCGCACTTCTATGAAGGATTTAATAAAAGATACTAGCTTAGGAGGTACTCCAAGGTTTGCAAGTTTATTTAAAAGGATTTGGTGGTTCACATTGTCATATGCCCCTTCAAAATCTAGGAAAGCTGCCACTAGGATTTTATTTTTTGAGAAAGATTCATTTATTGCATTTGTTAGCAAAATGAAAGCATCTGTTGAGGAGTGGTATTTCCTGAATCCAGTTTGAGTGTGTGGGATCATGTTATTTTTCTCAACAAACCAGAGGAGTCTGTGATAAATCATTTTCCCCATTATTTTCCCCATCACAGGTGTAATCATTATGGGCCTATAAGACTCAGGGTTATCTTTTGGTTTATTTTTCTTTAGGATTAGTAGGAGGGACGAATATTTCCATATATTGGGGAACCTAGAAGATGCCCAAGCGTGATTATAACAATTTAGCAGTTCTTGTTTGTATGAAGGTGTGAGATTCTTTATCCATGTAGGGTGTATATTGTCATAGCTGCTGCTAGTTTTGGACCTAATATGATGTATTGCATTATTCAATTCCTGGATTGAAAATGGATTATTTATGTACTCGGATTCTGGGCGTGGTTGGTAACTTGGGTTCATAGGAATTGTGGACAGTTTACTTTGATTATTTGATGTTAGCTTATTAACAAAAAGAGTTGCAAATAGGTTAGCCTTTTCATTATCATTAACATAATGGGTATTATTATGTATAAGCTCATACAGGAGTGGGTTGGGGGAAGTCTTTTTCCCACATATGTGGCTTATGACTTTATGTATAATTGGCTCATGCGTTTCTCTGGAGAGATTATTTGCAAAATTATTCCAGTATTTATATTTAGAATCTATTATAGTCCTTTTTAGATTAGATTCTGCTTGTAATTTTTTTAAATATGCAGTAGGTGTTGGGTTTTTTTTATGAATTCTGTCCTAGCTGCCTTTTTTTATCCTCCATTTATTTAGGCACTCATTTGTCCACCATGCTTTAGGAATTTGTTTAGGGAATGTTTTCTTAGGTGTTGTCCTGGGGATAGCATGATTAGCTGTATTTATTAGTAAAGATGTTAAGGCTTCAGCATGTGTGTCAACTGTTGTGTTAGAAATGCATGAACTTTGGGTGAAACTTGTAATTTCATCATTTAGCTTATTTTGGAACATAGACCAATTTGCTTTAGTGTTGATATATTTGGAGGTATGAGATAAAGTTTCAGCAGGTTCATTTAAGGAGCAAACTATAGCAAAGTGGTCTGTACATAGACTATCAATTTTATTTATGTAAATTTTGTTCAAAAAATTTAAAGACACAATTTGTAGGTCAATTGTGGAGAATTTGCCACTTTTGGGGTTGAAATATGTATTCAGGTTTTGAGGGGTAGCAACAGCTAATTCATTATTATTTGAAGTCATATGCTCAATAAATTTACAAGCTTTATTTGCTGGTTTATTCCCCCACAAAAGGCTGTGGGCATTGAAATCACCACAAATAATGATATTTTTTAACATATTAGAATTATTTATATAATTAAAGAAATCCTTGGCATCTGTGGTTTGGCCATTAGGGTTATAAAAGCTTATTATGTAGGTTTTTAAATTATTCAGCCAAACACTTATACCAATTACATCAACATCACTTTCAAAATCTGGAAAATTGATGCCACAAAATTTTATATTATTATTAACTAATAAAGCTACACCTCCTTCTTTTCTCTCTGAAGATCTATCCTTTCTCAGGATAGTGTATCCCAAAGACTTAATTTGTTGATTTTGGGTTAAATGAGTTTCCTGGAGGCAAGCAATATTAATGGAATTATTATTCATAAATGATATTAGTTCATTTAGCTTATTTTCTGTGAGTGATCTTACATTCCATTGGAGTATTGATAAATGTTGTGTTGTTGATTTATTCTTCATATGACTGAGTATCAATGTTCAGCTTTTTTAAAAGTAAAGCAAGATCTTTATTTGCTTGAATGAGCATATCATCTGGGATGTAGATTTTTGCCAATTCTGCAATAATTTTTGTTTTCTGTAGTTGATGTATGTTCATGGCCTCTCTCTCTCCTCTCTCTCTCTCTCTCTCTTTCTCGTCTCTCTCTCTCTCTCTCTCTCTCTCTCTCTCTCTCTCTCTCTCTCTCTCTCTCTCTCTCTCTCTCTCTCTCTCTCTCTCTCTCTCTCTCTCTCTCTCTCTCTCTCTCTCTCTCTCTCTCTCTCTCTCTCTCTCCTCTCTCTCTCTCTCTCTCTCCTCTCTCTCTCTCTCTCTCTCTCTCTCTCTCCTCTCTCTCTCTCTCTCTCTCTCTCTCTCTCTCTCTCTCTCTCTCCCTCTCTCTCTCTCTCTCTCTCTACTTATTTTTTTCTTTCTATTTTTCTCTTTTCAATCTCAACCTTGCATCAAACAACATCGGTCTTTCTATATAACTATTTGCATTAATCAACAAACGATTCATGCTACTATATTCCACTAGTCTCTAGCAAAATCAGACTAAGTATCCTATCACAAAGACTTTTCTTGTTATATGTTAGGTTAAAAACAAAATTTTTTCTAGGTTAAAAAAAAAGGTAAAAACAAAGTCAAAGAGGCTTCATATAGCAAAAATACATGCAACGATTTTAACGGGCCTAACCTGGAAGCTGATAAGTAAATATATTCTATTGCTTAAAAATTATTAATCATGCAAATTTAATCAATGAACGGTATTATTTGAAAAAAATTTATTGGCTGCAAATGGTGTTAGTATGAGCATGCACAAGTCAACTACTCTTTGGTTGGATTCCAGGACCGTAGACTTTGATTTTAGACAGATCAACAGCAGGCTTCACTATCGCTTGGAAAGGAGACCCAGGAATATGTGCATCATTGAAGGTAATATTGACGGAATATTCTCCTTCCTCGGTAGGTAGATAGGCTACTGCACATGTGCCATCTCCATTATCCCTGCACTGTATAGCTGCTTCACAGGGACCTTCAACAGTGACACCCAACCCTCCCTGTCCAGCACCCCGAGTGTCAATTATAAATTCCGCGGGTTTGTCTACAACACCATTTTACAGTCCGGCCCCATAGGCACGTACCTGCCCAGCCTGACCCCCAGGAAGTGTGGACATAACCGTGAAGGGGAATTGGGAGACTTGTTCTCCTCCGAAGGTTCCATCCAATATGAACTGTCCCAATTCAGTTGGCATATAGTTTACTAGATAACCTTCTTTAGTAGGGATTATTTGTGGACGAAGCTTTTCGCCAGATGGAGATGTCAGCGTAATTAGTAACTCGTCAGAACCAGCAAATTCAGTGAGCACACGAAATTGTTGAAGTGCATGAATAATTACAGCTGCGAAAAAAAGCAAAGCATAAAAATTTAGCAGCTAAGCAAAACTGAGCAATTACAATATTAAAAAGTAAAATAAATTGCAGGTTTATTCGTACAATTAGTTGTTGTTTTTTTTTTGTTCGTTGTCATTGGGTAAATGACACTGGTCATTTACCCAATGTAATTTACAGGATTGTATATCTGCGAACTTCCACTTGATGGAATCAATACATGGCTTAGATGGGATATCATTCTTAGAGAACCACTTATAAATGACTTTACAGCAAAGTGCCAACAGTTGTGTTAATTTACCGAGACAATCGGTGGCACAAGGAGATGTAACTCCTTAGAAGGGGGTGAATGTATGTGCCAGAAGTACACAATCATTGAAACCATTTCAAACCCTGCTTTTGTTGGAGACAGGATAGCCATTTTTAGGAAGTCAGCTCCATTTTATTATTAAGCTGTGCACTAATATGCTTGTCTCGGTATCTTGACAAAGGATGACACAATGAGGAGAGGTTCCTCAGCAAGGAATGGGAGGATGCAACTGCAGAAGGCAATCACTTATGTCATTTAAAACATTTCTTTCAAAGGCGATGCGACAAAATTCTTAGGGAGTCAGTTCCAAATGAATATAAGTCTGTGTGCCAACGGTTTTGCGTTGTCACCTTTACAAACAGTGGTAAAAGCAGAGCAAGCTTCCCAGACAGAGGCGAATGGATGCAACTCTAAAAATAGCCATTGATGCTAGATCAAAGCTCGCCTTTAAGGGTAACAGTTGACTTTTTGCACTGCTAAAGTCTGCCATTCTAGACTTATTCTGGATCTTCTGGAGTTGTTCCAAAAGATTTTATCGAAATGCAGCATAAGGGCATGGATAAACACTCGGCAGCAGATTGAAAGCAGGCCTTATACAGAGGGATGATCGACCTGAACGAAAGATGGCTTTTGGAAGGAATAGTGCTGGGGGATCAGATTCGACCAGATTGGGTGCTCTAGAAAAGATCAGCCGAGAAATAAATCCCTAGACAGCGAAGTTCGTCAACTTTTCCGATGTTTTTTTTTTTTTTTTGAAGATAAACTGGGGAAAATCATTTTTTGTCAAATCAATATAATCAAATAAGCAAAAAAACAGCTACTACTATTTATTCTTCTTGTTTCTTTAGCAATTCCACTAAGGAAACTAAAAATGCCCTTATAAAGCCGTTTCTCAAAAAAAAAAATTCAATTGCAACTATTCTAGTGGGCGAAATCGATGCACGAATAAAAGAAAACACAGAGCAGATGATATAGTTAACAGAAACGGAAAAAATGGTTCCCGTGAATCATAAAATAATTAGAAAATACAAATTCAAAGCCCGATAACAAAATTTAAAAAAGGGACATAAAACACATCTTTTGCGAAGATTTGTTTTTTTTTAAATGTCACCCAGCAACTTATACTGTTACAATTATACCACCCAAATAACAATTAAACAACAGATTTTAAAACTAGCAAAAAATTGAAAAATTAAAAAAAAAGAAATGGGACACTTGGGTACAATTATAGTTTGAAACTTACAATGGATGCTTGTTAATCGTTTGATTAGTTTTTTTTACTTTTGAATTTCGCTAGGTGGGTGGAGCACAATTTGTTTAATGAGGGCTAATTAAGGCCTGTTAGGTCATACAAACAGCAAGACAAGATAAATTAGAGGTGTCCCTAGCTATAGATCACAACCAAGATTAGTGTCAAAATATTTAACAGGAGGGATACAGGCCAACCTGTCAATTTTAAATTGATCAATGCTTGCAAGATTAATTTTCCTTTGAGCTATATCAGCCTTTTCTATTCTTCTATGATTTGTATAAGTTCTTTCATTAGGATTTGAGTCTTATTACCAACCTATAGAGTCACGTCACATAAACTGGAGACAGGACCAAAGACACAAACTAGATATTTAGGCCGAAGACGATGACACGAGGCCGGAAAAAAAACAAGAGGTAAGAAAAGCGGCATCGAGTGATTCATTCTCTCTTTTGATATATATTCTGCCCCTTTCCCCCACTCCCTCTCTCTCTATCTTTATTTCTCTATATTTTTTACTCTTTCTCTCTTTTGATACATATTCTGCCCCTTTACCCTCACTCCCCTGCTCCCTCTCTCTCTCTCTCTCTATCTTTATTTTTTCTATATTTTTTTTCAACAGTGGTCTTCAAGAAAAAGTCACCAAAAGATGGCAAAACACGGATTCTATGCCTATGCGCGTTGAAACTACTCGCAGTTTCTTGGCGTTTTTCTCTACTTTTTTCTTTTTTTTTGCATTTTCCACTTTTGTACCAAATTAAATTTTCTTTAAGACTCTTAGCTCGGCGGCGCATGTAAACCGGTAAGATATTCGTGCGGAAAAATGCACCGTGAAAAATTTTCCAAGGTACGCAAATGATTTATTAACAAGTCAGATATTTTCGCTAGATACGGTTAAACTACCTTTATTTTTGCTGTTATTTATGGAAATCATATTAGTGTCTATCCGTGGCAGCGATAAACCATATTATAGAGTACATTCTTAAAAAAAAAAAAGTTCTTACTTGGCTCAAGTCCTTCCACTCGAACTTTGCTGACATCTACATGAGGGACAACATTGACAGCAAGAGGACTTTGAGGAATCGGTTTTCCAGCGTAGCTTATGTTGACAGCATATTTTCCAGGGGTATTAGGGGTATACTCCACAGTAATTATAGATATCGGAGTTTCTTGACCTTTTTCATTTGTCATTTGCACTTGGATCTCCCCTGAAAATATTTAATATTCTGGAGAAAAAATTAATTTAGATATATGTTGCACTATTCCCTGCTATGTTTACTAACCCTTAAATCTAATAATATACTCTAATAAATTTGTTTGAAAAAAAAAAATCTTTTCAAACCTATTTACAACTAGAAAGGAAGGGCCAACAACACATGTCCAAAAACACATGTCCAAAAAATATAATTCTGATGTGGTGCTTTTATTAAACTATTCTTACTTTTCAAATAGTAGAACATTTTTTTATATTTAAATATTTTTTAGCTTTTAATCAAAGGGCTAAATTTGGTATATCAAAAAGTTCGTGGCAATGAACTGTATTGGTAATGACTCAATTGTAACCGAAACTCTAAAAAACGAAATTTTGATACCAATAGATATATCATAAGAATTAGATTTTTATGCTGATTTCAAATATATAAGTTTCACCAGGTTTAGTTTTACCCATCAAAAATTACATTGAGGAGGCTGTCCCCTCCTCAACGCCTCGCTCTTTACGCTAAAGTTTGCCTTTCTCACAACTCTATTTTTTTAAACAATACTAAACTTTAGCGTAAAGAGCGAGGCGTTGAGGAGGGGACAGCCCCTTTCATATACGGAATAATTTCTGTTCGTTTTGAGTTTTAACGTCGTTCCTTACTTTCAGTTAATAAAACTTGTTTTTTTTTTTATTTACATAATGAGCCTGGGATACTTCTTGAATTTGACCCCTATTTCCTGGACTGTACCTGAAGTCATAAGAAAAGTGTAGGAGATATGACAGCTTCGTAAATACTGTTGACAGAAAAATTGATCTAAGGACATTACTAAATAATAATAAAAAAAAAATTCAACAGAAAGTAAGGAACAACATTAAAATTTTAACGAACATAAATTATTCCGTACATGAGGGGGATTAACCGCTCCCCTCCTCAATATCTCGCTCTTCGCACTGAAGTTTTTTAGTACTTTAAAAAATCTCTTTATTCTAATAAAACAGCCCTTATGTTTCAAGAGTCGTTCTTCAAAAATTGGAACAATCAATCAAAGTTTAGCGTAAAGGGTGAGGCATTGAGGAGGGGCGGGGGAATTCTCTCATATACGGAATAATTTCTGTTTGTTTTAAGTTTTAATCTTGCTCCTTAATTTCAGCTGAAAAACTTGATTTTTTTTAAATTTAATTTCTGATCTTTTTTCAAATAATTCCGAGAAATCTGGTTCCCCTTCCATTTAAAATTCCCTTCCCTCACTGGATACTCCTCTGTGGAAAGTTTCTCTCACGTAACCCCCCCCCCTCCGGATGTATTCATCCTCACTGAAAATTCCCCCCATAAATTTCTTGCGGGCGGTTCCGCCTGGAAAATTGAGTCGATAAACAGAAAGTAAGACAAATAAAAAGAATTTCGTGTAGGAATTCTGTCAAATTCCCCCAGTTTCAAATTTCTCCTGGAAATTTCACTCCCGGAAACTTCCCTCAACACGGAAAATTCTCCTCATGAAAACCCATCCCCAGCCAAAAAAAAATCCCCCGACCTGAAAAAAATGTCTGAATACTTGCCAATAAAAAATACTATACAACTATAAATAAACAATGGAAAATTTTCTAACTTACAGCCCTTTCCAAAGGAGCTGTGACGAGGGGGGGGGGGGGGGTCACGATATCCCCAAAGACATAATTATGCAATCCAATCTGTTCGGTCACTCAAAAAGGGCCCTAAAACTTTTTATTTCCGTTCGAATGAGCCCTTTCCCAATTCTAGGACCATTGGTTCGATATAATCACCCCTGGGAAAAAAACAAACAAATAAACACTTTACGAGGGTGTTTCCCCCCTTTTTTGAAAATCAGGCAAATTTTTTGAGGCTCGTAGCTTTTGATGGGTAGCACTAAACTGAACAAATCTGAAATATTTGGAATCATTGGAAGCACAATATCGCTGCCTAAGTAAAGAGCAGTGTGGACACAATGCATTATTTATTTGTTTATTATTTTTTTTAGACCAGGGCACTTCGTATAGAAGGAGCCGTCGTAGAAACTTCAAAAGGGGCTCATTCGATCGTAAATTGAAAGGAATAGTGCCCTTTTTAATAGTCGAAAGCGATTGGTGGGCAACCAGCCCCCCTGCCCCCGACGCCCATTTTTTCCCAAACACATCCAATCAAAATTTGGATATAGCGATTTTGTTCAGTGTAGTTGAAAAATTTGGAAATTATGTCTTTGAGGATGATTGCAAGTTTTATCATCCTTTTATTAGTCGAAAGTGATTGGAGGGAAACCAGCCCCCCCCCCACCCATGCCCATCATTTCTCCAAATACATCCAATGGCAAATTTCTTCAGCGAAGTCTAAAGGTTCAGTAATTATGTCTTTGAAGATAAGAACCCCCCAGAGTCCTCAGGCAAGGGTTGTAAGTTATGCACCGGGAGCATGTAAGGTTTTTATGTAAAGGGTGGTCACATAAACTTCGTAGGGGGCTCAATGGATTGGAAATGAAACTTCTAGTGCCCTTTTTAATAGTCGAAAGTGATTGGAGGGCAACCAGTCCCCCCTCACCCATCATTTCCCCAAACATATCCAATCAAAATTTTTAGATAGGCATTTTGCGAAATATATTTGAAAGGACCAGTAATTATGTTTTAGAGATGAAACCCCCCACAGCCCTCAGGACAGGGGCTATAGGTTTTATTAGTTGCCCATTATTAACATTTAAGCTTTTTATGGAAAGGATGGTCGTATAAACTTCGAATGTGGCTCATTCAATTATAAATCAGAAGTCCTAGTGCCCTTTTTAAGTCAAAAGTGATAGGAGGGCAACTATCCCACCCCAAGTTTTCTTTTCCCCAATGCATCCGATAAAAATTTTGAGATATCCATTTTGGTCAAAATAGTCTAAAGAACGTATAAAAAGCCTTTGGAGTTGAAATAGCCCATCAAAAACCTGGGGGAAAGGGTTGTAAGTTATGCCCAGAAGGCATATAAGGTTTTTTATGGAATGGGTGGTCGCATAAACTTTAGATAGGGCTCATTTGTTTGTAAATCGGAAGTTAAAAGGGCTCTTTTCAAGAGTCAAAAATGAATTAGAGGGCAACCAGCCCCCTCCCACGACCATCATTTTCCAAAACAAACATAAAATCAAAATTTTGAGACGTTTTCTTGCTTCAGCATTTCGGAAATATCCTGCAATTATGCCTTTGAGGACGGCAACCTCCTGACAGCCCCCAGAACAAGGGCTGTAAGTTAGGTAATTCGGTCACTGTTTACATGTGATATATGTTATTTTAAAATGTATGCATGTTTATCCTTTACTTTCTAAAAAAATACAGGGTATTCAGGCGAGCCTTTCAGAGAAGGTTGAGGGGAGTGTTGAACTAAATCAAAACACGTTATGTGTATACGGGCTGTCAAAAGGGTGTAACTCAGGAATGACTGAGTATATTAATTTGGAACTTTCAGGAAATGATAAGGGAGATGATCAATGGACCAAAAAAGTAATAGGTGTAAGCTAATACTACTACTACAACTACCACCACTACTACTACTTCCGCTACTATTACTACAATCACAGTGCTACATTTAAGATATTGACGGGAAATTTAAACTAAATCAAAAGACACGATGCGCAAGCACAATGCCAAAAAAGCGTGTCTCAAAAATGGATTTTAGTATTAAGTTGGGACTTCCAGAAAATACTTAAAGGGGAAGATCAATAAACCAAAAGGCAATATGTTCATGCTATTACTAATGCCACTACTGCTGCTACATTTACTAGTACTACTACTGCTGCTACTTCAACTGCTACCTTTATTGCAGCTACTTGTAAGGCTAAGAGCTTTAAGATGAAAATCACAAAAGTATATAAATATACAGGTTATCAAAAGGATATATCAGCAATGTCATGGCCTAGGCTAATTCTATTAAATTCAAACTTCCAGGATTTAATGAGAATGATGTTCAAATCAACAAAAGGCAATATACTATTAATACTACCACTACAGTTACTGTAACTAACAACGCTAAGGTTATTAAGGTGAAACTTTTAGGGAACATTTAGGAGAAGTTTCGATTAAATGAAAAAACTATACACATACTGGTTTTCAAAAGGGCATACAAGCAATATCATAGGCAGTGTCGCTCTATAATAGATAGAAATATATTGAAACTTTTAAAGGAGCTAATTCGACTCAAGATTAAAAGTTCTAGTGCCCTTTTTAAGATTAAAAAGAGACTGGAGGGCAAGCACCCCTTCTCCCAAGCCCATTCATTTTCCAAACACATCCAATTAACATTTTGATTCAACCATTTTCTTCAGCAGAGTAGAACAGTCCAGCAGCTATGTCTCAAGAGATATTGGGTATGTCAACCCCCCACATTTATGTCATTGACCCACTATACTTTAAAACTAAATCAAATGACACGGTGTCTACGGTTGCCAATAAGAAACCTCAGCAATATATCGAGAACGAATAGGGATATTCAATTGAAACTTTCGGGGCTACTATTACTACAACTTCTGCTCATACAATTTAAATAAATCAAAATAATGTAAATGCGTCCAGGTTGTCAAAGAGCATAGATAGAATTTTTTGGGAATGATAATAAGTATTATTTTTCAGGTCAACTTGAGGGGTATAAACTAAAATTAAACAATACTATTTATGTCAGGATATACTATGTATACAAGCGAAACAATGGATTTTTCTAGAAAAACCGAAAAGATATAAAATGTGATTTTTTTTTCCATGAAAAAGACTATGTAAATAAAAAAAACTAACATAAATTAATTTAAAAAACTTTTTCCACAAAACGAGTTTTCCAAAAAAAAGTAAAGAACTTCAATAAGCCAAAAATCAGCAGAAGTAAAGTCAAATAATCTTGCAATCGTAGAAATACCACAAATCATCATCAATTAATAAATGAAACTCAAAACGAAAAGAAATTACAATAAATGACCGATTCAAACTCAAAACGAGCAATTTTACTGAAAACTAAATACATTTAAAATGTTGTCACTTTTTTTACTTTAATAAATAAAAATTATTAAGACTTTAAGGAATAAATATCAGTATATTTATATTAAACAGACAATACACGGTCATTTTCTTTCTGGTATAGTGCAAACTATGTTCTGGTCTTGAGAATGCATTGGGACTGTCAGCCCTACTCATGTTAATTTTTGCTCGTTTTTGAGTTTGACTCGGTTATTTATTTTAATGTCTGTTCGTTTTGAGTTTCATTTTTCATTGATGATGATTTGTGGTGGTTTTACATTTAGAAGATTATTTGATTTTATTTCTGCTCATTTTTGGCTTAAAGGAGTTATTTACTTTTCTTTGAAAAACTTGTTCTGTGGAAATTTTTTTTTATATTAATCAGCATAATCAACCGATTTTTTTGATGCATCTATTAATATCAAAATTTAGTTCGTTAATCACGAACTGTTTGATTAACTCTATCTTCATTAAAATGAACACTCTGGCATTTGACCTGATGATTCTGATGATTCTGGCAATGATGATTCAAACAACTCGTTACTTTATATTGAATGAAAACACTACTAGACTGCTATAAGAAAATTCTATAAACACTTTCTTAGATATCCAACCTCTCTCCAGGTTGAAGGCATGTATGTCCAAGCTTACACACGTATGCATGGTAAGGGCTTTGTACCCTACCTCTTCACATCCCAAAATATCGATTTTCTTATAATTCCAATAAACTTCTATATATTTCTTTATAATTAGTCCCTTTTCCTAAAGTTTTCTGAATTTCATATACTTTCATGGTAATATTGTCAGATGTTTCTATAGAATAAGTGCATGTCATATTTTCATAATTTTGCAGGAAAACAAAAATTTTTTTTTAGTCTTACTGTGAAACAGCTTTTGATTCACGTTGAGATGGGTTTACTTCAGCTTCAATTAATTTCTAAAATAAATGGAGACATATTATCGGATCATGGGAAGTCTATTTTACCTCTTAAGGAAAAGAAACAAATCAGTGCTACCCATACAAAAATGTGATTGTCATTTTTGAATATATTCCAGGCTTTTTTTGGACCTTATTTCTTATGAATTTCTTCTCTGAATCTGAATGAAAATTGCTGCATTTAAAATGCTAAAAATCATAAAATAAAATGAAAATATAAAAAAAAACCTGCAAAACTGTGATTTTCTTTGTTGTTTAAGGTAGGGGACTGTAAACCTTCAGTTAAAAGCCTTTGACAATGGTGATTTCAATAGTGTTTTTCGTCAATTGGACACCGTTTCTAAGTGGTTTCAGGATCTTTTTCAAAATTAAATATAAAAAAAAACAAGTTTTTTTAACTGAAAGTAAGGAGCGACATTAAAACTTAAAACGAACAGAAATTATTCCGTATATGAAAGGGGCTGTCCCCTCCTCAACGCCTTGCTCTTTGCGCTAAAGTTTTTTATTGTTTAAAAAAAATAGAGTTGTGAGAAAGTCAAACTTTAGCGTAGAGAGTAAGGCGTTGAGGAGGGGACAGTCCCTTTCATATACGGAATAATTTCTGTTCGTTTTAATGTCGCTCCTTACTTTCAGTTAAAAAAACTTGTTTTTTTTATTTAATTTTTGAACGTTTTTGAATAAATGCAGGTTTTGATCTTGGCTCACAGTACATGAATAATTAAAAAAAAAAAATTCATATTAATTTACTTTTTATTGGTTAAATGGCTTTCTCGAAACTTGTTTCATTTTATTTACGAACGTTTTTATTAGTAATAAATATACGTAACTTACGAATTAACTTACGTAACGAACTTCTATATTCATATATTTTTAATACGTATATTAGGGGGTTCGCCCCCTAGTCAATACCTTGCTCTTTAAGCAAAACTTTGAATTTTGTTCCAATTCTTTAAAAATGACCGCTTAATCACAAAGGCCGTTAATTAGAATAAATAGCTCTTATGAAAGTACTAAAAAATCTCTGGCTTAAAGAGTGAGCTATTGACCAGGGGGTGAACCCAATCATATATGTAATATTTTCTGTTCGTTTAAAGTTTTGATGTTGCTGCTGTTGCAGTTGAAAAACTTGTTTTTTTATATTTAATTTCTTATCTTTTTTTAAATAATGCTGGGAAGTCCGGCGTCCCCTTCATAGCAATGTCCCTTCCCCCATGAAAACTTCCTTCATGGAAAGATCCTGCTACATAACCCCCCCCCCCCCCACTACCAGGAACAATTTCCCCTGAAAACGTCTGTACTGTATACTTCCCAATAACCAATACTATATGTTAACATTGGGTAAAGTTCATAACCTCCCGGGAACTTCGGAGGATTAAGTCATTCTAAAAGACATACTTATAATATTTTCGAACATGCTGAAAAAAATGGCTATCTCAAAATTTTGATCAGGTGACTTTGGGAAAAAAATGAGCGTGGGAGGAGGCCTTGTTGCCCTCCATTTTTTGGTCACTTAAAAAGGGCACTAGAACTTTTAATTTCCATTCCAATGAGCCCTCACACGATATTCTAGGACCACTGGGTCGATACGATCAGCCCTGGGGGAAAAAAACAAATAAACACGCACCCGTGATCTTTCTTCTGGCAAAAAATGCAAAATTCCACATTTTTGTAGATAGGAGCTTGAAACCTCTACAGTAGGGTTCTCTGATACGCGGAATATGATGGTGTGATTTTCATTAAGGTTCTATAACTTTTATGGGGTCTTTCCCCCTTTTTTCGAAAATCAGCCAAATTTTCTCAGACACGTAACTTTTGATGGGTAGGATTAAAATTGATGAAACTTATATATTTGAAATCAGTATTAAAATCCCATTCTTTTGATGTATCTATTTGTATCAAAATACCGTTTTCTAGAGTTTCGGTTACCATTGAGCCGGGTCCCAATAACCAATACTACATGTTAACATTGGGTAAAGTTCATAACTTTCAGCCCTCCTCCTGGGGGCTTCGAGGGATTAAGTCATCCCAAAAGACATAGTTATAATATTTTCGACCATGCTGAACAAAATGGCTATCTCAAAATTTTGATCGGGTGACTTTGGGAAAAAAATGAGCGTGGGAGGGGGCCTAGTTGCCCTCCATTTTTTTTGTCACTTAAAAAGGGCACTAGAACTTTTAATTTCCGTTCCAATGAGCCCTACCACGATATTCTAGGAATACTTGGTCGATACGATCACCCCTGGGGAAAAGAAAAAAAAAACAAAACAAAAAAAAACAAATAAACACGCATCCGTGATCTTTCTTCTGGCAAAAAATGGAAAATTCCACATTTTTGTAGATAGGAGCTTGAAACCTCTACAGTAGGGTTTTCTGATACGCTGAATATGATAGTGTGATTTCCATTAAGGTTCTATAACTTTTAGGGGGTCTTTCCCTCTTTTTTCAAAAATCAGCCAAATTTTCTCAGGCGCGTAACTTTTGATAGGTAAGATTAAACTCGATGAAACTTATATATTTAAAATCAGAATTAAAATTTGATTCTCTTGATGTATTTATTGGTATCAAAATTCCGATTTTTTAGAGTTTCGGTTACCATTGAGCCGGGTCGCTCGTTACTTACAGTTCGTTACCACGAACTGTTTGATTCTCAAATAATTCTTCTCATATTTAAAAATCACTTTTTAGTCAAGTATAAATAAAAGTTACTATTTTCAAAATAGTATGACATGGAATACATTTATACCAAGATACTTTGTTTAAAAACCAGTTGTTTTTTTTTTTTTTTAATTCAGCTACTAGGGGCCATGGTTCGCTCTTTGCTAGGTTTTAGCTATTGCTGCAACAAATGATGAAAAGAAAACTCTACAAATGTAAAAAGTAAATAAGCTCTAGAGGAATCTTTCTTACTTTCCAATCTGTTTTCTAAAATTGTAAAATGTCATCTTTAGTTGTTTCGGGCTTGATTTATGTTTTTTTTTTTTTTTTGTTTTTTTTTTTATTTAAAATAAGGGTCATTATTACTGGTGGGGCATAGTTTTCGTGTCGTTTGATGACATGTACTATTTGAAAATTTTCAAAATTTTTGCCATACTCCATCAGCCCCAACCCCCGGCACAAAGGCCTTCGCGAGTTGATCGTTCTCGACTCGAAGTAAATATTTCGTACAGGCCCTATATCATGAGATGCATTTAAAAGGAAAACTACCATTTACAAGAATTTAATAGAGAAAAAAGGTTTAATTTACATGAAGCAGTGACAACGAACTAAAAACAAAAACAACAACAAAACATTAATCAACAAAAAAAACATTCCGAATATTTAAACTCCACATTCGGGAGCCTTTATAAACGGAAAAAAATGGAAAGAAAAAAGAACTTTTGTTTAAATAATCTAAAGAAAAAGACAAAAAACAACAAAACAAAAGAAAAAAGTCACTATCACAAGCCCAGATATGCCGAAGTCGCATTTACAGTCAAAAGGACATACGTTAAGGACAAACACAGACAAAAAAGAAAAAAAAAGATTGGTAAAAAAAAACGACAGAAAGATAAGTCAATGTGTTAAAAAATTAAAACTATTAGCATTTAAAAAGATATTAAACCGGTAACAAACAAACACAATGCCATAAATACCAAGAAAGAGGGAAACTACTGGTTTACGTAGTTTGTTTGTTTTTGCATTTAGTTTGGTTTTGTTTTTCTTTGGGGGGGGGGGGGAGTAGGGACAAGTTTTTAGTGAATTTAGTAAAAAAAGGACTATATGAGTAGAATGTTAATAATTATAAGTAGTAAAATAAACTTTATATACTGGGTGTTAAAAAAGGGGAGAAGATGAAAGGGGGGGAAGAAAATTATTTTAAAATTCATAAAGTCAATGCTTGCATTCTGGTTTCCGGTATACATCATTGTACACTTCTAAGGTTTCAAGAACTGCAGTTTAATAAACTCAGTAATACGGAATAGCGTTGCTAGGGTTTAGTAAGCTTTCTTATATCACTCATTTCATCATCGAGAAAAATGTTTCATTTGAATGTCAATCGACGGCAAATACACAAGGTTTACAACGCTCGAGTTGTCCCAACCCCTCCCCCCACATCCATATTTGAAAATTACAATAAAAATGTCTGCTTTTGATGAAAAAAATAAACGTTGTTCAGTTTGCCCACGTAAAATAAAGTGCTGGGTAGAGGCATGATAAATGAAGAAACAATGGGAAAATATAGTTTTCCCAAATGATAAATTGATGGAAAAATATAGTTTTAAAAACCTGAGCCATTAGGTAGGGTCATCTTCTTGGGCTAAGAAATTTGCCCATGTCCTTCTTTAAAAGCAAGAAAAAAAAATCAATTGAACACCCCCAGAGGACGGGGAAGATGTTTCTCCCAAAAGCAAGAATTCAGTTTGTGGAAGGAATATGGGGCTTATTCAAAGGATAGCCATTATAGTACTGCATTTAAATACGATTTCTTGTTCTATCATATATATAATGAGTAAGTATCCTTCGAATTCTCTCCCAAATGATATTAATGGTTAAGGGTAAATAGATTTATCCAACTACAAAATCAACTATTCAATGTTAACAGTCACCGGCCTTAGTCCCACAATTCCATTTGGAGAGGATCTATTTTATTCCATTAGGATGAAACATGTACATGAATTATGTAGTTACATATAACTTCCTATTTTTGGGAGACCCTCCCTGCCCATCCCCCGGTTACACCACTGATTTCCAGATTCACCGCCTTGTTAAATCTCATAATTTCTCAAATCAGTAATGGCAGGAGAGGAGTTTTCCCCGGGTCTTTTAACTCACCCCTCCGTTTTGGAAAACACCGATATAAAAACTATTTTCGAAGGACAAATCTGACTAATTTTAAAAGTGAATAAACGTCAGCGTAGAGGTCATTTTATAAGCATTACTTCAAACTATTGATTACCCAAATCAGAAGCAGAAAATTATACAGATTTCTTATAAGCTACCGACCCAATTGTCTTGGTCAGTAAACGGAAATAAGGATTAAATGCGATTGAGCTATAAGAGTCGTGGACTCCATAACTACATAGCGTGAAAAAATAGATTGCCATTGATCTAACGTTGACCACTGCAGCGTTAAGGTTCAGATATATGAAGAAATTAAATCTAGGATCATCGATATTCTCGATTGGTTTCATGCAAGCTAATTTAAAGGTAAAAGTTCGTAGTAGCTAACTGCAAGGAGTGACTGGGCCCAATACAACCAAAACTCTAAAAAAAAAAAAATGATAACAATTAATAGATCAAAAGAATTGGCTTTTTATATGCTGATTCCAAATATGTTAAATTTGTTAAGTTTAATGTTACCCACCAAAAGTTACGAGGCTGCAAAAATTGCCTGATTTTCGGAAAAGAGGGAAAAAGTCCCCAAAAAGTCAAGTGACCTTAAAAAATCACATCCAAAGATTCAGCGCATCGGAGAACACTATTGTAGAGGTTTTACGCCCATATATACAAAAATATTGAATTTTGTACTTTTTGGCAGATCACGGATTCGTGCTTTTCTTTCTTTTTTTTCAGGGGTGACCATGGCAAACCAAAGGTCCTAGACATCGGGAGAGGCTTTGTTTTAACAGAACTAAGAGAAGAAAAAAAAAATACATGGTGCCCTTGTGAAGTGACCAAAAAGATTAGGAGAGAACTTGCCAATCTCTCACGTTCTTTTTCCCAAAAGACATCCGATCAAAATTCTGAGATAGCTATGTGATTCAGCATAGTTGAAAGATCCGACCGCTAAACCTCTGGGGGCGACTTGACTCTTTCCCACCCCTGGGGAAAGGGGTGGGAAACCCTCATCCACCCCTGCATACTAATTGCATACAATTTGCCAATTGTATGCAATTAGTATTTGCACTCGACAAATATACGTACATTTTGGGGGGATGGTTTCACACGGGGAGAATTTTCTGTGAGGAGGAAAGTTTCCGGGGGAATTTTCCAGAGAAAATTTTACACAGAGGGCAAGGAGGGGGTTTCCGCGTATGATTGAAAAGCGATCATAAATAAGAAAAAAGTTTATTTTCGACTTAAAGTAAGGAGGAACATTAAAAGTAAAAACGAAAATATATTATTCCGTGTATAAGGGGCTACCCCCTTCTTCAACCCTCGCTTTTTACGCTAAAGTTTGACTTTTGTCACAATTCTTCAAGAAAGACAGCTCGAACACAAGAGCCGTTTAGTTTGAATGAGAAGTGTTTTTAAAGAACACTTAAACTCTAGCATTAAGAGAGAAGGTTGAGGAAGGGGCAACCTCCCTCATATTTCTGTTCGTTTTGAGTTTTGATATTGCTCCTTACTTCATTTTCTCTTTTGATTTTATGTTCTTTCCTTTTTTAAATTGCTATGGTTTAAATACTTTAACTTTTTCGGAGTTGAGGACGTCGTGTTGTATACAGGCAAAATATTTGTTTGGTTGTTCTTCTTTTTCTTTCTACTGCCCATAGATCCGGTAAATTTCTAGATTTACTTCCTTTGCTTTAATTTAAAGTTTGTAGGAAGGTAAGTCAGCGAACATGAATTATAAAAGTATTGGAAGCCACAGTTATAACAGTGGTCAAGTATGGCTCCAAAATGTGGGCACTTGGAATGACTGAGGAAGATTTGTTAAACGATTTCCAAACAAATTATCTTAGGATGGCTTTAGGTACTCCTTTGACTGATCGAACAGATACGAACAGTAAGCTGTACGAAAACAGTAGTTCGATTCCACTTTTTAGGGCTACAATGAAAGAAAGTTTACAAGGGGTAGGCCACGTTTTATGGGTGAAAGATGACGGATTGCCAAAGATTCTGCTTTTTGGCCATCTATCTGTGGAAAGCCAGGTCTTTCCCAGATGGAGTGGGAACAGGTCCTAACAAATGATATAAGAGAAATTGGAAATACATTGGATGGGGTGAGGAATGAAGCTTTGACTAGACTGGAGTGGAGGAAGAACATGCACACCTATAGAGAATGATTGGTGCTGCAGTGTGCTGTTAGTAGTAGGCTAGTAGCAGTGACAATTAAAAAAAGGTTTTTCAAATAAAAGTATTTTTCAAAAAAATTAAACTGTGATACTATAACCTAAAAAATAAATTAATATCAAAATTCAATAAATGGAGCCTTAAAACGGTCAGAAATTAAAAAGGACAATTATCTTGTTCCTTGATTATGATAAGTCAAACTTAAAAATAACAGACATCTCTGTTAATGCATATAAAAGAATTAAATCGAATTTTTATTGAGTAAACATATCAAACTTGAAACAAACAGGAATTACAATAAATAAAAGTGGGGCGAACACCCTCTCAAATCCCCTAAAGGCTAGAGTGTTGTTTGCTCTTTACTGAAAAAGAAATATATTTGATAAGTTTTCTTTCGTTCACTATAAGATTGCAAAATTAAAATCTGCTCAAAATTACAAATTCCAAATAAAATATTACCCTTATTGTTGGTAATTTCTATCCCTTTTCGTTCTGACTTGATTGTTCATTTGGATTTCCATTGATTTATGTTTTATTTATTCATTCGAAGTAATATCTGTTATTCCAAAATTTGACGAATTTTTTATGCCATTGTTCAGATGGCCCACGCCCCCAGCCAATTTTTTTGTAAATCGAGGTCCCAGAGCACGTGGCCGAAGGACTTGCGGATATAAATTTCAGTTTGATCCGATACAGTAAGATTCTAGATCACAGAATTTCAGGATCTCTAACACTTGGACCCGGCCCATGGCCCAAGGACTTGCGGATATAAATTTCAGACTGATCCGATAAAGTGATTTCAGACCAAAGAATTTCAGGATCTCTAGCACGCTTTCCCACAAAAATTAGAGGTTCCCTTGGCCCAGAGAACAGTTACTGAAAGTTTCAACAGCAGTGGGGATAATTATTCAAAAGTAAAATTAGAGATAAAAACAATTATTGCAATGTATCACCTCGCTTGTAAATTTCCTTTGCATTATTGTATTTTCATTCAAATTGGACATCAAAGGTAGTCAACGAAGGCCAAATTAAAACATTATTTGATTCGGTATTAACGATCGGATAGGATTTGATCCAGTATCAGATATTAATCCGATACTAACGGGGAATTTTATTCTAGTCACATCTTCAGTCTGACCAGTAACGAATAATTAATAATATCTACACATCAGCATAAATTGCAAGCTTGCATACCTGGACCAGCTTCACGGCAATCGATATTGAAATGTGTGGGAGTTTTTGTCTTGAGGCCCCTCTCAACTCCAGGTCCAAATACTTTAACTTTGTTCGAATCAGTTGGATCTGACACAAAAACTCGAAATGGGCTGTTGTTAACGACAACGCCACCGTGATTCACCTGGAACATAAGTAAAAGACTTTAGGTTAGGTATGTCCAATTCACAAGCATTGCATGTTGTTTGTGAACCTATACACTATATATTGCTAGGAGGATGATCCATCGAAGAACGGAGTTTCAGCCATTCAATACTCAATGTGAACCAACCATTCGGAAGAGCCAAACTAGTTCCGGAGAAAATCCATATTAAAGAACCCCCAAACTGGTCCAGAATAAGGTCATTTTAGAGGGCCCCCTAAAAAGTGTGAAACTTCACAACGAATTACATTGTTCAACTTTGATTTGCATTATTTTTTTGTTCTAAGACCGCCAAGACACAACTAAAGAATATGAAGAACAGCAAAAACAGATATATTTTGGACCGAAATCAGATTAAAAGGGTTGAAAACCAATAAAACCTCAAGTGCTAATAGTGCAGTGAATGAGGTTTTAAAATAGGGTGCTTGCGAAGCAATAGATAACTCAAAGATTATAAATAGGATTTTCGAAAAAGGGATAGTACCTAGTAATTTTACTATTATTAACATACTACTACTAACAATTCACCGCAGCACCAAGCCGCCTGATGCCAACACAGCTACGCAAGCTCCACCTCCATCCCAAAGCAATTTTAGGAAAAACTTAATTGCAGCCCAAGATCCCCTCTTAACGGATTGATTTATGAAGGTAAATTCAGGATGAAAATTAGGTGTTCCAGAGACAGAATTGAGATGCCGAAGGCTTATACTAGATCCTTCTATTCCTAGAATGGCAATTTAATATTTAGTCTAGAATTTGTGAAAAAAATTGAAAAGACTCTTAAAATGAACTACATAGTTCATTTAAATTGAAAGCAAAGAAAAAAGATCAAGGATACTAATTTCCGGTAGCTTAAATCAAAAGAATAAGCTATAGACCTGAGCTAGCCTTCCATGAATTTCATGTAAATGATCCAATTACAATGAAAATTTACATGAATTTCATGTAAATTTTCGAAATTTTTATTTATTAACAAAGTTTTCATTTATTAACAATTTTTTCATTTATTAGCAAAATCTTCCATTTATTTAAATCTGACTTTTCTAACTTATTTATTTGTTTGATTATTTATTTGAAATTTTATGCCCCTAAAATTCCTACAGCCAGGGCAAGTGCTCCCTCTGCCCCTCTCTGAAACCACCTCTGCGTATCAGGCTATTTCCACGGTTCTTGCAAAAAGAAATTAAAAACTACAACATGAAGTTATATAGTATTAGTGAACTATATAATAATAAAACACAAAATGAAAATATGTAAGAGTAAGCAGTGTGTAATAATAAAAGATGATTTTAAACTTTCAAAAAGTTATAAAATAGTCGAATTTTAAATTAAAAAAATTATCATTTTTTTTTGCAGTTGAATCCATTATTTTTTGGGTTGAGGGAACTGGAAAAGTGAAACTAGCAAAAAGTCTGTAAAAGGTCGATAGAGTATATGACCCGTGGAAACACTACTGTTTGTATCAGTTTATTTCCTAGGTCTTACAAGAGGGGATTTACGATGTAAAGGTAAATACTAATAATTAATAAACCTGGACTCTTAATAAGAGTTGCCCACCAATATTTTGATTTTTATAAAGAAAAAAAATAGTGAAAACAGTCAAGTGGGTATTATTTTAGCCTCCAGACTCATACAACACGAATAAGAAACGCTATGATGTAAAGATACATCCTAACAGTGTAATTAATACCCAATGAACATTCTAATAGTTAATAGCAGATTCACTAACATAATCAAAAAAAGACATTACAAGATCATACAAATTTAAAGTTTAAATAAGAAAAAAAAACGATTTTAGTATTTAAAGTTCTTCACTCACTAACTTTGGGTATTTACAGGATTAGAAGAGTGGAGCAAGGGTTTGAATCCCTCCCACGTCGATTATTTACTTTGTTTCCTCCTTGTTATTTTCTACTAGGCTAATAGCAACAGAAATTAAAGAAATAATAAGCTAGCCAAAGAAGCTCTAAGAAAACTAAAAATAAAAAACTGAAGGAAGGCATGAAAACGAAAAGAACCTGGTGTGTGCTCTATGGTGAAGAACAAAAACGTCCTCTTCTCCCAAAAACAAAATTCTAGGTCCCCTTACACAACTCCCTAGAAAGCTCTTGAACGTTTCATTCTAATCTCCCATCTGTGAGAACAAACACGGTTATGCTTACCAAACTACCTTTATATGTCACTTTTTAATGAAACCTACCTGGAAAATGTAGTCTCTATAATGAGATTTACTCTCTTGCCTTTAGGCTTCAGGTATAAGCTAGAAATAATTCTCTATTGTTAGCAACAAAAAAGTAACTGACTTGTAAAAATAATCCAGAGAAACCAGCATTACCTCATTGTTTTTGTTTTCGGATTAGCATTTGGCTGGGTGTTACAGACACTTACCAGTTATTTCAAGTGAGAAGTATGTCCAAATTTGTTATTATTATCTATAGAGCCAACAGTTGAAGCGAGAGCTGTAAAGTTGGAGCAGCTTTGATTCGGCGGCAAATATTTTTTAATACATACAGATTTTACAGTTAATATATATGTTAAGTAATTTTCTAGCTTAGTTAGTATCTCTACCAATTAAGGATAAAGTCAAGAAAAAGGGCTAAAGTGACATATTTTTCTTCTTCTTTTGTGGGGGGGGGGGGCATAAAATTAATATTAATCGATAACTAGTCACCTATACTGGGGGGGGGTCACCCAGTTTCCGACCCCCGATGTCTGAGCGCCAAGCGTGTCGCATAGTTCCACCACACTTGGTATGGTATCCGCCACGCTTGGCACACTTCCACCACTCTTGGCACGCGTCACCTGATGTATTTGATTTCTCAAAGTGGGATTACCCTCGACCAACCCTGTTTTCAAACTAAAATGATCGAGCTAGACAGTAGAGAAAAGAAGTTTTAGAAACCGGTATGATTTACCGAAATCTACCGGGAAAACTGTTTATTTTATTTTTTTTTAGTCAGAGATAGTATTCATTTTTCAGGCTTCTTCGTTGTAGCAAATAGTTGTGTAAGTGACAAGCCATAGAAAATCGATATATTTTGCTTCAATTTCGATTTTTTTTTTTTTTTTTTTTTTTTTTTTTTTTTTTTTTTTTTTTTTTTTTTATTATTATTATATTATTATTATTATTATTTGATGCATTAGAACATCCAAAGACTAGTATGGTTCGCCAAAACTGGATGAGAGTTGCAATTCCAACTTAATACGCAACAATCAAATACTTGGCAAATTGATTTATTGTTTTATTTATTTTTTTTACTATTTATTGGTTAAAAGCCCGTTGCTGATCGATTGAACTCACTTGTTGATGAGCAGCATCCCGCAAGAAAAATCAACACGACCGAGAAAACTTTGAACAACAAGAAGAGAGTTCTTATCTTAAAAATTTGTGCGTTATTTCGCGTTTGTATATTTTGGTCAATAATTTAATGGTTTAATACAAATCAAGCCACGCCGACATTAGATCAATTTCATCAAAATTTAAATATTAAGACATAAAATCCATTTCAACCATATTTATATTGCAAGAAAATTCTTATATAAATTGGAAAAAAGGGATTTAATCGAATAAATCAATGAATTCAAATGAAAGAAGAATCCAATGAACTAAAAAACTGATGAAATAGATTTTATTAGCCATTTGTTTTTTCATCAACAAGCTTTAATTGCCGGGAAGTTTTATTACTGAGTTGACCTCGAAATAAAGTCGTGATTGGGCGTAGAATGTGAGTAGTTCACGGTTCAAATAGAGTAAGACAAAAGTCAAAATAACCAAAAAGAAAATACTTATATTCCAAATATTCTACAACGTAATTGCATTGCTCTCTTTCAGATTATAATATTCGCCGCTGTCTTAGCTATTGCGATAGCCGAAGGACCTGCATACAGACCCCCTCATGGACCTGGACCCTACGCACCAGCATACAAAGGTCATCACTATGAACCAAAACCATACGATTTCGCTTACGCAGTCCGCGATGACTATACATATAACAATTTTGGTCACTCTGAAAGCTCCGACGGGAAAGGATACACCAAAGGACAGTATTTTGTGAACTTGCCCGATGGTCGTCTACAAACTGTGACATACACAGCTGATATCTATGGCAACAAGGCTGACGTGCAATACACTGGCGAAGCCAAACACCCAGAATATAAACCAGCTTATAAAGCAGGATCTTATCCACCAGTACTACATAAATAATGAAAAGTAACGAAAAAACCAAATTATTTTGTTTTAATTTTTCATTAAATTACAAATCTGCATTGTTTTGTTGAATATTAATGATTATTTGAGATTAGCTGTTATTTTTTTCAACGTTTTGCAAAAGAAAAAAAGAAAAAAACACACTTGGTTCATTTTTCGAGGTCTTCAGAGCAATGCAGTTATTTTTAGGTTTCCTTTATATAGGCAGATGTGGTTTACAATTGCTTTATCCGTGTCTGATGAAATCAGTCAAATCGTTTTTGCACGTGCAGAGCGTAAAAATTGAAAAAAAGCTTAATTTAAGCGAATTTTTTCGGCATTATACTCTAAAAAGTTATACTTTTCTAGATATTAAGGTACATCATGTTGATATCATTTATTTTCCTTTTTCTTGTGCTTACTAAAAAAAACTGGGACGAACTGTGTTCGTCATACACACTAGAGGTTGCAGAAGTCAGATTATGCAGGGTGTTTCAAAAGGCATTTACCCAGACGAGAAGCTACTTATATAATAACAAATATGAGTGTGCCGTCACAGAGGGCGAAGGGAGAGGGAGATATTTCCTCTTCTGACATTGATTTGGAAAAATCTAATAAAAGTATTTTTTTTTTTCGTATTTTGACCCTTTGACTTAGAAAATATCCTCAAAATATCTGCTACCCATGCAAGACAATAATACAGGGCTTGACACACTTTTTATCATAATAGACGCTGAAATGACTCCTAATATATGGTGTAGCCCCTTTAAAGCAACAACTAAAAATAAATGTGTATGTAGAGAAGAGTATATAAATATATAATGTAGTACCCAATAATGAAGAACAGATAACTGAAGGTGGATTCTAAAAAAAGATTAACTATACAACTTTAACATTAAAAACATCTTTAGAATTCATGTTATTTTATGACAAATATTTCCTTTCCTTACCTTACTAGCTGTAAAACATTACACAAGTAAACTGCGAAAAACCAAGATTACTGCATAATAAATCAATACAATGCATAATGTAACAAAAAAAAAAACTGATATCCATCGTGGACTTTTTACGATAGCTTTGGCGACAACAAGGGGTCCTTGGACCACAGTTTTAAAACCACTCTAAATAACCTCTACATAACTGCATCATAGACAGCAGTGGGAAGATGGCAGGTAAGAAACAAGAAGAATGTCTTGAAAGGCAAAAAATGTTAACAGAAAAACGAGAAATGTTACTACATAAATCTGGTAAAAACAAAGTTCCTGGCAGAACTCCCTTCCCCCTGGAAAATTTTCTGGCGGCAAACTCATGAACTATAATCTACATAGTCTAATACACCCACAGCCAAAAATAATCATGACTAAGATTCTTTCCTATTACACCTCCATGGAACAACAGCCACGTAAGGATAACATGTTCGCTTAATTTTCTTCCATCCACCCATCCGAACTGGACTAAAAAGTAAAAAGCAAATTTTCAAGAGAATCAATGGATATACGTGAAAGCGAGAGGGGGAAAAAAGATTGGGCTGTATATGACATAGAAGTTTTCAAGTATTCTTACCGCTGCACTGTCTAGTCTTGCATAATAGTGTTTATTTACACTTTTTGTTATGCCCAATCAGCCGTTTATGCTGCTATATTTATACAAGGAGGATGATACAAGAGGGGGGAATTTTTATGTTTTATTATAAAAATTGTCATCGGAAGTGCATATGATAAAAATGTTTGGAAGTAATTGAACATTCGGAAGTGATCGAAAAAATGGATCGCAAATTTAAAGAATTTGGGAAAAAATTAAATAATAAAAGATGCGAGACGAGGGAACAAGAGGAAATATCAAAAATCAAGTCTAACAGATTGTTGTTCTGCACAGGCAGTATACTTTCAAAAAAAAAAAAAAAATGATAAGTCATAAGTAGGGAAATCAATAGTTGAGTACATAGAAGAGGTTATAAGTATGGAGATTATATTAGGAGTTTGGATCCTCAAACTTAACTGAAAATCAGCAAGTTATTTGTCTGCCAGAGACTTTCAGCCTTGTTTTGAAAAACCTATGGGCTAATAAAGATTTCAAATATAATGAATAAAGAAACATTGGGCAAACAGACAAAAGCAGATGGGTACTGCCAAGGGGAGGGCATACAAGAACATTTTAAAAATGTATCAACAGAAGAAAGTGGAGAATGTCCCCACTTAAGTCTTGGTTGTAATCCCCCCCTTCCTACGAAAACTTTTAGCTAGGATTCCTGCTAATACCCTCGATATTTGCAGCATTAGCAGTAATATAAATAGTTTTACGTATGTTTGCTTGATCATTCAAGAGCAAAATTAGGCCCCATGGCTATAAGACGTTTTGTCAAGTTTTGGAAAACACTCCCTCTTCCCTTAGTGGTCGAAAGGCATACTCCCTAAGTTCGTGCTGGGTATTTCACGTGATAATTTGAGTAGAAAGTAGTTAATTGAACTCAGATATAGTTTGAATTTGATAAAAGTCAATAAAACAATAAATATATCATAACCCTTGATAGGTCCTTCTGTTTAGCCACAGCTGCCAACTATGCCTCAAAAATTTAATAAACTAAGCAATAGAGCAGGCCTTGTGAAACAGCTCACTAAATCAATCGAAGTTTTCTATAATTAATTAAAAAAAAAATTTTCTGCAAAATAAGTTTTTCAAAAAAAAGTAAAGAACTCCTTTAAACCAAAAATGAACAAAAATAGAATCAAATTATGTACCAAGCATACAACTACCACAAATCAGTATCAATAAATAAACAAACAAACAGAAATTAAAATATGTCAAACTCAAAATGAGTAGAAATTAATCTGAGTAGGGTTCTAAACCCTATGCTTTCTAAAAGCAAGAATATAATTTGTACTTTATTCAAAATCTTTTTTTTTAAATGTTTTCACTCTTATAACCTTAAGAAATCAAAAATTAATTAAGATTTTATGGAATAATTCAAATCAATGCATATGTACATTAAACTGACAATGCATAGTTTTTCCAGTAAATTCATTTGAATTTTTTTCAGTTCTTTACTGAAAATGTTTGACACTAAGAGCTCAAAATCTTATCCTATGGCCAAAAAAATTTATTCATAATTAATATCATTTCTAAAAATAACCTTGAAAGCAGTGGCGTTGTTTCAGGTGGACAATGATTTGGAGAAAAAATGATTCTATAGCCCATGCTCTTGACTTTTCGGATTGAGATTCCTCTTGCCCCCCTCCCACCAATAAAATGTTGGAGCTACATCCCTGCTTGAGAGCTTCGATTCAACTTTGTAATTCCCAGTAATTTTAACATGACTGCTAATAAGGTAGTTTTTAACATGACAAGAATTATTATTTTAAGCTAGTTATCTTTCGAGCTTAAATTTTTATTACACGCCCACCAATGTATGTATTTGTAATTAGTCAAGAAAATGTGTCAAAAACGGTATTAATTTTTTTCTTTTTCAGTTTAATTTTTCAATTGTGGTTTTATTCCGCATTCACAAAATTTTCATTCAAAATTTTCAAGGGAAATGCTACATTTTCGTCTAAATTACTACGGTGCAAAAAATAAGCGAAGCTAGCTCATTAGATTCGGCGCGTTTTTCGTCTATAAAAGCTTAGATTAATAATTTGATGATGAGTCCAAAGACAATCTATCCTTCAGAAATAATTTAATTCCTTAGGCTATTATCTATAGGTTTAGGTGTTTTCTCTTGGAAAATTCTCCGACCCCATTAAGAATACTTCTTGAGGAAAATTAACCCCTCCCCCAGTCATAGTTGAAAATACTTTTTTAATTTAATTTCGATTTTTTTTTTTTTTTTATTCATGCCCAGACTTAACCAACACATGATGTAACCAAGACTTAATCTGAATAAGGTTCTAAACCCCATGCGTTCTAAAAGCTAGAATATAATTTGTATTTTACTGAAAAAAAAAATCAAATGAATTTACTGAAAAAAATCTGCATTGTCAGTTTAATATACATATGCTGATATTTATTGCTTAAAATCTTAATTTATTTTTGATTTCTTAAAGTTATAAGAGTGAAAACATTAAAAAGAATTTTTTTTAAAGAATTGCTATATAAGAATTAAAAAGAAAAAGAATACATAAATTTGGCCATAGAATGAGATTTTGAGCTCTTAGTGTCAAACATTTTCAGTAAAGAACTGAAAAAAATTCATATAAATTTACTGGAAAAACTCTGCATCGTCAGTTTAATGTACACATGCTGATATTTATTCCATAAAATCTTAATTAATTTTTGATTTCTTAAGGGTATAAAGTGAAAACATTAAAAAAATATTTTGAATAAAGTAAAAATTATATTCTGGCTTTTAGGAAGCATAGGGTGTAGAACCCTACTCAGATTAATTTCTGATCGTTTTGAGTCTGACATATTTTAATTTATGTTTGTTTATTTATTGATACTGATTTGTGGTAGTTGTATGCTTGGTAGATTATTTGATTCTATTTTGTTCATTAAACTGACCATACACATTTTTTCAGTAAATTCATTTGAATTTTTTCAGTAAAATACAAATTATATTCTAGCTTTTAGAACGCATGGGGTTTAGAACCCTACTCATATTAATTTCTGCTCGTTTTGAGTTTGACTTATTTTAATTTCTGTTTGATTTGGGTTTCATTTATTTATTGATACTGATTTGTGGTAGTTGTATGCTTGGTACATAATTTGATTCTATTTTTGTTCATTTTTGGTTTAAAGGAGTTCTTTACTTTTTTTTTTTTAAAACTTATTTTGTAGAAAAATTTTTTTTTAATTAATTTCTGTTCGTTTTGTATTGACATAGTCTTTTTTAAAGAGAAAGACAAACCCTCTTCTAAACTTAAACAACCATATCCGCGAGTGTTGGGAGCTCACATAGCTTTTAGAAACTGCATATGGCGTGCAGCAAGATTGGTCAGCGTCTCTGTTCCTCTTCAACTACATAATTGATTGAATCTTCAAGAACTTCAAAAGATCAGAAGATGGAATCGACCTAATCAGTGTTGAGATAGCATAGAATCTAGAATACAGAGACGATGGCACATTCCTCGTTGAATTGGCCATCCAAGCCATGGACAAGTCGCAGAGTCACAAACAGTGCTAAACACGACTGACCACATGTGTCCCCAAAACCAAGTTTTTGCTTATAAACAGAAATTCGTCAATTGGATCACACAAAATGGCCAAAAGCTTGAATCGGTAGAAGAATTCTGGTACCTCGGGTCACTGATTAATATAATCGGAAGGGCCCATGACATCAGTTCTAGACCGAATTCCGAGCCTCTGTGGCGTATGTTTGCTCAATTCTACTGTATAGATGCGAAATCTGGCCATTAAAGGCAGAAGAAAAACGTTCACTCGATATTTTTGACCGGAAGTGCCTAAGAACTATTTTTCGCTTCACACTACGCTAGAGTGGAGACCTGTCAGTTCTTCGATTTTGTGCCAATAAATGACTTTATTAGAGCTACGTCTATCCTTGAAGGTGTTGAAATTCACAAAGGTTATAGCTAAATATAACAATGTTTCACCTCTCAAGACCGTGTAAAATTATAAAATTAAGGAGTGTTGCAGCCCTCAAAAGGGTAAAAATTCAAGAAGTTAAATAGAATACTGCTACTTATGTACGTGACCTATTCAAAAAGAAAAGAAATACAACACTTAACCTAATTTCCCTTGTTCTAGAAACATAAAGTGAATATAATTTCACAAGACGTAAAGAAGGACACACTCTGCGGTGCATTCCAGAGGGGGGTATTACATAAATTATCGAAATTTCATAAGATATAAAGAACGGCACACTCTGCGGTGCATTCTAGAGGGGGTGTTACATAAGTTATCGATACAACGGAGAAACTGAGCGTTTACTAGCAAAAAAATTACAAATAAATATCCGTTCTTCTGACAGTCTTAATATTACTCAACTATTAACATTTCTCACCAAATAAAAAATGCTTATCAGCAACTCTCAGCACTAGTTGGACTGCAGCTGCGTCCCGTGGTGCCATTTGGGACGTAGTCAAGGAACCATGGTCTTATGAACCGAGGGTCAAACTTCTTAATGCAGACCGCTTTCAATGAAGTCCAGACGTACAAGTCAAGAGACATTCAACTAACTGTTACGAAAAAAGAAATATAAGTACGCGTTTCATTGAATCGTTTGAGCCCAAATTTGAATCTGAACCATGGTCTAGTCCACGAGAAGTGAGGGTCCATGGCCAGAAATATCCCAGAACACATTACGAAGAACTTAGTTAGTTTACATATTTTCAAATGGACAAAAATAGAAAACAAAAAAAAAATTACCCTTGGCTGATTTTGTTGTTCAACTTCCTGTGCCACTTTGGCAGAATATTCCATCTCTTGTGCCTCAAATGACTGTTCCAGATCTCGAATTTGGGGCGCACATGCCTCCTGAATTGTGGCATGCAACCTTTGAAAAGAATATGCTTACAAAGAAATCAGTTCTTTCTAGAGGGATGAGAAAAATATATAGTTTTATAACCAGTAAGATATTCTAAAAGATACTCATTAAAACCTTTCTAGGCTCAATTTTTTTAAGTTATAATAACTCATTTAGGTTAAACTACATGACAAAGGTATATATATATATATATATATATATATATATATACTATATATATATATATATATATATATATATATATCACCTTTTGTGACCACTTTGTGTCCTTTATGCTTCAGGTTTTTCCCCGACTCTTAAGACTGGTGACATGAATAGGATTCGCATTAATTATCTCAAACTTATTTCTTCTTTGTCTCCACCGTGGACAAATATCTGGTTTCCAGGGAATAGTTTTGGTGCTTACAATAAGGTTTCAAAGTTGGAAATACAGCAAGGGAAACACTCATATATGCCTCAAGTGTATTTGTCCACCTACCATAACCCTATCCTATTTTTCATTAATTATGCGTTTATCTCTTGCGTTTTTCTTCTCTTTCTTATTACTATTCCGCCTTTGTAATTTTTTTAAGTGAAGGTTAAGAATAAATAAGATAAATGAAAAAAAAAAAAAATGTCCATTCCTCAGCAAACTTTTAAATTGAATAACATAATGGATAATAATCTCGATCTTCATGTCTAACACAGCTTTGTTTTAGCCAATAAAGTTCGAAATGTAAGCATTAATGGAAATATTTATTAAAATAATTTACTAGGACAAATCATCCCTGTTAAAGCTACGATTCAGACGAAAAAATACCACACAAAAAAAGATTCAAAATTAGAACATAAACTCAATAAATAACGCACTCTAAACAAAAAAACAGCATTCAAGGGGAAGGGCTGGGGACCAGAAAGGAAAACTCCTTTCTGAAGTTTTCCTTCAGAAAGGAAAATTCCTTGGGAAATTTCAAACATTTTGAATAAAAACGCATTTTGAAAGTTTTGACCCCCCCCCCTCCCTTCAACTAAAAATATATATAGTTTGTATCTTTTGTTTCAGAGGGCAGTACAAATTGGTAAGAAACAAAACATTGGAGTTAGAAATTTCACCAGACCATATATAAATATTTCTATCAGGTATGTTGTATACTGTACAATTGTGATGAAAAATATTATAGTAAAAGCTATTACCAGTTAACATTTTCAAACTTACTTTTTATACAGCTTATTTTTCCAATCGTTCAGCTGCTCGATTGATGGTTTCCCAGTAGATGGTTTGCTGATTGTGTCTCCTTTAAAAATTTAAAAATTAGATGGCAATGCTTTTCACACGAAATTTGTAAATTTTTAAAACCTCTAGTATATTTGAAACACAATGGTACGTACTTCCGAAATTTATTGAGTTTTAAGCTGGACCGTAGCACCACTCATCAAAACACATCCAATTTCGCCAGTACTAACGTTTATAATTTCCTGCTCCAAATCTACTCCAATTTTTTTTTTTTTTTTTTTTTTTTTTTTATTCAGACACGTTTCCGATATTTGATGAGTGTTTCGTCGGAAAATTTTGATATGTAATTTCAGGTATAATGATTGTCTCTAAATGACGCCAGAAAGATATGTTAAGAGTGTTAACACTTAAGAAGTGGGAAATCGTGTCTATGGACCACCTACAAAAACTTGTGTTTTGGGCAGACATATTTAAAAATAGGCCGAATATTTTAGCATTTAAGTGTTAAAAATGCGTAGGGCACAGGTGTTAAAGGCAAGGCCAGTCAAAGTAATGGGCTATCCTAAGCGTAAAAATCGTGGGACCTATGTAAATAATTAACACTTAAAACTTATTTCGAATCAGACGGCTCGAAGATAAAAGCATTCTGACTTGTTCGCGATTTGATTGAGAAATAACATTATTATTGTGGATATATACATTCTCAAATTTAGATCACCCTCAAAGTTTATAGGACAATTCTTCACCGCATGTGCACATAAGAACTTTTTCAGTAGCCAGAATTAAGCAATTATACGAAAAAAAGGGAACAACAGAACGGGACAGCTTATAAAACTTTTGAGATTCCAAAGATGACGAAGGACATAGAACCAAAACCCCGCCTTTCCCTGCGTGCACGCCTGTCCCTAATCGTAGGCAGCATAATAGCGCTGCCTAAGTAAAGAACTAAGTGGGCACAATGTTTTATTTTGTTTCCTCCATTCCCAGGCACTTCGTATCGAAGTTGTCGTAGAAACTTCGAAAAGGGCTCATTCGATTGGAAATTGGAGTGGCTAGTGCCCTTTTTAATAGTCGAAAGTGATTGGAGGGCAACTAGCCCCCCCCCCCGTCTATCATTCCCCAAAACACATCCAATCAAAATTTTGAGATAGCCATTTCGTTCAGCGTAGTTTATTTCCAGATAGAAAATATATTTTTGAGGAGGACACTCCCCCAAAACCCCCCGGGCAAGGGTTGTAAGTTATGCCCTGGGCGCATATAACGTTTTTATAGAAAGCGTTGTCGTAAAAACTTCAAAAAAGGCTCATTGGATTGGAATTTCAAAGGACTATTGCCCTTTATAATAGTCGAAAGTGATTGGAGGGCAAAAAGCCCCCCCCCCACGCCCATCATTCCCCCAAACACATCCAATCAAAATTTTGAAAAGGCTCATTCAATTGGTCATTCGGGGCGAGGGTTTAAAATATAAAAATGAATGTGCATTGTCAGTTTAATATACATATACTGATATTTAGTAATCAAAATGTTAATATTTTTGATTTATTAAATTTATAAAAGTAAAAACGTTTATATTTTTTCAGTGAAGTGCAAATTTTGTTCTGGCCTTGGGAAGGCATAGGCGTTTTGAACCCAACTTATGTTAATTTCTGCTCGTTTTAAGTTTGACTCGGTTATTTATTGTAATTTCTGTTCGTTTGGTTTTCATTTATTTATCGATGCTGATTTGTGGTAGTTTCACGCTTGGTAGATTATTTGATTTTATTTTTGCTTATTTTTTGTTTAATAGAGTTCTTTACTCTACTTTGAAAAACTTATTTTGTGGAAAAAGTTTTTTTTAATTAATTTCTGTTCGTTTTATATTGACATAGTCTTTTCAAGGAAAAAGAAAATAACACATTAAATCTTTTCGTTTTTTAAGATTTTATAGTTTGGCCTTCTATTTGTATGCTGGAGAAAATTTTTCAGGAATTTTTAACAACAAACACCCTTTTAAAAATCAGGACACAAATAGTAGTGTTTAATTTAGTTTCATGCCTCCTCTAGCTGAACTGAAATGGAAAACTTGATACCATTCGCAAAAAAATCTGTTTACTTTCTTTGATAGCATGGATACACTTACGCTATTTTGATTTGGTTAAATTTTAAGAGCAGAAGTAGCCCCGAAAGTTTCAACATAATAACCTTGGTCGTTCTTGGGATACTGCTGAGATGCCTTATTTGGAATTAGCAATATTACAGTGCATTTTTATTTAATCTTAAGGCAACATTTAGTCTTTAAACATAATGGGCAAATGGCAGGGAGGGCGTGGGAGGGTGGGAGTGAAAGGGGGATTAGTTGCCCTCCAATCACTTTCGACTATTAAAAAGGGCATCAGCCCTTTCTATTTTCAATCGACTGAGCCCCTTTCGAAGTTCCCCCGACCACTCCTTCGATACGAAGTGCCCTGGTCTAAACAACAACAACAACAAAAATATCACTAATCACTCTCGACTATTAAAAAGGGTATTAGCCCTTTGAATTTTAAATCAAATGAGCCCTTTTTCAAGTTTCTACGAAAAACAATCAATAAAAACCTTATATGCCCCCAGGGCATAACCTATAACCCTTGCCCTGAGGGCTGTGGGGGAGTGTCCTCCTCAAAAACAGATTTTCTATCTGGAAATCAACTACGCTGAACAAAATGGCTATCTCAAAATTTTGATTGGATGTGTTTGGGGGAATGATAGGCGTGGGGGGGGCTAGTTGCCCTCCAATCACTTTTGACCATTAAAAAGGGCACTAGCCCTTTGAATTTCCAATCGAATGAGCTTTTATCGAAGTTTCTACGACAACGCCTTCTATAAAAACCTTATATGCCCCCAGGGCATAACTTAAAACCCTTGCCCTGAGGGCTGTGGGGGAGTATCCTCCTCAAAAACATATTTTCTATCTACAAATCAACTACACTGAACAAAATGGCTATCTAAAATTTTTATTGGATGTGTTTGGGGGAATGAAGGGCGGAGGGGGGGGGAGCTAGTTGCCTTCCAATCACTTTCGACTATTAAAAAGAGTACCAGCTCTTTGAATTTCCAATCGAATGAGCCTGTTTTGAAGTTTCTACGACAACGCCTTCTATTGAACTTTATGCCCCCAGGGCATAACTTAAAACCCTTGCCCTGAGGGTTGTGGGGGAGTGTCCTCCTAAAAAACATATTTTCTATCTGGAAATCAACTACACTGAACAAAATGGCTATCTCAAAATTTTGATTGGATGTGTTTGGGGGAATAATGGGCGTGGGGGGGGGCTAGTTGCCCTCCAATCACTTTCGACTATTAAAAAGGGCACTAGCTACTCCAATTTCCAATCGAATGAGTCCTTTTCGAAGTTTCTGCGACAACTCCTTCGATACTAAGTGCCCGGGTGGAGAAAAAAAACACATTGTGCCCACATCGTTCTTTACTTAGGCAGCGCTAGCGCGCTGCCTATGATACATTGATATTGGTTAGGCAACCACTATGGAAGATGACAACGGTATTCAATATATACTTACAGAACTTTTAGGAGAGTTTTTCTAATAATCCCTCGAGATAGATGGGATTCTTCTAATTACCTTTTAGGAATTGTTACCTCCCCTATAAGGCGTTTATGTCTCTTCTTGTTTGCGATACACTAAAGCTTTCAAGTGGCGCAAAAAACGAAACAATTTTAAGCTTCACAGGCAAAAACGTGTAAAAATGGAAACACGATCTTGTTTCTATTTGTCTTTAGTATTACGACCATTTGGACCTCTCTGTACAAATCAACAAGAAATCCCTTTAACAGCAAAAGCAGGTTTACCTAAATATATATTATACCTAATAGCCTACTATACTATAGCCTACCTAAAAACTTTCGTTTTAGCCACAATTCCTGACATGAAGGCAATAATTTTAGAAAACAAAAAAATAAACCGTTTGCTATTTTAAATATTGTAAATTTTTACTTGGTTTTCCAATTTTTTTTAGTAACACTGAATTAGTTTTAAAATTTAGAACTGAAGAGCTGTTAGAATTGGCAAGGATTAAGAGGGATAGTTTTTATTCTAAGTCTGAAAATTGTCTCTGTACGCACAACCTTTTCCCTTTTTTCTGGAATTTATACAATGTTTTATATTTTGTTGTTGTTTTTTTCTTAGGCATTTTATTCAGTTATGCCAGTAACCCTATTTTACATAAATACTTGGTTTCCTTTGTTGAAGTATTTCGCTTTTCTTTTGCAACTTCACTTATGTATTTTATATACTCCTCGATTTAGAGAAAAAAAAATATATAAAAAACCAAGTAAACAGTTTCCTCTTTACAAGAGTAGCCTATTGTGGAAGTTAATCTGTATACAAAGCTTCTATTTAGCTTAGTTTGCCATCTTATCCTCTTTATGCCATCTCTTCTCAGTTTTGCCAAGTTTTAAACATATCCTCATTTTTGCCATCTTCATGGCATTCATCCTGAATGTCAATTTCAACCTCAATTTGAATTATAAATTAGGTTTTAAGAAAATTTTATTAAACAAGGGCAAAGAAATTAAATAAACGGTTATTGAAAAAAAAAACACTTAACACTTGGAAAAAACACTTAAATGAAACATTACATTTACTTTATACTGGGATTTTTTTTTTTTTTTTTTAGTTAAAAAAAACTTCTAGATACCTCACTATTCTTCTGTAATTTTTTAGTGGCCACATACCTAGAAAGAATTGTTTCTGACTTCAAACTGTCCAAATACTTTACTCCCGACAAATACCACCCCCCCCCCCCTCCAAGGAAAAGAATACTTTCCAAATTTGAGAATTTTATTTGAGTATATTTTTTTTATTTCCGTAGGGGGAAGGAGTTTTCTTACTCGTGTATTATGGGTAATTGACACAAGTTTACGTTGTTTAAAACTTGAGAACAAAACCAGTTTCTTCGTTAGTTTTTTTCAGCTTAGCATGAGACAAGACAAAGACAAGTGATAAAATATATAGGAAATATATAATTTGGGCTATATATCTGCAAATAGGGGGGAGGAGGGGATAAAGCATTTGGATAGTTGGATGTCAGAAAACAATTATTTCTATCTTGGCCACTCAAAAATTACAGACGAATTGCGAGGTATCTTGAAATTTTGTTAAAAAAAAAAAAAAAAAAAAAATTCCACAACAGAATAAACTTTAGAAAACTATAATATGATTGGAAATAAAAAGATATTATTTCTTTATAAATAAAAAGACATAAAATAGAAAACTATAATTGACGAGATATTGTTAATGAAAAAATTCATAAAGTATTTTCAAATTCAGTGTAAGAAATGTCATCGGAAGTACATATTTTAGTTTGTAATCTCAAAAAATAAATCACAAAATTCTAAAAAAAATTCAGTTTCGTTCCCCAGCGTCACAAATCTGAATTTGTATGGTTTAAAAAGAGCAAAGCCTAATTCTCACAAAGCGCGAATATTGCTTCGCAAAGCGAAAATTGCGTCGCTGAGACACAAAAAGGCCTTCCAAAGCGAAAAAACATCGCTTCGCTGCGCTTCAACTTGAAGTTGAAAAAAATCGTGTAGCTCGGCGAAATTATTAAGAAAATTAAATATGGATGTTGAAAAATTGATATCAAGCGTAAGATCATTTCCTGTTTTATACGACATGAAAAGTAAGGAATATAAGGACCTGGCAGTGAAGGAAAATACGTGGAAGGAAGTGGCAAAGTCACTGAATGAATCAGGTAAAAAAAAATTTTGTATTTGTTGATTCTTTGAAATGAACAGCCTAGCTCCCAAGCCCTATTCCACAAGATCACTCCCCACTTGTTGTCATTATTATAATATGTAGTCAGGTTATTCAAAGTTTACCTGATAAATAATATCACCTTGATTGGTTGAATTAGCCTACTGCTTTGAAGTAGATAAGATAAGCCGCCTTTACTATTGAAATGAATAGCCTAGCTCCCAAGCCCTGTTCCCCAAGACCACTCTCCCTTTATTGTCATTATTATAATGTTTAGCCTATGTTTAGTCAGGCTATTCAAAGTTTTCCTAATAAATAATACCAACTTGATTGGCTTAAGTAGCCTACTGCTTTGAAGTAGATCAGCCCCCCTCCTTGTTGTCTTTATTATAATATTTAGCTTATGTTTAGGTCAGGTTCTACAAACTTTAATTTTGAAATGAATAGCTTAGCTCCAAAGCCCTCTTTCCAAAGATCAATTCCCCCTTGTTTTCATTACAATGTTTATGTTTAGTTACCTTATTCAAAGTTTTCTTAATAAATAATATCAAATTGATTGGTTGAATTAGCCTACTTCTTTGAATGTTTTTTTTTTGTCATAAAGCTGTTTAAAGAGCCTACCAAGGAATCAAAATTAGTAAAATCAATAATACTTTAATGTTCGTGTTATTTTTTATTCAGTTTGAAACTGTATACAGAAATGGAAGGAAGTTAGGGAAACTTTTATAAGGTAAGCCAAGCTTCAAAAGCTCTCATAAGTGGATTCAAAGATGAAAAAAAAGCTCATGGGCTTTGTACCAAATCATGGCATTGATTGTAGCTCCATTGTTTATATTTAGCTCCAATGTCAATATTTAGTTAGCCTATACAAAGTTTGATTAATAAATGATTTCAACATGATTGGTTGAATTAGCCCATTTCTTGGAATGTTTCTTTTTCTAATAAAGCTGTTAAGAGCTTACAAAAAAAGAAAAATTCAATAAAGTCAATAATACTTTAATGCTTGTTTTTTTTTTATTCAGTTTCAAACTGCAAGCAAAAATGGAAGGGTCTGAGGGACACTTTCATGAGAGAGACTAAGATTCAAAATTTGTCGAAAAGTGGAGCTAAAGGTGGAAGAAAAGGTCATGGGCTTGGTTCCACATAATGAGCTTCATTTTACCATATGTAGGAAGTGGAGAAACTTCAACCAATTTTGAAAGTGTTCCTGAGGCAGAGCATGAGTCTCTCATGTGCTCAAGCAGAGCACTCAGTCATGAGTCAGAATTGATAGAAGAAGAAGCCCATGAACCAAGTGCAAGTGAAACTCCCAAAAGAAAAGAAAGAAAAAATAATAGTGCTGCATTTGAAAGTGAGATAATGGAGAGAATGGATAATGTGCTCCAGATTGCGAATGCACCAGACATCATTGAGGATAGTGATATGCTATTTTTGAAAAGCCTTCATGAGCCCATGAAAAGGTTGTGTGAGCAAAAAAAAGCTCTCATGAAAATAAAAATGTTAGAGTTTTTGTACAATGCAGAATTTGGTGATATATAAATTTATTTTTAATCAAGAAGTACATTTTATCAGACTGACTACAAACAACTAATTTCTTCTTCCTATATTTGTCACATTATCATTCTGCCAGGGAACAGAGCCTTTTGCACTATTTAAATAGCATTTTAATAGTTCCCTAACTTTGACAGCAGCATGTGAAGATATGTTGCAACTTTGTCTATTTAAAGGGGTTGAGATTTTCTGCACCAATAATATGTCGCCAATCCCCTAGCTGAATAGTTCCATTTCTATCCTCTGTATCTACAAATGCTTGGGGGCAGTACCGATTCTGACCACAATCTGGTGCAGATAACATTAAGAAATTATGGAGACATATTGTAGCCTAGATAATGTCCTTAGCTGTTTCAACCTTGCAATAAATTTCAGTTCTAAAAATCCTCCACCTTGCCACTAAAATTCCAAAGGCATTTTCACTGCTTCTTCTGGCTCTGCTTAGTCTGTAATTAAAAATGTTTTTTTTTTTTCGGTTGTCAATTGCTGTCCAGGAAAAGGTCTCATTATATTAGTTTGAAGAGGGAAAGCCTCATCTACTACAATCACATGAGAAAATTGGTTCGAGATAAGTTTGAATCCGGGGGAAATGGAAAAATCTCCTTTCTGCACAGCTATTCCAAATAAAGAATGTCCAAATACACCACCATCACTATTTCTTCCTTCAGACCCTACATCAACCACAATAAACTTATAGTCAGGATCGCACATAGCCATTAAATTCGAACTGAAGTGTTTCTTATAGCAATAGTATTCTGATCCTGTCTTTGGTGGGCACTGAATTTTTACATGTTTTCCATCCAAAGCACCAATACAGTTTGGAAAGTTCCATTTTTCATAAAAACCTTTGGAAGATTGGTTCAAAAGTTCCAGAGTAGGACTAGGTAAGTAATAAGGCTGGAGGGCATAACATATTGCTTTGCAAATATCTGAAATAATGGAAGTCAATGTAGACCTGTATTGGAATGAAAGAGACCTTTTGCTTTCTCCTGTAGCTAGGTATCTCAAAGTTACTGCCAAACGTTCTTCTGTTGAGATTGGCTGTCTCCAGTTTGTTTTCTTTTTTTGTATACGAGGTTTGATGAGATTATGGATGATTTTGAACTGATCAAGATACATCCTGAAGTAATCAAAATAAAAATTAGGGTCTTCTTTGTCAAGTTCTTTGATAAGTAAATTAAATGCACCATTAGCCGATCACCACTGAAAAATAGGTCTCACCCACAGTTTTTTCTTTTTTTGTTTGCTTTAAAGAGCAAGCAAAGTAAGGGCACAAGCAGAAGCACAAAGTAATCTCATTTTTTTCTTCATCTCTTGAAGCGAAAAAAAATTCCCTTCAGTGCAAATTGTCAAGATATTTTTGCTTTAGTCGCGAACAATTTTTTTCGCGGACAATTTTTTGTGGCGCTCTGTGAAAACAAGCTCAAGCCTCTAAAACATAATTTGGCAATAAAAAAAAAAAAATTAGATTACAGAACGATCACTTTATTAGCATAAGAGAGTATTTTCTAACCTTTAACCGACAAGAGCTCCTTTTCTCTTAAAGTGGTACCAAGTTTCGTTTTTATTCTTTGTATTTCTTCTTCCTGAAAAATTTCAAACTTTTAGGCTGAGTAGAAATAACTCAAAGGTTTAAAATTAGAAAACAAATGAAATTTAAAAAAAGTACATCTCTCACAACAGGAAAAAAAAATAGTTCAATTGTTTACAAAAAACTGAGAACTTTTTTGTTAAAGAATAACGATCACTTTTTGTCGGTTGTTGGAATAGTTGGATAATTCAAAATTATTAGTCGCAAGATCCGAAACAAATATTAAAAAAAAAAAAAAAAAGTTTCAAGAAAGCCAACTAGCCTCTCCACAATGGTTCAACCAATTAAATCAGAAATACACGCCCATACGCACTAAAGAAACATTCAAAATTGTAAATTCAGAAAAAACAAGTGGAATTCGAAAACGAAAGAAACAAACGAAAAAAAAACAAGAAACAAAAGAAAAAATATTCAGCTGAAGACAGGTCCCGTCCTGTGCAATGAAAAAGAAAAAGGTTTCTACAAGACCCACGAATGGGTGGTGTATATCATATTTTCTCGTTTTGGATCTCCTACACCGGCGCACTATCCATAACCGAGAAACCACAACTATCTTTTTGAATTTTATTGCAGCATATGACTCAGTAACTCAGTACCTCCCCTGCTAATATGGGAAGTCGTGCAAGAAGACAGAATCCTGCCAAAGCTAGTGAGACAGAAGTCAACTATGAGAACACGCATAATAACATCCGCAAGTGATGGGAGCTCACATAGCTCTTAGAAACTGCCTATGGCGGGCAGCAAGACTGACCAGCTTCTCTGATCCTCTTCAACTACATAATTGATTGAATCTTCAAGAACTCCATAAGATCAGAAGAAGGAATTGACTTAACCAGCGTTGAGAAAGTGGAGAATCTAGAATACGGAGACGGTGGCAAACTCCTCGTTGAACCAACCATTCACGCCATTGACACATTGCAGAGAGTCACAAAAAGTGCTAAACACACCTGACCACATGTGCCCCCAAAACCAAGTTCCTGTTTATAAACAGAAATGCGTTGGGTCACAAAAAATGGCCAAAATCTTGAATAGGTAAAATAATTCTGGTACCTCAGGTCACTGATTAATATTATCGGCAGGGCCCATGACATCAGTTTGTAGACCAAAATCCGAGCCTATGTGGCGTATGTTTGCTCCATTCTACTGTATAGATGCGAAACCTGGCCATTAAAAGCAGAAGAAAAACGTTTACTCGATATCTTCGACCGGAAGTGCCTAAGAACCATCTTTCGCTTCACAATACGCGAGAGTCAAGAGTAGAAAATTCAGCTGGATTCAGCGCATTGTGCGGCACCCAAACGTGTACCTGACCTGCCAGTGGAAGAAACAACATGAAGGCCAAAAGGAATCCTGGCATGTCACAATAAAGAAAGACTTTGACCCTTTGAGTGGATTCCGCGAACAGAGACGCAGATGGGAAAAATCATGGTTGAATATATTCCACCCCTAAACAGGAGAGCGTAAATACAGTAGCAGAATACGGTCCAGCGTGTTCTTAGTGCTCAGTTAGGCTAAACAGTCTGTGTCTCACCTCCAGTACGAATAAATAACAAAATAGCTAACATTTATTGCTACTACTATTAACAACTCACCGCAGCACCAAGCCACCTGAGGCCAACACAGCTACGCATGCTTCTCCTCCACCCCAATCTATTCAAAGCCTTCCTATTTACTTCCGCCCACGAAGTTCTCATTTCATAATTTAATGATTTGTACTTTACTGAAAAAAATATAAATGTTTTTACTTTTATAACTTTAAAAAAATCAAATAGTATTAACATTTTGATTACTAAATATCAGTATATGTATATTAAACTGACAATGCACATTCATTTGTACTTTTTTCAGTAAAGTGCAAATTATGTTCTGGCCTTGGGAAGAAATAGGGGTTTTGAGCCCTACTCATGTTAATTTCTGCTCGTTTTGACTTTGACTCGGTTTTTTATTGTAATTTCTGTTCGTTTTGGGTTTCATTTATTTATCAATGCTGATTTTTGGTAGTTTCACGCTTGATAGATTTGATATTATTCTTGCTCATTTTTGGCTTAATGGAGTTCTTTACTTTTCTTTGAAAAACTTATTTTACACTTGCGCTATTTTGATTTGGTTAAATTTTAAGAGCAGCAGTAGCCCCGAAAGTTTAAACATGAACATAATACCCTCAGTTGTTCTTGGGATACTGCTCAGATAACTTATTGGGAATTATCACTAACACAGTGCATTTTGATTTAATCTTAAGGCAACATTTATTTTTTAAACATAATGGGCAAATGGGAGGGTGGGCGTGGAAGGGGGACTAGTTTACCTCCAGTCACTTTCGACTATAAAAAGGGCATTAGCCCTTTGTATTTTCAATCGAATGAGCCCTTTTCGAGGTTCCTACGACAACTCCTTCGATATGAAGTGCCCTGATCTAAACAATAGAAAAAAAAAATTAATAATACATTGTACCCACATTGATCTTTACTATAAAAATGTCAAGCCTTCCAATCACTTTCGACTATCAAAAAGGGCACTAGCCCTTTCAATTTCCAATCGATTGAACCCTTTTTGAGTTTCTACAACGACACTTTCTATAAACACCTTATGTCCCCAGGGCATAAATTAAAACCCTTGGCCAGAGTGCTGTGAGGGGGTTGTCATCCTCAAAGACCCAATTTCCAGAACTTTTAACTACGTAAAACAAAGCAGCTATCACAAAATTTTGATTAGATGTGTTTGGGGAAATGATGGGCGTGAGAGGGACGTTAGTTGCTCTCTAATCCCTTTTAACTATTAAAAATGGCACTAGCCCTTTCAATTTCTAATCGAATGAGCCCTTTTCAAGTTTCTGCGACAACTCTTTAAATAAAAACCTTATATACCCCCAGGGCATAACTTACAACCCTTATCCCGAAGGCGCGAGGGGGAGGAGGGGTGTCATCCTCAAAGACCTAATTTCCAGAACTTTCGACTACGTTGAAGAAAATTGCTATCTCAAAATTTTGATTGGATGTGTTTGGGGAAATGGTGGGCGGGAGAGGGGGGTTAGTAGCCCTTCAATCACTTTCAACTATTAAAAGGGCACTAGCCCTTTCAATTTCCAAATGAATGAGGCCTTTTTGAAGTTTCTACAGCATCGCTTTCTATAAAATGTACCGTGAGTAAAATGTGATATATTTAAAATACAAAAAAAATAAAATCTTTTTCTTTCTAAAGATAATTCCGACTTCCACTAATTAACTTTAAATCTAGTTTCAAAAAAGAAAAGTTCCTAATCAGCAAAAAGAGATATTGCATTTTAACCTCAGCCAAACAACGACGCTATTCGGTTTTGAATTTCGCCAAGATATTTGGTAATAAAAAATGCTAGAGACAAAGTTTCTCAGGAAGCTTAAGTTAAAACGTTTAATCATCAGATATATTTAAAACAAATTATTGGATGGTTAGTGAGCATAATGAAGTGAGTTTGCAAACATAAGTACAAGGTAGCGGCCCCCTCCACAGGACTTGGGCCAATCGTGAAAAAGCTAGCAGAGCGCAGAAGCTGTATTTGTGTGATATAGTGAAAAAAAAACTGTTTTTCGTTTCAATTATGGATTGTCTCTATTGCCATCATCATTATTTTTGAGAGTAAATTTTATCCTTGCCTTTGTCGTTGTCAGTTGAAGGGAAGCACTATTGTACACCTAAATGTAAGTCTCAATAAAACTATTGCTTTTCTAATTGTGTTTGTTTTATTTTATATGTCTGTATCTAATTGCACGGCAGGTAAGTAGTTCACAGGTCTCCATTGGTAGCGCTCCCAGGAATCTGATTTCTACATAACATTAGAGGTAATCGACACGGCGATAACCCGAGGAAGCGAGGTTACGCTCCCGAATTGATAGTTGGAGAATTTCTAACCTACTATAGCTACGCATTTTGTTTTCTCGCTTTCAGCGAGTGGCGCGATCGGTACACCGCTTTTAATCATAGTATTACATTTGTGGCCCCAGACTTCATTGCCAAATTTGGCGCATCTTAATCGCCATAGCCTTAAGAAATAATATTACATATGGCAGTCTTTAGCGCTATAAGTGGCGCTATCGGAGAACTTATAAGGTATTACTTCACAGCTTGAAAGCACGATATTACATTTGACGCGGTCAATCTTTATTAATACAATTAACACAACCTATTTTTTTTACCGCTACATATGGCACGGTTGGAAATTGGAGGAAAACATGCGAACTAGTTATGCTATAAACTTTGTAATTTAAATTTAATCATTGGAGAGATACAGACATATAAGAAAAAGTAATTAGGCCTATAATCGCTAAGCTTATTACAGGAAAACCCTTTATTATATCTCATAGGAGATAATAGCCTCCCCCAAAATAGGTTAAGTGAAAAAAAAAATATTTTGAGTTAATTCAAAACCAAAAATGTCAGAAGAATTAAGCGAACTATTAATGGCGCAAAAGTTGGTCGCGAAGAATGTAGAGATAGCAAAATCTATTCCACAATACGATGGACAAACAGATATCGACGAATTTAATATCCAATTGGACCAGTTTGTAGAATTAACAAAAACAGAGCTAGAAACGTTAGTCGGCATGCTCCTATTAAGATTAAAAGGGCAGGCCTTAAGCTTTCTAAAGCAAATTGAAAATACTATAGGTGATGATGCCAGCCTGCCAATAAATACGGTGGACAAATTGTTAGCGGCATTTAAAGATAGATTTATCGAAACCAGTTCCACAAATAAATTAAAACACGGAATGGTATGCTTTGACTATTCACAAAACGTAAGAGAATATCTTGATAATATACGGATTTCAGTAGAAGCAAAATACGGAGAAGGTTCAGGAGAACTATATGAAAAAGTCATACTACATACATTTTTGCAAGGGCTACCCCCAAAACTATATAGAATGGTAATGCCCAAAAATATTCAAACGTTGGACCTTGCAGTTCAGGAAGTGGGTCGAATGATAGAAGTTGATACGATGGTGGCAAATCACAGCAAAACTAAAATAAATAGCCTAGGCGAATTAAACGCAAACCTGACCTTCAAGGGCAATCAGGCGTCTCCCAATTTCTTTTCAAGGGATGACTCCCCAGTGCCACAAAGAAATAGAACGCAAGAACCCGCTAGGTAGAAAACAGTACGTTTTCAGCCCGTCAAACAAATTAGTTACGAAAATAATCCGACAATAATAAGATGCTATATTTGTAATCGACCTGGGCACATCGCGAGAGAGTGCCGTTATGTCCCCAATCGCACACCAAGAATTGCTGTCGGTTGTATGCAAAATTATGGCAACCAATTGTTCGGAAGAACAAATTTTAGCGCCAGTCGTGCATTAGGCTATAGCCAGGGAAGATTGCGCCAATCAGTACCTTACAACGCGTACCAACCAAATGTGTATAACCCTGCCCCAAATAGACAAAATAATTATCGGCCGACGGGAAATACAAATTTTTCAAGCCGACGGCAAATAGTTAATTGGCCGACGGGAAATGAAAATTTTTCAAGCCAACGGCATTCGCAGTCAGCGCCAGCAGCTGGCACTGACGCAAGAAATCCAAACTATCGTAATAATACATGGCGAAGGCAGACAAATGTAAATCAATTAGATATGCCTACGGAATTTCACATGTCTGAATCCCTATTGCAGACACCAACGTACGAAATAAATCCATGAAGAAACGTTTCAGGCCCCTCAGAAAAATAAATTGGACCCAGAGGGCGCCTAGAATGTTTTATAGGTCCAAACTGATAGTAGTGCCGTCTTGTAGTGATAGTAATAACAAGTTACCTATATTTAATATTTTTGTGTAGCAAATGTTTACTTTAAAGCTTTGATTGACTCTGGTACAACGATTAGTATCATAAACTCATGCGTATTTAATATGTTGCCTCCGCATATTAGGCGACAGAGAAACCCTAACAATCCCAATTTAACTAGCGTGACAGGGCATAAATTGGATCCAAGGGGTTCAATTCGCCTGGACGTAAAAAGGGATAATAGAATTTTTCCGACAAATTTTATAATATGCGATAACTTTCCGTATGAAGCCATTATCGGCGGAAATTTTTTAAGGTCTAATAGAGTACTATTAGACGTGGCAAACGAAAGGCTTGTCTACCTGGCTAAGGTAGGGGAAGGAAGTTCTACCTTAAGAAATTGTAACAGAGGTTACGAAGACAACGTAACAGTAAACAAAATCTCTGGCAGTATAATGTCGCAATCTTTTGAACCTCATGTCTCGCAAGGAGAACATGGCATAATCAGAAATTTGTTCTATTATTCTGAGAGATATTGCAGAAATGAAGTAAATTTAAATAACAAGTGTATTGAATCTGCAAAAATAAAAATAGGAGATATGCGACAGTATAGGTCAAACGAAATCTAGGAAATAGTAGAATTATGGAAAAAAGTTGGGAACCTCAATGCGGTTCAGGCACAGCCAATGCTATTGGCGGATAGCGCCAGTCTAAATTTAATATACAATGAAAATAAAGAAAAATATTATGGATTCGCAATACGGAAAACAAAAGTCCCTCCCAAAACGATGCAAAGAATTCAAATATCACAGATGATTGAACCAGTGGATAGCAAATCCAAAATATGGCTCGCAATCCCGTCAAATGAAATTCCTGAAAATCTGTTATGCAAAGAAAAGATTATATCTTACGACAAAGGAGAAGGTTTTATTTGGGTAACTAATAACCACGAAAATGATACAATTACAATAAAAAAGGGGACGTGTTTAGTGCAAATCCAAGTTATCTCGGAAAATGATTTAGATAGATGGGAAAATTCCAAAATAAACCTAGTAAATGGCATTAAAACCTCAATTAACAAATACCCTCTAACTAAATCGCAATTCTTAAACAAATTTAATATGGATCATATTACGAACTTAGAACTTAAGAAAAAATTATGCGAATTATTATGGAATTTTAAAGATATATTTTCCGCATCTGAAGATGACATCAGACTCATACCTTTTTATGAACATTCAGTTTTAACGACTGGTAATCCTGTAGCAAAACAGCCTTATCGTGAGCCGTATAAGCACAAAGAATGGTTTAAAAATAAAATTCATGAATTAGAAAAAAATGAAATTATACGCCCCAGTATAAGTCCGTATTCTGCACCAGTGGTCTTGGTACCAAAAAAGAATGGTGATCTTAGACTTGTTGTAGATTATAGAGCCCTTAACAAACAAGTAGTTAGCGATAAATTTCCTTCACCAAGAATAGATGAAATCCTTGACTCTATCTCAAGCAAAAACAAAATTTTTACTTCTTTGGACCTCACCCCAGGCTACCACCAAGTGAAAATAGCCGAAAAAGATTTTCAACGCAGTTTTATTTCAAAAGTAACAAAAGACTTAATGAGTTTTCTCAACATAGAGAAATTGGTGACTTCCCCATACCACCCACAAGCTATTGGTAAAATAGAAAATAGGTATAAAATATTTTCGAATGTATTAAGCATTTATACAAAAGACAACAGGAACGATTGGGATCAATTCTTACCTTATTTGACTAACATAATCAATACTGCTTATTCAGAAACAACCAAAGACAACCCTTTTTATTTACTTTTTGGTCGTGATTTTAGAATCCCGTATGATGAGATTATTGAGTCACGGCAATATTACAATAACTCGGAGGATTACAAACAAGAATTCATAAAAAGGATGAGGAAAACTTGTAAAACAGTAAAACAAGAGTTGGAAAAATGTAAAATAAGTCAAGAGCTAAGAAACCTACCCAAAATCAAAGGGAATATAGATTTTAAGATAGGAGATTGTGTCTACCTAAAAAATGAGGCAAAAGCGGAAGGCAAGAAACTTTCTAACAAATATTCTGGACTGTACAGAATAGTCAAAAAGTACGATAACGATTATACTTTTAAAGTCGTGAACCCTGATAGTGGAAGAACTTACAAGGCACATGTTAGCCGAATAAAAAGAGCAAAATTTCCAGAAAGATGGGTACCGCGTCCCTCATCTACCGATTCGTCAGATGCAGAAAATGAGCCCCCTAAATCAAGATTGGCAGAGCTAAAACCCTTTAATTTCAAGCAAGACTATTTCGAGAATGATAGTGACGAGGAAAACTTTGAAGAATTTTTGGCTATGAAAAATCTGGTTATTCCCAAATGAAAATCCCTAATACCAGTAAGAATAAAAACGCCAAAAGATCCAAAAAGTTCATCATCAGAGAGCGCCGGAGAATTAGATTATACGATATTTCCAAAAACCCAATTTTTCCCTGATAGAATTTCAACCCCTTGTCCCCCCAAAAGATTTGCAGACGATATGGTTTCCCCTGCAACACCAATAGAGAGGCTCCTGTCATTACAGGAGGAATTGAACAGAGCGGTAGAAACTCCGGGTATTATTGTAGAGAAAACTCCTCCCAAAGATTCAATTAAAACAAATCTGCGAGAAGCTATGGATTTAATAAATTTCCCAATAAAAAGAGTCAAAGTACATTGTCTAAGAATTAAACTCCCAAGAATGACCAGCAAGGACAATATCATGATATAACGGTGTCCAAGGTCAAGCCTAAACAGTGGACTTCATGGAGGGAAACACTAGTGCAAAATTTGCCCCATCCCCCTGAAGACATGGCATTTAAGCAGTGGAGGAACCCCGCAAAAACTTTTGATTCCTCTCAAAGCTCTCAAGAATCTTTCAAATCTCCCGAGTTGAAAACTCAAAGCGATGACTTAGAGAATAAACCTTCTACTTCCAGAGGAGTAGAAATTTACGAAGGAAGGTGATACCTCAAAATGCAAGGTGCGACCTCTAAAAGTTCTAATGCGGAAACCAGTTCCGAAGAATCTGACGGCGAATCAGACCATATGGTAGTTAAAGAAATAAGGAAATCAAAACCGACTTCAGCGGCCGAGCACGCGAAAGAAACAAAATTAAAAGGGCAAGAATTTTTGAAAAAACAATACAAAAAATTTGATCTTATATCATTAGAAAAACCCAAAAAGAAAAAACCGCAAGAAACAGAAGAAAAAGTAACGACACAGTCAGGTAGAACGGTTAAGAAACCAGACAGATTGAAATACCCTTAAAAATACAAAAAAAGATTTTTTATGGATAGGCGTCATAAAGGAATAATAATTTAAAAACTTTTAGCTCACAAGTAAAAATCATACAACTATAAAAATGCTCTAGAAAAATTTTATTCAACATATATCAAGGCTTCGCATGAATCAAAACCGTCTGATACCGTCTGTTCAACATATATCAGTTCCCGAAAACAAATTCTAATTAAAAAGTCACATTGCATATAATTAATTCGAATAATTTCCTTTAATATAAAAAAGTCTACCCGTACCATTCCAGTACAATGTATCCAGTCCAGCTGCAAGAAGCCGTGATAGGAAGTACTAAACGAGAAATATTCATACACCTTACAAATGATCTTTGATTATTTTCTGTTCCAAAAGAAACTGTTGGAACTTTTTCTTGTTATAATAATACAGAAAGAATAAATCCAAGTTACAGGACAGAATTACTGTTACAAGATGTGGGTACGATAACCATAAAACAAGGATGTCGACTTGTAACTAAAGAATCAACTGTTCGAACGCCGTTAATTACCACGAACACAAATATAATAAGTCCCAAAATAATCAATTTTAAGGCAATTAACCTGTTGTACAGTATTCCGAATATAGAAAGTGAGGAAATGAAAACCTCGATATGGTCCAAAATAGAAAAGATTAAAGGGATATTAAGGCTTACAAAAATAAGAGAAGCACTAGACTCCCAGATTCCCCTATTTACAAATGAAGACCAAAGATTAACGTACGTGGATGATAGATACGGATTATTCTCAACCAATTTTTGGTGGAACATACTACTGACCGTAAGTTTCGTATTCGCGACTTCCCTGACCATGAGAATCTTACTGACTTTTAATTATGGAAAAATCCTGAGACTAAGAAGGCAAAACCCAAAGGAAGAGCACGGGGAAACGGCTGAAATGCAGAAGTTAAACCCAGAACCCCATGAGAACGTCTAAGCCAAGAAAAAGGGAAGACATTAGAAAACGAGTGGGTATAGAGGTCTCCACTCGTCCTTGCTATGTCTTGTTCCCTTATTGTAAGTGTCGTTTACGTAAAACCGTGTGGTTATGACGCTGCTACATGCGTTTCTTAAACAGCACGGACCTGCGTGAACAATCAAGGCATGAAATATGTTGTAAACTGAGACCTCAAATTTAACAATGTAGAGTAACTTATGTTTAAAGGATTGTTTTAAATCTAAGGGAGAATTAATTAAGTGTCGAAGAAGTAAATAAGCCTTGTATCGTCGTTTCCTTTCTCAAACAAGTTAGAAGAAATCTCTGTTTTAGATTTCTAATGGGAAGTCTATGTATCTGAAACAACATGATAATAATGTCGTTTTGTTAAAATCAATATTCATGTAGTAATATTAGTGTATCTATTTAAGGTTGTCTTGTAGCGTAACATTCACCCCAAAATGCACCTAATCGTATTGATTATTATGTGTTAAGACTACTTGATTTTAAAGAACGTGTGATTCTGCCTCGTTATTTTTATTACAGGAAGTGGATTGGCATATTAGAAATCGATCATTACAATGAGTTGTCCAGTGCAGATACAACCTAGTAGCATCTATTTCCATCATACCTCAACCAACGAAGAGTACTCACCATACACTCCAGGCAATTTTCATCCCACATTGTTTACGAAAATTATAGTTACCTTTGATCGTTGTTTCCTTGACCACGAACCATATTGCGTATCAGGTAACACTATATTTGAATCTCAGTATCCAGTGCATTATCGAACTATATAATCATATAAATCAAATATTGACGAAGACCACACTGCCTTTCCATATCAAACAAATACAACTTAAAAACAATAGGGAATTTTTTTCAAGACAGGTGCAATTTAAATCGGTGAATATTTCGGCCCTATGTCCAAGGGCCGTCTTCAGCACAACATTAAGAATATATATAAAAAAAACAAACTTACATTAAAATACGAAGTATAAACTAAAAATGCTTTTTAAAAAACCGCTTTTAAAAACCTTTAAAACAGCCCTAGTATCCTTACTTCAACGAAGTTCAACCAGGACTGATAAATAAAATGACGAGAGAGGATTCTGCTTTAGCTAGCCATATATTTGATAATCCCAGCCACAAAATACTTTTTGAAAAATCTTCTCTCATTAGTAGTGATTTGGGGATAAAACAGGTGGTCCGGGAATCAATCGAAATTAGGCTCAAAATAAATAAAAATATTTCCTTAAATAGAGACTTAGGAGAATACTCACTGAATTCTTTATACTCAAATTTAATTAAAAATGATCTACCAAAATATTTTATTAAACCAATTGACAATAGTATTGAACCCGTTAAAAAAGGCCTTTAAGACTAGCTGCTAAAAAAGCAAGATTGGCTTTGATAACTTGCAGTTAATAATTTCATTTTATTTCGTTTGAATGAATTCCTCTCTCGTCATTTTATTTATCAGTCCTGGTTGAACTTCGTTGAAGTAAGGATACTAGGGTTGTTTTAAAGGTTTTTAAAAGCGGTTTTTTAAAAGGCATTTTTAGTTTATACTTCGTATTTTAATGGAAGTTTGTTTTTTTATATATATTTTTAATGTTGTGCTGAAGACAGCCCTTGGACATAGGGCCAAAATATTCACCGATTTAAATTGCACTGTCTTGAAAAAAAATTCCTATTGTTTTTAAGTTGTATTTGTTTGATCATATAAATCCTGAGAGCCCCATCGACCAGTACAAGATATAAGTACATAAATATCACCCTTGATAATCATTATGGACCCATGTACCATACGACTGTATAGTTATGATATTTGATGATCCCAAAAATCATTTAGGTGTCACAGATTCACGCGTCGAATCCCTTTCGACCATCTCCCGGAATCCATCCTATCACCTCTATCAAATGCGAAAAGTTAATATCTCTGTTATCCCATAAATGTTACGAGATAATTTCTGAAAAATGGACCTGGAAACCAACCATTGAATTATAGAAACCAAAATTAACCCCAGTGACTAACATCTCAGTGACAATATACCCCTTCCACAAGTTAAAGACAATATGTTGAAGGAGTCACTAAAGTTTGATGTCGAACCATTCCAAATCCAAACATCCATTCCCCTCTGATTAACCAAGGAATCACCGCAAAAGTTAATAGACGCAAGCCAGGCACGAACAATTTTATAAGAGAATTACATTCTCTATGTGCTTTAAAAGATCAAAAGAATGATATGCTGAGAAGAAAATGAACGCGGTCCCAGTGTTCAACCCCTTAATGATAAGGCACCTTATGAACTATCCAAAAACAGCAGGTGAGAATGAACTCTGATATCAAAATTCCACACACCTGTATCTGGGAGTATCATTTCCCGTTTGACAAATGGAGAAGCAAGATGAACATAACCATGCTCGAACTGTTCGGTTAAGAAACTACATTGTAAGTGTTTTTAAATTTTTGCCAAGACGAAAGGAGTGAAGGACCATAATTTACAACAGAAGGATTGAGTATGCTAAAAGACATGAATGGTGATAAAATAGGTGTGAATTTACATAGGTTACATTTTAATAGCTTCGATAACTTAAAAATTCCAATATCCTATCATTAATATTACATAGCAAACATCCCCAGTGAAAGTGTTCTAATGTTTACCAGTGAACGTGGTAAACATAATATTGTGTGTTTTAAATCGTTCTTATACGTAGTGTTAGATGTTCAGACAGAGTTATGTGTAGCGTTGTCGTACTATTCATTTAATGTAGCGTAGATAGGAAGCAGTGTGCCCTATAGTCAGCAAAAAAAAAAAAAAACTTGCAAAAGGTGAATTCTCAAAAAATCTTATGTAAAGGTAGAATAGCCCCAACATTGTTGGAAATGTAAAAGTCATCAGTGTTAGATGTAGAAAAAGAAAAAAAAATCTTTAGTATAGTAGCTAGGCTAAAACCATAAATAATCTTAGTCCGGTAGATGAACTTTAGAAAGGGATATATAAAAAAAAATATAAGAAAAGTAATAGAGAAAATTTTTAGCACTCCTGATTAAGCTTATATAAAAGTATAAAATAATACAATGTCAATTAAAATTACGTCGGACCAATAGTAAATAAATCGCGAATATTTCAAAAAACCCAAGGGCAAGCAAGTCCTAATGACGGGAGGTCATTAAATAATGGGAAGGGTAATATGTACCGTGAGTAAAATGTGATATATTTAAAATACAAAAAAAAATCTTTTTCTTTCTAAAGATAATTCCGACTTCCACTAATTAAGTTTAAATCTAGTTTCAAAAAAGAAAAGTACTTAATCAGCAAAAAGAGAAATTGCATTTTAGCCTCAGCCAAACAACGACGCTATTCGGTTTTGAATTTCGCCAAGATATTTGGTAATAAAAAAATGCTAGAGACAAAGTTTCTCAGGAAGCTTAAGTTACAACGTTTAATCATCAGATATATTTAAAAAAAATTATAGGACGGTTAGTGAGCATAATAAAGTGAGTTTGCAAACACAAGTACAAGGTAGCGGCCCCCTCCACAGGACTTGGTCCAATCGTGAAAAAGCTAGTACAGCGCAGAAGCTGTATTTGTGTGATATAGTGAAAAAAACTGTTTTTTCGTTTCAATTATGGATTGTCTCTATTGCCATCATCATTATTTTTGAGACCCAATTTTATCCTTGCCTTTGTCGTTGTCAGTTGAAGGGAAGCACTGTTATACACCTAAATATAAGTCTCAATAAAACTATTGCTTTTCTAATTGTGTTTGTTTTATTTTATATGTCTGTATCTAATCGCACGGCAGGTAATTAGTTCGCAGGTCTCCATCGGTAAAGCTCCCAGGAATCAGATTTCTACATAAGATTAGAAGTAATCGACACGGCGATAACCCGAGGAAGCGAGGTTACGCTCCCGAATTGATAGTTGGAGAATTTCTAACCTACTATAGCTACGCATTTTGTTTTCTCGCTTTCAGCGAGTGGCGCGATCGGTACACCGCTATTAATCGTAGTATTACATTTGTGGCCCCAGACTTCACTGTCACATTTGGCGCATCTTAATCGCCATAGCCTTAAGGAATAATATTACATATGGCACAGTCTTTAGCGCTATAAGTGGCGCTATCGGAGAACTTATAAGGTATAAGTTCACAGCTTGAAAGCACGATATTACATTTGACGCGGTCAATCTTTATTACTACAATTAACCCAACCTATTTTTTTTATCGCTACAAAAAAACTTTATATGCCCCAAGGGCATAAATTACGACCCTTGCCCTGAGGGCTGTGGGGGTGGAGGGGTTGTCATCCTTAAAGACCTAATTTCCAAAACTTTCAACTACGTTGAATAAAATGGCTATCTAAAAAGTTTGATTGGATATGTTTGGTGAAAAATTGGGCGTGAGAGGGGGGTTAGTTGCCCTCAAATCACTTTCGAGACTATTGAAAAGGGCAATAGCCCTTTGAATTGCCAATCGAATGAGGTCTTTTTCAAGTTTCTACGACAAAGATTTCAACAAAAACTTATATGCCCTCAGGGCATAATTTATGACCCTTGCCCTGAAGACTGTGTGGGGAATTCTCTAATCAAAGGTATAATTACCTGAACTTTAAACTGCGTGGAACAAAATGGCTATCTCAAAATTTTGATTGATGAAGCCATTTCAATTTCCAATCAAATGAGCCCTTTATAAAGTTTCTACGACAACACGTTCTATAAAAACCTTATAAGCCCCAAGGGCATAACTTACAACCCTTGCCCTGAGGGCTGTGGGGGGGGGGTCATCCTCAAAGACCTAATTTCCAGAACTTTCAACTACGTTGAACAAAGTGGCTATCTCAAAATTTTGATTGGATGTGTTTGGGGAAACGGTGGGCGTGAGGGGGATTACATGCCCTCCAATCACTTTCGACTATTGAAAAGGGCACCTTTTGAAGTTTCTACAAAATCGCTTTCTATAAAAAAAATCTTATATGCCCCCAGAGCATAACTTACGACCCTTGCTCTGAGGGCTGTGGGGGTGGAAGGGTTGTCATCCTTAAAGACCTAATTTCCAAAAAAACTTTTTGAGTTTCTACTACAACACTTTCTAACACCTTATATGTCCCCAGGGAATAAATTAAAACCCTTTCCCAGAGGGTAGTGAGGGGGTTGTCATCCTCAAAGATCGAATTTCCAGAACTTTCCACTACGTTAAACAAAGCGGCTATCTCAAAATTTTGACTGGATGTGTTTGGGAAAATGGTGGGCGTGAGAGGGGCGTTTGTTGCTCTCCAATCCCTTTCAACTATCAAAAAAGGCGCTAGCCCTTTCAATTTCCAATCCAATGAGCCCTTTTGAAGTTTCTACGACAACTCTTTCAATAAATACCTTATATGTTCCCAGGGCATAACTTACAACCCTTACCCCGAGGGCGACGGGGGGGGGGGGTCATACTCAATTACCTAATTTCCAGAACCTTCAACTATGTTGAAGAAAATTGCTATCGGAAAATTTTGATTGGATATGTTTGGGGAAATGAGGGGGGTTAGTTGCCCTCCAAACACTTCCGAGAATTAAAAAGGGCACTGCCCCTTTCAATATCCAATCGAATGAGCCCTTTTTGAAGTTTCTACGACAACACTTTTTCTAAAAACCTTGTATCCCCCAAGGCATAACTTACAACCCCTGCTCTGAGGGATTTGCGGGGTTGCCATCCTCAAAGACATAATTTCCGGACCTTTAAACTACGTTGAACAAAATGGTTATCTCAAAATTTTGATTGGATGTGTTTGGATAAAGGGTGGGCGTGAGAGGGGGGTTAGTTACCCTCCAATCACTTTCGACTATAAAAAAGGGCACTAGCAACTTCAATTTCAAATCGAATGAGCCCTTTTTGAAGTTTCTACGACAACGCTTTCTATAAAAACCTTATATTCCCCCAGGGCATAACTTACAACCCTTTCCCTGAGGGTCGTGGGGGGGGGGGGGTGTCACCCTCAAAGACCTAATTTCCAGAACTTTCAACTACCTTGAACAAAATAGCTATCTCAAAATTTTGATTGGATGTGTTTTGGGGAAAGGTGGGAGTGATAGGGGGGTTAGTTGCCCTCCAATCACTTTCAACTATTAAAAAGGGCACTAGCCCTTCAAATTTCCAATCGAAAGAACCTTTATTAAAGTTTCTACGATATCGCTTTCTATAATAACCTTATATACTCCCCAAGGCATAACTTAAAACCCTTGCCCTGAGGGCTGTGGGGATTTGTCCTCCTCAAAAACAGATTTTCTATCAGGAAATCAACTACGTTGAACAAAATGACTATCTCAAAATTTTTATTGGATGTGTTTGGGGAAATGAGGGGCGTGGAAGGGGTGTTAGTTGCCTTCCAATCACTTTCGACTATTAAAAAGGGCAATAGCCGTTCCAATTTCCAATCGAATGAGCCCTTTTCCAAGTTTCAATGACAACTTCTTCGATACGAAGTGCCCTGGTATGGAACAACACAAAAAATAAATAATACATTGTGCCAACATCGTTCTTTACATAGGTAACACTATAACTTTAACATTTATAGAAAGCGTTGTCTATAACAACACTTTCTATAAGCCTTATATGCCCCAAAAGCACAACTTACAACCCTTGCCCCGAGGGCTCTGAGGGGGTAATCATCCTCAAAGACATAATTTCTAAAACGTTTAACTACGTTGAACAAAATGGCTATCTCAAAATTTTGATTGGATGTGTTTGGATAAATGGTGGGCTTAAGATGGGGGTTATTTGCCCTCAAATCACATTCGACTATTAAAAAGGGCACTAGCCCTTTGAATTTCCATTGCAATGAGCCCTTTTTCAAGTTTCTACGACAAAGATTTCAATGAAAACCTTATATGCCCCCAGGACATAACTTACAACTCTTGCCCTGAGGGCTGTGGGGGAGGGTCCTCCTCAAAAACATAATTTCTATCTGGAAATCAACTACGCTGAACAAAATGGTTATCTCAAAATTTTGATTGGATGTATTTCGGGAAATGGTAGGCGTTCAAGGGGTGTTAGTTGCCTTCCGATCACTTTCGACTATTAAAAAAGGCACTAGCCATTTCAATTTCCAATCAATTGAGCCCTTTCTGAAGTTTCTATGACAGCGCTTTCTATAAAAACCATTATGTCCCCAGGGCACAACTTACAACCCTTGCCCTGAGGGCTGTGGGATGGGGGGGTTATCATCCTAAGAGATCTAATTTCCAAAACTTTTAACTACGTTTCAAAAACTTTTATCTCAAAATTTTGATTTGATGTGTTTGGGGAAAAGATGGGCGTAAGAGGGGGGCTAGTTGCCCTCCAATCACTGTCGACAATTAAAAAGGGCACTAGCTACTCTAATTTCCCATCGAATGAACCCTTTTCGAAGTCTCTACGACAACTTCTTCGATACGAAGTACCTTGGTATAGAACAAAAAACAAAACAAAAATAATAATAATACATTTTACCAAACATCGTTCTTTACTTAGGCAGCGCGATTGCACTACTTATGATAATCTTGTTAAAATATTTCCAATCAGATACCTGATACGATAGACTCGATTATTGTAGCAAGAAAAGTAGTACAAATAAAGTTTTCTAGTAAAATTTAAGAACATATACCGAAAACTCTAAACCTACAAAATATTGAAAAAATCCACGAAAAATTTGGAATCCTGAAAGAAGATGTATAAAATTACAAAAATTACAAAAGGTATAACATTCAAGCTCGCAAGACTAAATCATATTGAATAGCTTGCTAGCCATACTAAAACTTGGAAAAACTGAGGAAAAGTCTCACTACAAGAATGAACTATGCTGACCATACCTTACTTTGTAGCTCAGTTATCATACGATCTTTCTCTTCACGGACTGCTCTCAAATTTTCTTCCAGATGGGCTCTAGCCTTTTGCTCCAATTGAGATAACTCCTTCATATCAGACATTATTTTTAAGACCTAAAATAAGAAAGGATCGAATATATGAGTTTTAAACATGTTCAATCAACAATTTCCCAGTTGTCCCTAATAATTGTTGTCCCTATTTTGAATAAAATGGCTATCTCAAAATTTGATCTGATGCATTTGGTGAGAAAACAGCAGTTGAAAGGAGTAGGCTAGTTGTACTCCGATTATTTTTGATTAAAAAAAAAAGTGAACTAAAACTTTCAATTTCCAATCAAATGAGCTTCCTCTAAAATTTATTCTACTATGCCTTCCAGAAAAACCATATATTTTAACAATGGGCAAATCGCACAATTTATAGCCCTTTCCCTGGGGGCTGTAGGGGGCCATGTCAATAGAAAATGCTTTGCTCTGAATTATGTTGAACAGGCTACGTCAAAATTTTGATCAGATACATTTGGGGAAAAAAGAGCATGGGGAGACTGGTTGCCCTCCGATCACTTTTGAATGTTACAAAGGCACTAAAACTTTCAATTTGCAATCGAATAAGCCCCCTTTAAAGTTTATGTGACCATTCCTTCCGTATGAAATTAGCCTGGAAAAATTGTAATAAAAAAATCTTTGAAGCCTTATGGCTCTTTGTATAAGCAGCGCTATAGCGTTGCATCTGAAGCAATTCTGTTCCATGTACTTGCTACTTTTTTTATTTTTCTGTTTTTCTTTTTTTGTTGGTATTTTTTGAGCAGTTAAGACTTAAGACAAGGGGCCTGAAATAGTTTAGTTTTGCATCGTTGGTAAATTTTAATTACCGCAGTTTGAAATTATCTTATTTTTCCACCAAGAGAGTTTTATGGTAGTCATTTGGGAAAACCTAAAACAAAGTGATTACAGGGAAACCATGCCTCTCGAACGCCCCTTTTCACTGCCCTCTCCCCAAAGACATCCGATTGAAATTTCAAGATAAACATTTTTTTTGAACATAACTGAAAAGTCACATAACTATGCCTCTATGGATGACACGACCCCACACAACTCTTGGGTAAACATACTATAGCGATGCGGAATAGCGAAACAAATAAACTGTAGAGAAGGGGCCTATAAAAAAAAAACTCCAGAGAGGCGGGGTAAAGATTAAAGAAAAGGTTTTTATAACAAAAGTGTTTCAACAATTTTTCACTTTATATATCTCGGAAATCTGTTCCAAGAACAGGCAGGGGGGAGGGGAGCAACTGCCCTATATGCCTTCCCTCTTGACACCCGTGCAGAGAACGTCGTTTAAAAACCCAGAAATTCTTAAGCTAAAACTAATGTTACCGAGTTTCCAAATTTTCTGCTAATTTGTTTGGCGATTGAACAGAAAGCATGCATTAAGGATTAAAAAGCTGCATATGCAGCATTTTCGTTCATTGTTAGATACTACCAAACTATTGGGAATGAGGAGCCTTTTTTTTTTACATTTCTAATCTTTACAAACAGTTATTAACAGAAGTATAGGATAATAAAGAGTAAGGAAAGAAAGAGCAAAGAAGATAATAAAAGTAAGCTAGTTATGATAATCATGTCATCATATACAAATCAAATGTACTTAATTTAAATCAGTTCATGTGTCGCTATTTGGTATTTCAAGCTAATAATGTATCAACTTAATATCATTATTATCAATTTAATATTAATAATAATAATAACAATAGAGATCATAGAGCTTTTTTTTGTTAATTATATTTAAAGGATTATTAAAAAGATTTTCCACATTAACAGCATTCTACATAATAAAAATAGTATTTCCATTAATGACACTGTCCTATTTACAATAGCCGTTCCAATTTCCAATAAAATGAGCCCTTTTCCAAGTTTCTACGACAATTTCTTCGATACGAAGTGCCCTGGTATGGAAGAAAACAAAAAACAAATAATACATTGTGCCAACATCGTTCTTTACTTAGGTAACACTATAACTTTAACATTTATAGAAAGCGTTGTCTATAACAACACTTTCTATAAGCCTTATATGCCCCAAAAGCACAACTTACAACCCTTGCCCCGAAGGCTCTGAGGGGGTAATCATCCTCAAAGACCTAATTTCTAAAACGTTTAACTACGTTGAACAAAATGGCTATCTCAAAATTTTGATTGGATGTGTTTGGATAAATGGTGGGCGTTATATGGGGGTTATTTGCCCTCAAATCACATTCGACTATTAAAAAGGGCACTAGCCCTTTGAATTTCCAATGCAATGAGCCCTTTTTCAAGTTTCTACGACAAAGATTTCAATGAAAACCTCATATGCCCCCAGAACATAACTTACAACTCTTGCCCTGAGGGCTGTGGGGGAGGGTCCTCCTCAAAAACATAATTTGTATCTGGAAATCAACTACGCTGAACAAAATGGTTATCTCAAAATTTTAATTGGATGTATTTCGGGAAATGGTAGGCGTTCAAGGGGTGTTAGTTGCCTTCCGATCACTTTCGACTATTAAAAAAGGCACTAGTCATTCCTCTTTAGGAATCAAAATCCTACGTGCACAATTTCGTTAATTTCCAATCAATTGAGCCCTTTCTGAAGTTTCTATGACAACGCTTTCTATAAAAACCATTTATGTCCCCAGGGCATAACTTACAACCCTTGCCCTGAGGGCTGTGGGGGGGAGGGGTTATCATCCTCAGAGATCAAATTTCCAAAACTTTTAACTACGTTCCAAAAACTTTTATCTCAAAATTTTGATTGGATGTGTTTGGGGAAAAGGTGGGCGTAAGAGGGGGGCTAGTTGCCCTCCAATCACTGTCGACTATTAAAAAGGGCACTAGCTACTCTAATTTCCCATCAAATGAACCCTTTTCGAAGTCTCTACGACAACTTCTTCGATACAAAGTACCTTGGTATGGAACAAAATACAAAACAAAAATAATAATAATACATTTTACCAAACATCGTTCTTTACTTAGGCAGCGCGATTGCACTACTTATGATAATCTTGTTAAAATATTTCCAATCAGATACCTGATACGATAGACTCGATTTTTGTAGCAAGAAAAGTAGTACAAATAATGTTTTCTAGTAAAATTTAAGAACATATACCGAAAACTCTAAACCTACAAAATATTGAAAAAATCCACGAAAAATTTGGAATCCTGAAAGAAGATGTATAAAATTACAAAATTACAAAAGGTATAACATTCAAGCTCGCAAGACTAAATCATATTGAATAGCTTGCTAGCCATACTAAAACTTGGAAAAACTGAGGTAAAGTCTCACTACAAGAATGAACTATGCTGACCCTACCTTACTTTGTAGCTCAGTTATCATACGATCTTTCTCTTCACAGACTGCTCTCAAATTTTCTTCCAGATGGGCTCTAGTCTTTTGCTCCAATTGAGATCGCTCCTTCATATCAGACATTATTTTTAAGACCTAAAATAAGAAAGGATCGAATATATGAGTTTTAAACATGTTCAATCAACAATTTCCAAGTTGTCCCTAATAATTGTTGTCCCTATTTTGAATAAAATGGCTATCTCAAAATTTGATCTGATGCATTTGGTGAGAAAACAGCAGTTGAAAGGAGTAGGCTAGTTGTACTCCGATTATTTTTGATTAAAAAAAAAAAGTGAACTAGAACTTTCAATTTCCAATCAAATGAGCTTCCTCTAAAATTTATTCTACTATGCCTTCCAGAAAAACCATATATTTTAACAATGGGCAACTCGCATAATTTATAGCCCTTTCCCTGGGGGCTGTAGGGAGCCATGTCAATAGAAAATGCTTTGCTCTGAATTATGTTGAACAGGCTACGTCAAAATTTTGATCAGATACATTTGGGGAAAAAAGAGCATGGGGAGACTGGTTGCCCTCCGATCACTTTTGAATGTTAAAAAGGCACTAAAACTTTCAATTTGCAATCGAATGAGCCCCCTCTAAAGTTTATGTGACCATTCCTTCCGCATGAAATTAGCCTGGAAAAATTGTAATAAAAAAATCTTTGAAGCCTTATGGCTCTTTGGTATAAACAACGCTATAGCGTTGCATCTGAAGCAATTCTGTTCCATGTACTTGCTACTTTTTTTTTTATCTGTTTGTTTTTCTTTTTTTGTTGGTATTTTTTGAGCAGTTAAGACTTAAGACAAGGGGCCTGAAATAAGTTTAGTTTTGCATCGTTAGTAAATTTTAATTACCGCAGTTTGAAATTATCTTATTTTTCCACCAAGAAAGTTTTATGGTAGTCATTTGGGAAAACCTGAAACAAAGTTATTACAGGGAAACCATGCCTCTCGAACGCCCCTTTTCACTGCCCTCTCCCCAAAGACATCCGATTGAAATTTCAAGATAAACATTTTTTTTGAACATAACTGAAAAGTCACATAACTATGCCTCTATGGATGACACGACCCCACACAACTCTTGGGTAAACAACTGTAGTTTGTACAGTTTGCTCATTGCTCACATACGGGATTAGTGATTTGCAAGGGGAGGGGGCATGTTTGACTCTTGTTTCAAAAAAAGGGTAAGAATATTAAGGCAAAGCTCTTATGGGATCTTAGAGAATTGTCGAGTTAAATCAAAACATAATATAGCGATGCGGGATAGCGAAACAAATAAACTGTAGAGAAGGGGCCTATAAAAAAAACTCCAGAGAGACGGGGTAAAGATTAAAGAAAAGGTTTTTATAACAAAAGTGTTTCAACAATTTTTCACTTTATATATCTCGGAAATCTGTTCCAAGAACAGGCAGGGGGGAGGGGAGCAACTGCCCTATATGCCTTCCCTCTTGACACCCGTGCAGAGAACGTCGTTTAAAAACCCAGAAATTCTTAAGCTAAAAACTAATGTTACCGAGTTTCCAAATTTTCTGCAAATTTGTCTGGCAAAAGGACAGAAAGCATGCATTAAGGATTAAAAAGCTGCATATGCAGCATTTTCGTTCATTGTTAGATACTACCAAACTATTGGGAATGAGGAACCTTTTAAGTTTTTTTTTTACATTTCTAATCTTTACAAACAGTTATTAACAGAAGTATAGGATAATAAAGAGTAAGAAAAGAAAGAGCAAAGAAGATAATAAAAGTAAGCTAGTTATGATAATCATGTCATAATATACAAATCAAATGTACTTAATTTAAATCAGTTCATGTGTCGCTATTTGGTATTTCAAGCTAATAATGTATCGACTTAATAACATTATTATCAATTTAATATTAATAATAATAATAACAATAGAGATCATAGAGCTTTTTTTTGTTAATTATATTTAAAGGATTATTAAAAAGATTTTCAACATTAACAGCATTCTACATAATAAAAATAGTATTTCCATTAATGACACTGTCCTGTTTACTATTATTGTTTTCTGCATTCATTTATGACACTGTCACTGTCACGCATATTTTAATGACACTGTCATGTTTGCTTTTGTTTTCCGCATTCATAAATTATTTTTAAATAATGTTCGATAGCCAAAAAGTTTTAAATTCTTTTCAATCAGATATAGATCTAATAGTTTTTGGTTATGGAAACCGTTCACAACGAAATCAAAGCATAGACAGATGCCAAACAACAGAGAAATATTTTAACTAAAGCTACATATAAGACGAACTTACATTACATAAATATAAGACATATAAGGTGAATTTGCAAGTGAAACCATTATTATACTTAGAAAGAGAATAAAACAGGCATCAAGAAGTATGCTCCCTTGTCACTACGTCAGAAATGGAATCATTTAGATATTTACCATCAAGGTAAATATATCAGTATAAAAATACAACAATAATTATTAAAAATATAAACATTACCATCACAGGCCTTACCCTTGTTGAACACCATTTTTGTGAAAGAAAGTTGATTCATAACAGTATAATATAATTAATATGAATAATAGGAAATATGTAAAAGACAATTTGAAAAAGAAAAGACCTTGCAAATTTCTGAGCTATTACCAATTAGAAGACCAAATTTAGTAGCATTCGAAATACTGTATATAGCAGAATATACGCGTACTGAACATGCACATTTTGTAAGTACACATTTTAGATAGGCTATTTAAACCCACTACTTACACATGAATAAATTCTAATTTCTGAGATTATAGCGCAGACTTTTAAGAGAATTGAAAAAAAAAAAATCTTCAAACACCATCCAAATCGCTATTAATGCACTGTAGATTCTACCTGACCTATGGCAAAGAAAGAGAGCAAAAACATATTCAAATCACTGGCAACTATCGTGAGTAAAAAATGAAAACTGGAACAAAAATGCTCAATCGAACAAAAATTTTGTCAAATAGGCACCTAGCGGAAAATAATTTCCTGATTATAGATGTCACTAAATTATCTGAAAATAGACTTATTAACATGTTGAACTTTCTAAATAAGTTATAGCTTCATTTCTCTGACGCTAATGCATTAATTTCACCTTAATAGATTAATTTAATGAAAAAGTACAATTAGTTCTACCACATGGATATTGTTACTGAATTTTATTTGTTATTTCTTAAACTAATATTGAAGTAACTTGACACTCTCTTTTGTCAAAATATAAAATATTGATCATTTTCCATAAACAAAGCATTTCTTTCAAAATTTTCTTTGTAAAATGATTCATCCCCAAAAAAGGAGTTAGGATCTTGGAGGGGGACTTAAAAAAAGCCATCCCATCCATAAAAAGCTCAGCCCATCCCCATATGTAGCAGACATAGCTGATTTTAGCATTTGGATTAATGTGCAAAAAAAGTATCAGGGCATTTATTATATGAACAAACTCTGGCTCGGGTCAACTGGTACTTCAGAAGTAGCTTTTAATGGAGCAAACCTTAAACTGTATGAAATATAATCCCCCAAAATGCCTACCACATTCAGGATTGAATAAAGTTCGTCCCCAAACGGTGCAGCATTTAGCAGCAGATCCCCCTTCCCATTGAAAAATACCTATAAACACAAACCAAATATCCCTAACAATAATTTGGGAATAAAACCTCCTTCCTTCAGGTAATGTTGTGGACTAAAACAATATTTGTCAGTTTTGGAGGCTTTCCACTCACGAGTTTGAGTAAAGTTTTAAGTAAACTTTTGAGGTAGGTTATGAGCAATAAATCAACGGTTCACGATAACAAACTAGTAAGAAAGTGACAGATTCCCAAACCCCTAGTCGACCATTTTGACATAGAAGTAAAGAATATAAAGAGTAAGAAAAGAAAGAGCAAAGAAGATAATAAAAGTAAGCTAGTTATGATAATCATGTCATAATATACAAATCAAATGTACTTAATTTAAATCACATCATGTGTCGCTATTTGGTATTTCAAGCTAATAATGAATCGACTTAATAATATTATTATCAATTTAACGATAATAATAATAATAACAACAATAGCGATCATAGAGCTTTTTTTGTTAATTATATTTCAAGGATTATTAAAAAGGTTTTCTACGTTAACAGCATCCTACATAATAAAAATAGTATTTTTACTTTGTTTCTTTGATAAACAATTATCCTTCTCTTAATTGAGCATTGTTCTTTTTACAGGATTTTGATATAATATTCATTACTAAAGAAAGCATACCATTTATCATTGGCTACTAAAGAATCCAGCTTTAGTTTTCTTTTCTTTTTTATAAAGGCTACAGAGCGTGAATTTCTCTCAAGATACATTTGTTTCACAATCTTAATTGAATTTTTTGCCGTTACTATTTTAATTTATTTTACCTAGAGAAAGGCAGCGTAGTTTAAAAAATTATTCACCAGGGATGTGTTCTATTACTAGGCTCAATATTCCTTGTTCGTCTCAGACGTTCGACTAGTAAGGGCTATCCATTTCATCATAACTGTTGTTCAAAGATACGACTAATCAATAAGAAAATCACGTTGGGCCTCAAGGAAAATATATATGTATTAAACAAGTTCTCCTCCTCCTCCATGTTTTGTTAGGATTTAAAATTGCTAAATTATGACAAGGGTCAGTTCCCATTTAAAACGGTAGCAACTTGGTGTGTCGAGGATTTCAAATATATTCTGTTCATTTATTGTTTAAATTTATTGAACATTCAAATGGACACAAGATTCGAGACCGGCAAAAAAAACAGAACCTTCTAAGGCATTATTTTCCAATGGCTTCACTACCGCAGAAAAAAGGAAGCAATAAAAAAGAAGAAGAATGGTTTTTTATTAACTGGAAAAGATGTCCTCAAAATACGATTTCAACCTGCTAACTAAATTGCGTCCCTATTTTTAAGGATTACAGATTAGATGGAGCTTAAAGGTCATAACTAAAAATCGAAGAAATACTAGCTAGCAATCCAGCTCAAATCCTCGGGACCGTCTTGAGTAGTCCATGAGCAGGACATATAACCGTTCTTGTAGTCCATGCAAGACGACAACACAAACTAAAGAAAAAATAAATAAAAATCTAGGCTAAGATAGGTATGGTGGCCTCTTTTTTGGTTGACTCTTTTAATGGTTACAATAGGGAAGTGACGGAGGTAGGAACTTAAGACCTTCCCATGCTAAAAATTTGGGTTGTAGGTCTATTCATCGGAATGTCATTCATATAGCCTAGTAGCCTTCCATGGAAGTTGAAGGCATTCTCTAAAGAAAAAAGTAAGAAAAAATGTATAAAACTAACCTCCCTCTGCTTCTCATCCCATGCTTGGCATTCTTCGTCCACCTTTTCCGAATCTTCTGGATCGAATTCGTCTAAATCCGAAGGTAATTTTTCGTCTAAATGAAAGGCTATAAAAAAAAACACATATACATGTATGGTGGTTGTATCATCCTAGTACAGAACATATATATAGAACATACATATATATGTTATCTGTTTATTGTTTCATCTTTTTTTATTATAACTAGGCTCCTCCTCCTTTTAAGTTTGTTAGGTTTATGGCTTTTATTTCCCAAATAAACAGCACGTTACAAAAATAGACGCGCCATACATTTTAAAAACCTAACCAAATCTGAAATGAACCTAATCAAAATGAAAATGTAACCTAACCAAAACTGTAAATTCATCTGAAACGGTTTTTCTGCAGTGGGAGAGGGGGGCATTCTATTGAGATCATATGTTGATTGCTTTAAAAGAAGGTCCAAAAGATGGATTAATTCTAACAATTCAATTGAGCAAAGAAACAAAAAACATAAGCAATTTCTGACGTGTCAATACCCATTGGATAGTTTGTTATACAAAATATGAACTAATAAAATTTCAAGAAAGACAAGAAAATTATCCGCCTATTTCGAGAGCTCCTATGGAGACACAAAGGATGTTCCTGTTGAATTTTATCAAAGTCTGCTCCTATGCGTCTAGGGGGATGGAAAAAATTAATTTTATATTTCTGCTACAGGGCTTCTCAGGTCTTGGATTTCAACAGCGTAGATTTTCTTATTCATATTAATTAAAAAAAACTTTTTCCACAAAATAAGTTTTTCAAAGAAAAGTCAGCATTGGTCAGAAAAGTACCACAAATCAGCATCGATAAATAAATGAAACTAAAAACAAACAGAAATTACAATAAATAACCAAGTCGAACTCAAAACGAGCAGAAATTAACATAAGTTAGGCTCAAAACCCCTACGCCTTCCCAAGGCCATGACATAATTTGCACTTTACTAAAATAATGCAAATGTTTTTACTTTTATAACTTTAATAAATCAAATAATATTAACATTAATTACTAAATATCAGTACATGTATATTAAACTGACAATACCCTTTCATTTGAAATTTTTTCAGTGAAGTGCAAATTATGTTCTGTACTAGGAAAGGCATAAGAGTTTTCAGTCTAACTTATGTTAATTTCTGCTCGTTTTGAGTTCAACTTGGCTATTTATTGTAATTGTTGTCCGTTTTGGGTTTCATTTATTTATCGATGCTGATTTGCGGTAGTTTCACGCTTGGTAGATTAGTTGATTTTATTTTTGCACATTTTCTGTTTAATGGAATTCTTTACTTACCTTTGAAAAACTTACTTTGTGGAAAAAGAAAATAATACTTTAAATCTTTTTGTATACTTTAAATGTTTTCAATTTATGAGACTTAATAGTTTGGCATGCTATTTGTATGCTGTAGAAAAATTTGCAGAAATTTTTAACAACATAGACACTTTTAAAAATCTGGACACAAATAGTAGTGTTAAATTTCGTTTCTTACCTTCTCTAGTTAACCTAATATTGAAAACTAGATACCATTTGCAAAAACAAAATCTGTTTACTTTCTTTGATAGCTTGGATACACTTACGCTATTTTGACTTGGTTAAACTTTAAGAGCTGAAGTTGCCCGCAAAGTTTGAACATAATACCCTCAGTCGTTCTTGGGATACTGCCGAGATGCCTTATTGGGAATTAGCATTAACATAGTGCATTTTGATTTAATCTTAAGGCAACATTTAGTTTTTAAACATAAAGGCAAATGGGAGGGTGGGTGTGGGAGGGGGATTAGTTGCACTAGAACTTTCAATTTCCAATCGAATGACCCCTTTTTGTGTTTCTACGATAAAGCTTTCTATAAACATCTTATATGTCCCCAGGGCACAAGTTACAACCCTTACCCTATGGGCTGTGAGGGTGGATGTTATCCTCTAAGACATATTTTCCAAAACTTTCAATTACGTTAAACAAGATGGCTATCTCAAAATTTTGATTGGATGTGTTTGGGAAAATGGTGGGCGTGGGAGGGGCGTTAGCACCTCTCCCATCACTTTCAACTATTAAAAAAGGCACTAGCCCTTTCAATTTTCAATCAAATGAGCATTTTTGAAGTTTCTAGGACAAAACTTTCAATAAAAACCTTATATGCTCTCAAGGCATAACTTACAACCCTTACCCTGAGGGTTGGGGGGTGGGGTTCGTCATCCCCAAAGACCTAATTTCCACAACTTTCAACTATGTTGAGCACAATGGCGATCTGAAAATTTTCTATTGGATGTGATTGGGGAATGGTGCGAGTGAGAGGGTGGTTAGTTACCCTCTAATCACTTTCGACTATTAAAAAGGGCACTAGCCCTCTCAGTTCCCAATCGAATGAGCCCCCCTTTTGAAGCTTTTACGACAACTCTATCTATGAAATTCTTATATGCCTCCAGGGCATAACTTACAGCCTTTGCCCTAGGGACTCTGGGAAGCTTGTCAGCCTTAAATATATAATTTGCAGAACTTTCAACAACGTTTAACAAAATAGTTATCTCTAAACTTTGGTTGAATGTGTTTGGGGAAATGGTGGGTGTGAGAGGTGGTTAATTACTCTACACTAACTTTCGACTATTAAAAAGGGCAATTTCAATTTCCAAACAAATGAGCCCTTTTTGAAATTTTACAACAACTTTCTATATAAACCTTATATGCCCCCAGGGCATAACTTACAACCCTTGCACCGAGGGCTCTGAAGGGGGTTATCATAAAAAACCTAATTTCCACAACTTTTGACTACGTTGAACAAAATATATATCTCAAAATTTTGATTGAATGTCTTTGGGGAAATGGTGGGCGGAGAAGGGGGTTAGTTGCCCTTCAATCACTTTCGACAATTAAAAGGGCACTAGCCCTTTCAATTTTTAATTTAATGAGCCCTTTTTGATGTTTTTACAACGTCGCTATTTATAAAAACCTTACTTCCTCCCAGGGCATAGCCTACAACCCTTGCCCTGAAGGTTGAGGGGGGGAGGGGATTGTCATTCTTAAAGACCTAATTTCAAAGCTTTCAACGATATTGAATAAAATGATTATCTAAAAATTGTAATTGGATGTGTTTGGGAAAAGGGAGGGCGTGACAGGGGAATTAGTTGCCTTCAAAGCACTTTCGACTATTAAAAAGGGCACTAGCCCTTAAAATTTCTAATCGAATGAGACCTTTTTAAAGTTTCTACGACAAAGATTTCAATAAAAACCTTATATGCCGCTAGGGCATAACTTATAACCCTTGCCCTGAAGACTGTGGGGGGAGTGCTCTGCTAAAAGGAATAATTTCCTGAACTTTAAACTGCGTGGAACAAAATGGCTACCTCAAAATGTTGATTGGACATGTTTGGGGATGTGGTGGGCGTGGAAAGGGTGTTAGTTGCCTTAAAACCACTTTCGACTATTAAAAAGGGCACTAGCCATTTCAATTTCCAATCGAATGAGCCCTTTTAAAAGTTTCTATGACAATGCGTTCTATAAATACCTTATATACCCCCAGGGCATAACTAACAAACCTTGCCCTGAGGGTTTTGGGGGAATTTCCTCCTCAAAAACATAATTTCTATTTGGAAATCAACAATGCTGAACAAAATGGCTATCTAAAAATTATGATTGGATGTGTTGGGGGAAAAGGTGGGCGAGAAAGGGGGGTTAGTTGCCCTCAAATCACTTTCAACTATTAAAAAGGGCACTAGACCTTTGAATTTCCAATTGAATAAGCCCTTTTCTAAATTTCTACGACAAAGATTTCAATTAAAACTTATGAAGACTGTGGGGAGAGTGTCCGGCTCAAGGGTATAATTTCCTGAACTTCAAACTGTGTGGAACAAAATGACTATCTCAAAACTTTGATTGGATATGTTTGGGGAAATGGCGGACGTGGAAGGGGTGTTAGTTGCCCTCCAGTTACTTTCGATTATTAAAAATTGCACTAGTCAATTCAATTTCTAATCGAATGAGCCCTTTTTGAAGTTTCTACAACAACGCGTTCTATAAAAACCTTATTTGCCCACAGGGCATAACTTACAACCCTTGCCCTGAGGGCTGTGAGGGGGTCGTCATCATCAAAGACCTAATTTACAGAACTTAAAACTACGTTGAATAAAATGGCTATTTCAAAGTTTTGATTGGATGTGTTTGGGGAAAAGGTAGGCGTGAGAAGGGGGTTAGTAGCCTTCCAATCACTTTCGACTATTAAAAAGGACACTAGCCATTTTAATTTCTAATCGAATGATCACTTTTGAAGTTTCTACGACAAAGCGTTCATGAAAACCTTATTTGACCCCTGGGCATAATTTACAGCCCTTGCCCTGAGGGCTGTGAGGGGGTTATCATCCTCAAAGACCTAATTTACAGAACTTAAAACTACGTTGAATAAAATGGTTATTTCAAAGTTTTGATTGGATGTGTTTGGGGAAAAGGTAGGCGTGAGAAGGGGGTTAGTAGCCTTCCAATCACTTTCGACAATTAAAAGGGCACTAGCCCTTTCAATTTTTAATTTAATGAGCCCTTTTTGATGTTTTTACAACGTCGCTTTTTATAAAAACCTTACTTCCTCCCAGGGCATAACCTACAACCTTGCCCTGAAGGTTGTAGGGGGGGGGGGGTTGTCATTCTTAAAGAACTAATTTCCAAAGCTTTCAACGACATTGAATAAAATGATTATCTAAAAATTGTGATTGGACGTGTTTGGGAAAAGGGAGGGCGTGACAGGGGAATTAATTGCCTTCAAAGCACTTTAGACTATTAAAAAGGGCACTAGCCCTTAAAATTTCCAATCGAATGAGCCCTTTTTAAAGTTTCTACGACCAAGATTCCAATAAAAACCTTATATGCCGCCAGGGCATAACTTATAACCCTTGCCCTGAAGACTGTGGGGGGAGTGCCCTAATAAAAGGTATAATTTTCTGAACTTTAAACTCCGTGGAACAAAATGGCTATCTCAAAATGTTGATTGGACATGTTTGGGGATATGGTTGGCGTGGAAAGGGTGTTAGTTGCCTTAAAACCACTTTCGACTATTAAAAAGGGCACTAGCCATTTCAATTTCCAATCGAATGAGCCCTTTTGAAGTTTCTATGACAATGCGTTCTATAAATACCTTATATGCCCCCAGGGCATAACTAACAAACCTTACCCTGAGGGTTTTGGGGGAATTTCCTCCTCAAAAACATAATTTCTATTTGGAAATCAACAATGCTGGACAAAATGGATATTTAAAAATTTTGATTGGATGTGTTGGGGGAAAAGGTGGGCGAGAAAGGGGGGTTAGCTGCCCTAAAATCACTTTCAACTATTAAAAAGGGCGCTAGACCTTTGAATTTCCAATTGAATAAGCCCTTTTCTAAGTTTCTACGAGATAAAATGGCTATCTCAAAATTTTGATTGGATGTGTTAGGGGAAAAGTTGGCGTGAGAGGGGGGTTAGTTGCCCTCCAATCACTTTTGACTATTAAAAAGGGCACTTGCCCTTTGAATTTCCAATTGAATGAGCCTTTTTGAAGTTTCTACAACAACTCCTTCAATAAAAACCTTATATGCCCCCAAGGCATAATTTACAACCCTTGCCCTGAAGGCTGTGGGGAAGTGTCCTCCTCAAAAATATAATTTCTATTGGGAATTCAACCACGCTGAACAAAATGGCTTTCTCATAATTTTGATTGGATGAGTTTCGGGAAATGGTGGGCGTGGAAGGGGTATTAGTTGCCTTCCAATCACTTTCGATTGAATGAACCCTTTTGGAAATTTCTACGACAACTTCTTATACGCCATCAGGGCATAACTTAAACCCCTTGGCCCGAGGATTGTGGGGGAGTGTCCTCCTCAAAAACATATTTCCTATCTGGAAATCAACTACGCTGAACAAAATGGCTATCTCAAAATTTTGATTGGATGAGTTTCGGGAAATGGTGGGCGTGGAAGGGGTATTAGTTGCCTTCCAATCACTTTCAACTATTAAGAAGGGCACAAGCCACTCCACTTTCCAATTGAATGAACCCTTTTGGAGGTTTCTACGACAACTTCTTCGATTCGAAGTGCCCTGCTCTAAAGGAAAAAAAAATAATAAATAATACATTGTGCCTACATCGTTCTTATATGCCATCAGGGCAAAACTTAAAACCCTTAACCCGAGGGTTGTGAGGGAGTGTCCTCCTCAAAAACATATTTCCTATCTGGAAATCAACTACAATGAACTAAATGGCTATTTAAAAATTTTGATTGGATGCGTTTAGGAGAATGTTGGGCGTGGGGGGGGGGGGTGGCTAGTTACCCTCCAATCACTTTCAACTATTAAAAAGGGCACAAGCCCTTTGAATTTCCAAAAGAATGAGCCTTTTTTGAAGTTTCTACGACAACAACTTCTATAAAAACCTTAGATCGCCCCAGGGCATAACTTACAACCCTTGTCCTGAAGGCTGTGGGGGAGTGTCCTCCTCAAAAACATAATTTCTATCTGGAATTCAACTATGCTGAACAAAATGGCTATCTCAAAATTTTGATTGGATGAGTTTCGGGAAATGGTGGGCGTGGAAGGGGTATTAGTTGCCTTCCAATCACTTTCGACTATTAAAAAGGGCACAAGCAGCTCCGATTTCCAATTGAATGAGCCCTTTTGGAAGTTTCTACGACAACTTCTTCGATTCGTAGTGCCCTGCTCTAAAGGAAAAAAAAATAATAAATAATACATTGTGCCAACATCGTTCTTATATGCCATCAGGGCATAACTTAAAACTCTTGGCCCGAGGGTTGTGGGGGAGTGTCCTCCTCAAAAACATATTTCCTATCTGGAAATCAACTACAATGAACTAAATGGCTATCTAAAAATTTTGATTGGATGTGTTTGGGGGAATGATGGGCGTGGGGGGGGCTAGTTGCCCTCCAATCACTTTCAACTATTAAAAAGGGCACAAGCCCTTTGAATTTCCAATCGAATGAGCCTTTTTTGAAGTTTCTACGACAACACCTTCTATAAAAACCTTATATCGCCCCAGGGCATAACTTACAAACCTTGCCCTGAAGGCTGTGGGGGAGTGTCCTCCTCAAAAACATAATTTCTATCAGGAAATCAACTACGCTGAACAAAATAGCGATCTCAAAATTTTGATTGGATGTGTTTCGGGAAATGGTGGGCGTGGAAGGGGTGTTAGTTTCCTTCCAATCACTTTCGACTATTAAAAAGGCCACAAGCCACTCCAATTTCCAATTGAATGAGCCCTTTTCGAAGTTTCTACGACAACTTCTTCGATTCGAAGTGCCCTGCTCTAAAGGAAAAAAATAACAAATAATACATTGTGCCAAAATCGTTCTTATATTCCCTCAGGACATAACTTAAAACCCTTGTCCCGAGGGGTGTGGGGGAGTGTCCTCCTCAAAAACATATTTTCTATCTGAAAATTAACTTCACTGAAACTAAATGACTATCTAAAAATTTTGATTGTATGTATTCGGTGGAATGATGGGCGTGGGGAGGGGGGAGGGATAGTTGCCCTCCAATCGCTTTCAACTATTAAAAAGGGCAACTTGAAAAGTTGACAAAAATGAACAAGATTTTTGTGAGTTATACGTGATACAGCACTTGTATAGTTTTATCGTCCAAAAGGAAAGAGTCACATGCGTCCAGCCCGTTTTTTTCCTTATTGATGAAACGAGTTTACTTTGAAAACATTCATTCATTAGTACCAGGCAGATTAACACTGAAACGAATTGGTGTGACAAAAGCGATATCGACATCCCCACCTAACGTTGCGCTCGAGTGACAATGGCGCCCTTGGTTCAGTGTCCAAATTACATTAAAAGACCAGGTCATACTAAAAACTGTCAATTTAGGAGGTTCAAGAAGGAGTCTTTGACAGTCTCATGACCTCAGGATACTAGATGTTGCAACGTTACGTATCTACAGTGGTTCAAAATTCGATCACCCCACAGATGATGACCAAAAACACGCACGAATATAACAAATGTAACATTTGGAATATTATAACACTTTTTTCAAAGCTTTGGAGAAAAGGAAAAAAGGCCAAATACCCCTAACTACGCTTGAAAGCTATTTTAAAAGAAACTTTGGAGATTTCCATGGATATGACCATAGCAGAAGCTTTGAGCCTGGGTGGGGATCAAAGAGGAGTCTGAGTATTTTGACCATAGGTGACTTATTGTTGCGATTTTCTTAAATTTGGTAATTTTTGTGAGCATTTGGAAATCAAAGCTTAAACTCAATAACTGATTCTAAGACTCCTAACATTTTGCTTGGATTAAAAGGGACAAACAAGGAAGAAAATCTCAACATCTTCCTGGAGCTACTTCAGTCTGCATATTATTGCATTTAATTACATTTAAAACGGACGAGCTTTTCATTTTTTACTTAAGAAAATAGCTGGCACTTCATTTTTCTTCATACCGAATAAACCGTGAAGTGTTTTTTGTTTCATTGTAATTGAAGTGTTCTCATATGAAGTGTTCATCATGTATTTTTCAATATGATAAATTTACTTCTTGTAGATGCAGTTTATAATTTAGCTGATATTAGGTATTTATGAGTTTATAATTTGGAATGAATTGTTATTTGGAATAAACATGAGTTTTGAATTTTTTTTAAATTGTTATTAAAAACCAGCTTTTAATACAAGGAAGGCTCTTTAGGAATCCAAAATAGCCAAACAAATCAGCATTAAAGTCGCCCATTTTTACTGTTTTAAAGGTGACAAAACCGATAAAGGCAAAGGGCATTACGAAAAAATTAAGCTTCTAAGTTCAAACTTATATTCGAACTTTTTACCCAGATAACTGAAGAATTTTGTGATACGGTATTTGAAGTTTTGTATGCAGTAATCTCGATGAAAAAAACTACTAATTTTGATAATTATTTACGTTAAGAATACATAGCTAATAGATACTTCAACTATTATGCAAGGGTTCAGAAACGCCACAGCCATTTCGTTTCTACCAGATTTCTACTCCCTTGATGAATAACAAAGAAGACCAGTTTCCCGCCAGCGACTTGTGAAGTTTGGACTCATGAATAGGCTCGAATCTGTTGTAAATTTAAGCTGGAATTTGAGAAAAATTGATGAAAACATTAATGTTTGCGGTCAACACTGATCGCGACTTATACCGCCTATTACGCCTATTACGACTTAATATGTTTATAGCAGTGTTACATAATACAACCTTTTTACCTGTTGAAGTGTCTGTCTTTTTTGCATCTACGTATATTAAGCAGCAGGCACTTGCGCTGGAATGAGGGCCACCGTAAGCATCTTTCTTCACGTCATTCCAATCGACAGTAGTAACAAGATGGTCATTAAATTTCATCCAGTAATTGTCCTTGTTGTTCTTAATATACGACCAATAGTGTCCAAACGTGACTCCTCCTTCATGAACAATGACTGCGTGAAGGTCATATTCTACCTGTTATATTATATTAACATACTTATGTAATTAAATGTAAATATATAATATTATATTAATATTAAGACACCAATTAATCTATAAAAACAAACAGGTAGCTACAAACATGTAATGAAAATCAGTCTTCAGTGAGATATGTACGAGCAACCTCTGGAATACAGATCCACTTTCTTTGCCACTGGGATGCGGCAGCATGTCGGAAGACTCTGGCATCTAAGTTACGTGATTAGGCCCAAAAAACCGCATTAAAATAAAACTTCTCAAAACAAATATCGGTATTTACAAAGATTTACTATAAATTAAACTACATGAAGGCAAAAACTACATTATATAATCTATATATCCTTTTTGTTTACTCTTCATTAATACTATCCTATAAAATTATTTTCTAAGACGACACTGCCTTTCCATGACGTATAAATAACAGTGAACAAAAGAGTTTATCTGCTGATGACGGCCCCTGTATATCTGACCAAAATATCCAGCAATTTATCTTTGCTCTTTCACTGTCAAATAAAAGGATTTGTCCCTATTGAATTGTTATTTGTATAAAATTATTCATAAAAATTCCGGACAATATATGGTTTTCGCCTAGATATATCTTCGACATGAGATCAACTAGCTTCAGAGATATCTTTTGCAGTTAGCAAGGATTCCTCCAGGATATTTTCTCGGAGGGGGGGGGGGGACTTTGAATGAAAAGGTGTGATGGAATAAATTGAAGCACTTTAAATGTGTTAACAGGTAACAATGTATTCATTAAAATGAAAATACTTGGTTTTAAACAGACTTGAGGAATGAGAACAAATAAATAGAGGACTAGGTCTCAAAAGGAGGTGTATTATCGTCACTCTTTTTCTAAGAGGGGGGGGGGCGATTACCTTCCGCCCAGTCTCTTCCGGACAGGCAACGCAATTTTGAGGAAACCCAATTTTGAACTGGAAGCTCCAGTATCTTTTAAAATTTACATTTCATTGCTAACATTTAAAATAAACCGCTGGGTAATTTCCCTGTGATATTTTTGAACTTCAACAGGTTACTTAGAGTTGGAACTTCCCACGCCGGTCAGCGCATAAGGCGGCAACGATGCCTCTCCACAATGACCTCTCCAGTGTCTTCGGCCAAAGATCATCAAGGGATATTCTTGAGAATCCTGCGTCTTTTTCTAGGCATCGTCCAAGTGTAGCCTTCGGTCGTCCACGCCGTCGAACTCCTGGAGGAGTCCAACACCAAACATCATGAGGCAGGCGATTGCTACCAATTCTTACCATGTGTCCGTAACATTGCCACCTACTGCTTATAATTTTATCAGTAACGAGTGGTTGTTTAGTCTTCTCTCTAATGAATGAGCTGGTAAATTTGTCCTTCCAGTTGATTCCAAGAATCCGTCAAAGACAATTATTTTCAAAACTTTGGATTCTTTTCTCTAGCTGTTTTGTCAGCGCCCAGCTTTCAGAACCATACATTAGTACAGAAAGGACATTACTATTGAAGAGTCTCATTTTCAGCTTCAAAGAGAAAGTGGCACCAAAGAGAACGTTTCTTAACTTATCGAAGGCGCTTCCTGCGCACGCGATATGCGACAATTTCATGCTCTGGGCTTTCATTGCTGCTCCCTACACTTCTAAGATATCTAAGCATCTCTACCTCTTGAATTCCTCTTGGTGATCAAGATAAGTTATGGGTCTCTTATATTGTATGCCAAAACTGTAGAGATAACGCGACTGGACTAAAGTAAAGTTAAAAGGCCTGCTATTTGAAGCTCTAATGACACGGAGAATCCCAAGCGATCATATTAAAGACTGGTATGTTTGCCCAAAAAAAATACAGGGAGGTTAACAAGAAATTTCGACACAAAATTACTTACTCTAATATCCCATTACCTATCTGCCCAACGTCACACTCTGATAAGCATCCTGTGCCATTTTTTAAGAAGGTTCCAGAGCCAGAAGAAGAAAGTAGCAACAGTGGTGGTAATAAAGAGGCATCAATGGCTGATGATGAAACTCAAACTTACTCATATGACAAATTGTTGCTGTCACACGTAGAGGCCACATGTGACATTTTCACGTTTCAGACATAACTACCAAAAACTGTTTGCTAAGCTGTTCTCAAAGGGACGATCTGCAGGGCAATGTGTCATTGAACAACCAAAGTGTCACTGACCACTCATTGTCCTACTGATTCTCCTTCTGAGAAAATGGCAAAATAGCAATTAAAAGATAGTTTTTGGCGATTATTCAGACGTTTGAAAATGTCAGACACGGCCTTTAGGCGTAACAGTTGTGAAATATCAAACCAGATTCAAAATGAAGATTGAAAGAAAAAGCCTAACTGGATGGATGCACAAGAACGTCTCACGATAGAAAACTATAAAGTCCCCTTCCCATTTCACTGGGAAAAATCAATTTGTATATCGTCAAGAGTCATGGCCTATGGCCTATTGTGTGTTACTTATCCAGCAGAATGGAGATTATCTCTGGACAGTTCAAAGCCTAATTGTTTGCAGTAATTGTTTACAATTTGGCAAAGACACACACGTGGGACAGTTTCAAAAGTATTTGGAGATATAAACCCACAATCCTTAGGACTTCTTGCATCGATTCATGGTTACAAATGAAACATGGATCCGTCACAGTACACCAGTGACAAAAAAACAATTCAAATAATGGAGTTTTCGTCGGGAATCGGCACCAAAGAAGAAAATAGCAACTTTATCAGCCATCAAGCTCATGCTAGTTTTTTTTTTTGATAATTCTGGAATAAACCAAATTGACTACCTTATACTGGGGAAGACAATTACCGGTGAGTATTACTTCCAACCAATTATTCCGTTTGATGATGTTTTTAACTTAGAAGGAAACGTAAGCGTTCCGCGAAGAAAGTCTTTTCAATCAGGTCGATTTGAAGATGTCCACATGTGTTGACACCATGATAGAATTGCATAGACTAGGATATACATTGCTTCTTCGTCTACCGAATTCTCTAGGTTTAGTCTCCAGATTATTTCCCGCTTTCAAATTTTAAAATTTTCTTGGTGAATGCATTAACGAAACAAACGCCAATTTTGAAATGATAAGGAACCCTTATTCGCGGAAGGTAGGCTATCCAAATTGTTTTACTACCATTGAAATAAATGTATAGAGCTAAAGTGAGACTAAATTAAAACTTACCCTGGAATATTTTTTTTTCTTCTCAAGGCCAGATATTTATCGAACGCCCGGTAGGAGGGATCTTTGAGTAAATTTTTCATTTGTCCACTGTTTAAAGGTACGACCAAAATTATGTACGTGTGTGTGAATAAATATTTATCAATCTACCATCTATTAAAAAAAATAGCATAGAAAAAAAAAACAAAAAAAAAACGTTCAAATTTACCATTTTTAAATCTGGCTTATCATACAGCTTATTTTCTTTGGCGTCAATTTCATCCACATCTTTTTTAAGTGAATCTTTTCCCCCTTTTCGAGTCTCGTTTGCAAATTCATCGATATTTTTAATACGTTCTTCTAATAGCTTCTTTTGGCTTCGTAGCTCTTCAGCCATGTGACGAATTTCAGCTACCTTTCCACGATTATTATACATATACCTGCAAACATAGTACGACATCTTAAGAAAAGCACCAAATCATTCATGTCGAGCTTAAATCACAGAAAGACTGCTTGTGTGCATATAGCTTTTATCTTTCTTATTGAAAATTTACAGTTAAAAAAAAGCAATTGCTAGGGATTATCACGTTTTAAAATAGAAAAAAGTAAGTGGCAATTGGCTTGTACTTTCAGCTTTCTTTTTCACTTATCAATTCTCTTGCATTTAACTTTGCATTCTTTTGCAAAATCTATTTTTTAGTTATATGATTCATGTATATTATATTATTCAGATCATTTATTTATAATTATTTGTTCTTGGTCTCTAAAAGAAAAATGTTGAAGTACATATTCTTGTTAAACAAACGATCTATTTTTATAATCTACCTTTTTATTATTATATATTCTATTATTAAGATTATGCTCCTATTCTATTATGAAGAATCCAAATTTCTTCATTTCTCTTCAGTTTGATTTCCAAATAGAGATCCAACAATAAGTCAATTAAATGCAAGTCATATTTTCGTCTTTAAGCGTGTGAAGGTGCTGGAGTACAATAAAGAGAAAAATATCTGCTATTTACTCATTTAATATACTGTAGCACAACTTGTGAAACATATGGTGTCATAGAAGTTGCAATGCTTAAAAAGAAATATTCTTTAACAGACCTACAACAGCAACATTAGGACAGAAAGCGTGTATTGGCTACAATAAAAAAGACAGTAAATATAAAGATACTCTTTTTCCCTAATTAGCAGAGGAAACTCAGGCGTCTGAGACTAGAAGAACTGTCTGATCAAAGAGAAAACTACTTAAGTTAAAACAGATTAACATCGATCACCAAAATCCTTTAGTGTTAGAAAAGAAAAATCGGATCCTACAAACCTCTATCCGTTTCACTTTCAAAATGTTTTTTATCCTCTCTATAGCAGCAAGACCTAACAATTATCGAAGGTATTTCCATTCAAAATAGGCATTATATATAGAACAAAAATATGTGGCTAAAATGACAGAAAAGGATTTATTTACAAAGAATTTGAATGAATGTGATAAGGAAGGGCTCACATAATTATGGGAGGGCTGAAGATAACATTAATAAACAGTTCTTAAAATAACAATGAGGGTACCAATATTTGTAGTTGAGAAGCATGTTAACAAAAACCACCTGATTTATTATTTTGGACACACAAGAATAAGCCCAGGTTCAGAGAAATTAGGAAACTGAAAAACGGTGGATCTTTGGCACCCAATTATGGTACTTAAAAGCGCTAAAACTGTCGACACTTTCACAGTGTTAAGTCAAGCCTTTCATATTGCCTTAGATGCCTTTTGGGGGAATTTGCTAGAATTCCTATACAAAACTTTGTTTATTTGTCTTACCGACTCAATTTTAGATGTGGAGATGTTAAGAAGAAAATAAAATACCCCTGCAATCACTCTAGATACTGTGTTGATTTGCGTAGCATATCTTTCTTTCCCTTTAAAAAATAGGAGTTTGTATTTGGGGCCCGAGTGACATTAACTGAAAAATTGGCAAATTGCAGCCTTTTTTTCTTAATCTTCTTTTTAAATTACGACCTATTTGCCGGTTTTAAACACAATGTTGTGTTATTTGGGCATCAATGAGACTGATTATTTTCTTGTTACAAAGATTCTATGTTTCTCAATATTGTCAATTTACAGATTAGGATAGAAACCCAACAGCGCCTTGATAGCTTCCATTTTACACTTACAGCCATTCTGAAATGATCTAGGTCCTCTCTGCAAAATCAAATATAATCTTTCAAATACAGGACCACTCAGGGGTGGATTATCCCCCCCTTCTATCCTCAATATTTAGCCCAAAGACCTCTCAAGATGTGAAAAATTGTCTCTCAAAATGTTCTTTTTGAGGATTCAGGTCCTCCGATAGAAAATGTCTGGCAATATTTATCATGCTAAATATAATAGAATTAATACAATCTTGATTGTAAATCATAAGGGTCAGAGGCAGTTTTAGGGAGGGGGCACTTTCCCCGTGCGCAGAAATTTTAGGGGGGATTTCAAATAAAGGGGAATTAGGAAACTACAAAATTAGGGGGGGGATGTAATCTTTGACATTCTTTTTCTATTTATCATGCTAAATATAAATATAAAAGAATCTTGATTGTAAATCATAAGAGTCAGAGGCGGTTTTAGGGAGGGGCACTTTCCCCGTGCGCAGAAATTTTAGGGGGGGGGGGGGGTGAATTTCAAATAAAGGGGGAATTAGGAAACTAAAAATTAGGGGGGGGGGTGTAATCTTTGACATTCTTTTTCTATGCAGAGGGCGCAGTTGGCGGTAAGTATAAGCAAATTGAATCCGAAATTTTAATTTTTCCATATCTTCTTCGCCATTTCTTGAAAATAAAATTAATTAGCAATAAAAGTAAAAATATTAAGATAATTTAGATCCCATTCAGTTGTTCCATGAGCTCCATGAAAAAAAAATTCAACACCGACACATTTCCTTAAAGGAGCCTATAGGAGTGTTATAATTAATTGTGCAATTTGGAGGTGAAGGGGTCTTCAAAGAAATAAAGGTTGCCTATCAAATATTATTAGCGATCGCAGAGTCAGTCACCAATAATGAGCAGTCATTTACCTTAGACTCCCTAGAGCCAGAAATGGCGCATAGGGCACCTCGCCAGACATCACAGAGCCATTGCAGACATCAGATCCTGTTCATACTAAGGCACATGTTTTCAAAGGCTAGGACGCGTTTCTCCAGTTGGTCATCTAGTTTCCAACATTCACAAGCATATAGAAGAATAGACCTCATATTGCTATTCATGAGCTTCAAGCGCATATTTCCTATTGCGCCAAATTAGTTTCAACTTAATAAAAGCTAATGTAGCTTGTCCAATCCTCCTCTTGATTTCATTGGCTATTTCACCACTATAATCAATCCAAATCCCGAAATACTTAAGTTCATTGACCTTTTCATTTGGTTTATGTTTGTAATCTATTGTCAGTGGAGTCAAATGTAGCCATACTCTTTATCCTACTGAAATTCATTATAAGCCCCACTTTTTCGGCCTTTTCATCTATCGCGTCTAGTAGCAACTGCAGTCCTGTTTCGCTTCTTCGAGAAGAACAGCGTCATTAGCGAAGTCCAGATCAGAGATCTGTCAGCTGTAAATCTTCACTCCAGAGCCTAGAGACTGTCTTAGAATATAGTCCATAACAATAACAAACAGCAATGGGAATGGGAAACATCACTGTTCGATACCAGACATTATCTAGAAGAAACACGTATCGTAACATTCTTTGCACAAACAATATTCACAATAAGATTATCATTTTGACTAGTTTATCAAGTACTCCGTGATAATTCAAAAGTTTCCTAAAATCTTTCGATCAACAAGATCGAATGCCTTATAAAAATCAATGAAGAGCATGAATGTGTTTTTGTCCCATTCTCTGGAGTCTTCAACCATTAGTCTAAGAATGAAAATAAGATCAGAGCAAGACCCAAAAGTCTAAAGCAGTGTTGCGATTCCCTGAAGTGTGATTCTAGGGCTGTTCTTAGACGCTGTAATATGTCTGTGGCTAGTATTTTACTAGGCACAGAAGTTAGTTGATGCCCCTTCAGTTGTCCCAGATTTCATTATTCGAGTTGACCACTAAGAGAGCAGACCAAACAGTTATACAGGCTCGAAGGGATATCTTCAGCATCTCTGCCATGATCCTATCGACTCCAGATGCACGCACATTCTTCAAATTTTTCACAGCTGTCGTCACTTCTTCGGTGCTGGGAGGTCAGCACTTGAGTCAAGATCGACAATGGAGCATGAGCGACTAATTGATTTATTTTTAATGAGCACAGCACGCAAAGAATTAGAAGCAATAAACTGGGACAAGATAATTAATAATTTTATAGACGCTAAAGTAAGAAAAGTCAAACATAAGGTGTTCATTACTTTCAAACTGGATGATTTAGCAATAACAACATTGACACTGAATTTTTTTATTTTTTCTGGTCTGTTTTATTCCACCACTTGCAGTTTTGAAAGCTTTTCTATGTCATAATGGAACAGCTTTTTGGCATGACAAAGACAAAAACTTTCAAAACTTAGAAGTTGTGGTTCTAAAAATTTACTTAAAAGATAAGGTGATTGAAAGGGAGACTTTTCTGATTGAAAATCCTACTGTCAAGTTGACAATGGAATTGAAACATTTCCAGTTTCACTAATAGTCTGATTGGGAGAAACTGAGTTTTAATTAGTTGTCTTTTTCATGTTCTTGTTTCGACAATCTTACTCTACCAAGCAAGGTAATTAAATTGGATATCCATAATGAGCTGAAATTTGACCGAAATTAAAAAGTAAATTTTCAATGTGACCCCGCAAGCAATCTCCAGAAATAACACAAGAACAAAAACAAAATTTTCATTGATGAAACAAGTAATTGGGTTAGTTGACATATAACGTCAATAGTGTAAATTTATATCAAAACTTTTAGAACATTTTTTTTATTGACAATATGAATATTGAACTCCGGATTAACAGATGCAACCTGGATTGAGAAAACTTTGCTTAGTACAACAAAAAACTTCAGTTGCACTAGCAAAAATAACATTTGAACATACCTATCCATGTATATTTTTTCATAGAATAGCACTCGATCATGAATTTTCTCCTCTGGGTTGCTTTCGACAACCCTCTTCAGCATAAGCGTCAGGACCGGAGGTAAATCTTGAAACCACCTCTCCTCAACTAGTCCTGATGATCTCGTACGATAGCTTTGACTAGAATTTGTGAAAGCTTCAATTCCTTGATATAAATTTGCGATTCCAATGACTGGGATGTTACACTCGCTAAACTGCTCTATTTTTCGGTCAATACGATCTGAAAAGTTTGAAAAGATTAAGCAAAGGTTTAAGGGGCGGCAACACGGTACTTGTTTTTGGTGAAAATTTCTTGACACAACACATTAGTTACACTAGTTTAGTTTCAATTTTTTAGAAAGACAATTATTTTAGTGAATCTTATTCCTGTTTGATCGGTTCCTTTGAAATTCCTAGAAAAATCCATTAGTTAAACAACAATGTATAGGGAAAACAGTATATTAGGCCGCTACAAAACTTTTTCAATATTCCAGATTTTTAATTAGCAAACAAAATAGACAAAAAAATATTTTCAAAAAGGACCATCAGGGAGGTACGCTTAAAATGACGGCTATTATTTAAAAATTTATATTTACCAACGGCCAAAAAACAACAATACAAAAACAAGTGGAAAAAACCTAACCTCGAAACACGGCAACTTAGGACAGGAAAGGGACATAGGGAAAAAGTAGGTTGCCCCAGCCGGAAAAATTCACAGCACATTGTACAAAGACATTTTAGCATAAGATGACCAAGTCATCAATGAAAAATAATATGTTTTATTTTTATTTCATTTTTTTGCTTTTAAAGAGAGCGACAAATTAATTTTTGGAATTTATTCCAAACAAATTAATTTTTGGCTTATTTGCTAGAAAAGATTTGAAATCGCACCGAAAATCTAGCTCTTTCACAATTGACACCAGAAGTCTACATGTTTCAATAATTTATTTGTTTATTTCTCTCAAAATCAAGGAGTATATAAAACACACAAACAAAATTGCAATAAAAAAGAAGAAATACATCAACAAAAGAAACAAAGCATTGATTTAAAATAGGTTTTATGCCATAACTGAATAGAATACGCAAGAACAAAACGATAAAATTTCAAAAATATTGTCTAAGTTCTGGAAAAAAAGGAAAAGGTTATGCATTAAGAAATAATTTTCAAATTTATTATATAAATTATCCTTATTAATCCTAGCTAATTTCAACAGCTCTTTACTTTTAAATCTCAAAACCAACTCAGTGCTACTAAAACAAATGGGAAAACCCAAGTAAAATTTACAATATCTAAAATAGCAAAAGCGAATTGAAGACAAATTGCGTATTTTAAATCTCGAAATGGAGAGGTAGGATGGAGAACATGGGGGAGGGCAACTATAATAGAAAGAGAAATTTAAATATCACGAGGATAGACACCACGAAGCCGTATTATTGAGCCAAATGCCTTTAGAACTTTTTCTTGAATATTCAAAATTAGCATTGATTTCGAATCTCGAGTTGAAACTCGATGGGGTAACCAATGAAGAACAGTATCAGAAACTGGAAATAAAGTACTCTTGTGGCAAATTAGTTCAGCTCGATTAATGTCGATTAGTTCAGCTCGAGATAAGGGTTGTAGATAGTTTACAGACACTCCGTCAAATATATAGTAAAAATATAAGGGGATAAAACTCTACTTTCTCTAACTCCATAACCAACAGAAATTGGATTAGAAAAAGAATCAGAAGCAGCAAATTTTATTATAAGCAAACGATATCAGGATTTAAGAACTCTAACCAAAGACAGGGGAATACCACCACTAATTAGAGCTGAAAGATTGGAAGCATGTGAAATATTATCAAAGACTCCTTTTATATCAATTAAAAGTGTAGAAAGCGTGGAGCCAGAAGACCTTGATTCATTGATCATTGTATCAAATGTTGCATGGGCATGGTCACAGCCCTGTCCTTTTTTGAAACACTTGACGAAGACCAACATCCAAGTGTTCAAAAGGATCTTTATAGCCAATTCAAAAGGCTTACCAATTATAGAAACCTTCGTTATAGGTCATAAAGAATCACAAGATCGGATAGCTCTTTTGCCAGATTTTGGAACAGGAATTACCACCCCAACTGTAAAAGATGAAGAAACAATACCGGGCTTCGGAAAAGATTAAAACAATGTCAAAAGAAGAAGAAGAAAAGAAGTGGGAGCCGATTTGACAAGTTTTGAGAGGATCCCATCCTCATCTTTAAAAAATTGTGGTTTTAATTTACGACATACACCCAAAAAGAAAAAAACAAAAGTTTGAACGTTTCGTTGAAACGTGCTAAGAAAAGAAAAAAGAGGAATTTACACACCATAAGAATCTTAAAACCTTAGAAAAAAAAACCGCAAATACATTTTTTTTTTTTTTTAAAGACGTCCATATGAACATCTTCAATTTTTGGCAGCATCGGGTGCTAAATTAAAAGGAAAAATAAGAAAAAAATGTAGGCGAAAAATCATCAAAATTAAGCTAAAAACAAATGGCCACCAAAAAGTTTAAGAAGGTTTTGCATCCCTTTGAAAGGATAGTAGGGCGGGCGAAAAGCGTCGAAAAACATCAGAATACTTTCGTGTTTGAGGAAAGCACCAATATTTTTTCATCAAAATGCCGCTAGGCAGCTTGATATCCAAGATGGCGGAAGAAAATACGAGTTTGTCAAAATGAGAAGACATGTCCGTTCAAATAGGCTAGTATGGGGTAATCGATGGCAGATGATCTGAATATGAGCTTAAGAAAAAGACGTGGCCTTTCAAATAGGCTAGTATGGGTTAATTGATGGCATTGGTTCCGAATATGAACGCAAAAATAACCTAAGATGGTCCGTAGGGCCGCTAGGTGACTCAAATTCAAAATGGCGGACAAAAATACGAGCTTGTTAAAATGAGAAGACATGACCGTTCAAATATGCTAGTCCGGGGTAATCGATGGCCCTCGTATATGAAAGTAAGAGTAGACTAAAGTAAAAAAATCTGGAATTCTATCAATTGTTCTGAATATGATAAGAAAAGAAATATTTTGATAATAAACTAACTAAAAAAATATATCCAGATTGCGCGAAAAAGCCGATATTCAAAAAGAAGAGAAAAAAAAAAAAAAAAAAAAAAAAACGCTCGTTAGTTCAAACATGACACATTACAAACGGCTTAAATTTGCCTCCATGTCAACTGCTTGTGTTCAACCTGTCATCTAGCTGTCAGTTTCATCGTCACAGGTAGCGCAAGCGCAATAGCGCTGCCTAAGAAAAGAACGATTTGGGCACAATGTATTTTTTTTTTCTTCGTCTTTGACCAGGGTACTTCGTATAATGAGTTGTCGTAGAAACTTCAATAAGGACTCATTCGATTGGAAATTGGAGTGGCTTAAGCCCTTTTTCATAGTCGAAAGTGATTGAAAGGCAACTAACACCCCTTCCACGCCCACCATTTCCCCAAACACATCCAATCAAAATCTTGAGACAGCCATTTTTCAGCGTAGTTGATTACCAGATAGAAATTATGCTTTTGAGGAGGACATTCCCAAGCAGCTCTCAAGGCAGGGGTTGTAAGTTATTCCCTAGGGCATAAGGTTTTTTTCTTTATAGAAAGAGTTGTCGTAGGAACTTCAAAAAGGACTCATTCGATTGGAGATTGAAAGGGCTAGTGCCCTTTTTAATAGTCGGAAGTTTTAGATTTTTAGATTAGAGGGTAACTAACCCCCCTCTCACACCCATCATTTCACCAAACACATCCAATCAAAATTTCGAGACGGCCATTTTCTTCAACATAGTTGAAAGTTCTGGAAATTAGGTCTTTGAAGATGACACCCCCCAGAGTTCAGGGCAAGGGTTGTAAGTTATGCCCTGGGGCACATAAGGTTTTTATTGAAAACATTGTTGTAGGAACTTCAAAAGGGTTCATTCGATTGGAAATTGAAAGAGCTAGTGCCTTTTTGAATAGTTGAAAGTGATTAGAGAGCAACTAACGCCCCTCTCAAGCCCACCATTTCCCCAAATATATCCAATCAAAACTTTGAGGTAGCCATTTTTTAACGTAGTTGAAAGTTCTGGAAATTAAGTCTTTGAGGATGACAACCCCCTCACAGCCCTTGGGGTAAGAGTTATAACTCATGCCCTGGGGACATATTAGGTATTTATGGAAAACGTTGTCGTAAAAACTCAAAAAAGGCCTCATTCGAGTGGAAATTGAAAGGGCTAGTGCCCTTTTTAATAGTCGAAAGTGATTGGAAGGCTTAACAATTCTATAGTAAAGATCGATATAAGCACAATGTATTATGTATTCTTTTTTCTTTTTTTTTGGACCAGGGCACTTCGCATCGAAGCAGTTATCTCAGGAACTTCGAAAAGGGCTCATTCAATTGAAAATAGAAAGGGCTAATGCCCTTTTTAAAAGTTGAACGTAATTGAAGGGCAACTAGTCCCCCTCCCACGCCCACCCTCCCATTTGCCCACTATGTTTAAAAACTATATGTTGCCTTAAGATTAAATCAAAATGTACTGTGTTAATGCTAATTCCCAATAAGGCATCTCAGCAGTATCCCAAGAATGATTAAGGGTATTATGTTCAAACTTTCAAGTCTACTTCTGCTCTTAAAATTCAACCAAATCAAAATAGCGTAAGTATATCCAAGCTATGAAAGAAACTAAATAGATTTTTTTAGCGAATGGTTTCAAGTTTTCTATTTCAGGTCAACTAGAGGAGGTATGAAACTAAATTAAACACTACTATTTGTGTCCAGATTTTTAAAAGGGTGTATGTTGTTAAAAATTGCTGAAAATTTTTCTCTAGCATATAAATAGCAGGCCAAACCATAAAGTCTTAAAAAAATGAACAAATTTAAAGAATTATTTTATTTTGCCCCGAAAAGACTATTCATATAAAATGAATAGAAATTAATTAAAAAAAAAAATTTTCTCAAAATAAGATTTTCAAAGAAAAGTAAAGAACTCCATTGAACCAAAATGAGCAAAAATAAAATAATCTTCCAATCGTAAAACTATCACAAATCAGCATCAATAAATAAATGAAACCCAAAACGAACAGAAATTACAATAAATAACCGAGTCAAACTCAGAACGAGCAGAAATTAACACGAGTAGGGTTCAAAACCCCTATGCCTTCCCAAGGCCAGAACATAATTTGCACTTTACTCAAAAAATACAAATGAATGTGCATTGTCAGTTTAACATGCATATACTGATATTTAGTAGTCAAAATGTTAATATTATTTGATTTATTAAAGTTATAGAAGTAAAAACATTTTTTTTTCACTAAAGTGCAAATTATGTTAATTAATATTCTAATCTTGGTTTGCACACATATATTCCTATTTTTCCAAACTTTATTTATCTGTGAAAAAACACCCTGAGCCTTGGCTATTCTACTTTTAACATTTTCGCTGCTCCCAACATCTTTACTGATAATAATACCAAGGTAAGTGAAGCTGCCCACTTGATCGTATTTTTCCCCATGATAGAGTATCAGCTGAGACAATTCGAGAGACTTGACCTCGCAACCGATGTTTACAGATTGGATTGTCTAAAGCCTTCGGTCAGAAGTGAGCGAGGCAAGGGTTCACTACTAAAAGTTGTTCCGAACACACAAATCCCATTGAAGTCGAAAGAATTCCTGCAAGTGGATGCAAACAAAACAGACTTGGAGTGTCCGAACTATTTATTGCGTTTGGCGTCGGTACCAACCTAAAGTACGTTCCCATTCATCAAATAGTTAGACAGCTCAGGCCGAGTAAATCGCAGGCACTTTCGTTCTTCCACGCGTTTACACGATGTGATACCGTTTTTTCTTATATCCCTCACTCAAAGAGGCAGTTCTTTGCGACTTGACCCAATATGCCAGGAGTGACGGAGAATTTCCTTAAACTGACAAACCAGCCTTCCCTAGAGACAGAACTGCAACTACACGACCTTGAATGCTTTGTCACGAAGACATACGACGTAAAATGAGACTGCGGCGACGTGAATGAATTTAGGAAAGAAACATTTCGACGACAAAAGACTAACAACATGCAGAGACTTCCTGCAGCTAGTGCTTCGCTTTTACAACATATCCTTAGGAGCTGTACTACAGTCAGGTCATATGTGGAATCGCCGCCTGGAATCAAGACCCACCCTTCCAGTTTTTCTGACTCTAGCTGGGTCAGAGGTACCGATGGAAAGTGACTTCCCAATTGGTTAGGCTAATTTTCGCCAGCGTCAAAGATCTGTCGTGAGACAGTGCGTTGTGGTTGCAAAAAAAGGGTGTGAAGGAAGGTGCCACTGCAAAATCAAATTCTTTGAAGGAGAAAAAGGTCATTACTTTTGGAAAAAAAATTTCTTTCACATGGGAATGAGAGAGTACTTTCAAGAAAGTGATAGTAATAGATTCGAAAAATAAGATACAATTCAATATCTCTTAAGAAAATTTCATTCATATGGGAATAGGGAAGTCCTCGGCATTAAGTGGGAACTGGCCCTAGTGCATTGCAGAGAGAGAGAGAGAGAGAGAGAGAGAGAGAGAGAGAGAGAGAGAGAGAGAGAGAGAGAGAGAGAGAGAGAGAGAGAGAGAGAGAGAGAGAGAGAGAGAGAGAGAGAGAGATAGAGAGAGAGAGAGAGAGAGAGAGAGAGAGAGAGAGAGAGAGAGAGAGAGAGAGAGAGAGAGAGAGAGAGAGAGGAGAGAGAGAGAGAGAGAGAGAGAGAGAGAGAGAGAGAGAGAGAGAGAGAGAGAGAGAGAGAGAGAGAGAGAGAGAGAGAGAGAGAGAGAGAGAGAGAGAGAGAGAGACAAAGAAGAATAGAGAGAGAGAGAGGGAGAGAGAGAGAGAGAGAGGGAGAGAGAGAGAGAGAGAGAGAGAGAGAGAGAGAGAGAGAGAGAGAGTGAGAGAGAGAGAAGCATATCATTGAGAGAAAGAAGACATATTATTTATTTAAGAGATACTTCATCCATATGAGAATACTTTGAAAAATTGTAAGCCTATTACCTCCAGGTTCAGAAATCTTATTATTGTCTACGTGCTTTCTGAAAAATACATTGCCGACATTACTTACCACCATTCACAGTTTCAACGGTAAACTGGCCAAAAAAACAACTAATCAGCGGATTCTTTTCCTTTCCTTCTTCTTTAATAAGTTGTTTATTTAATAGCCTATAAGCCTCTTCCAACCACTGAAGTAACTGGAAGAAAATACTCATAATTTAATTCAAAAATAATAACAGTTACGGGTCAAAACCATTGAAATAATAAACATATGTACAGGGTCAAATGGACAGGGATTTATGATGGCTCCATCTTGTATTTCTGAAACAAAGTAACTATGACGATCAACACTAATTAAGCTTTATTGCTTGCTAGAATCTATATGAGCGATTAAACCACGTCTATTCTGCATGCAGATATAATTAGACCTCAAGCTCATATTTGCTACGCAGGACTAAATTACGCAATTCACCTGGGCATTAGCGATGCACAACTTCCAACCGGATATAATTGCTTCGGCACTGATAAAAAATGCAGCATTACTGGTCTTCCGGTTTCTGGCACGCTCAGTTTTGTTTGAAAGATTACTACTTGATGGAGAGGAGGAAGAAGGTTCATAATGTTTCTAGCGCTAGATTTATGATAAGGTCTTCTGGTGATTAAATACTGAATTATTTTTGAAATTTTTGGTAGCAGTCAGGTCCCATGAGGGAAAGATAGTTACACAGTCAGTTGAATCTGTCGACCCGTCGACATTTATGGGGATTACAGAGTCGTAAGTTGTACTTACTAGATGGTAATAATAGGAAAATATAATTTTTGTACTTGCTAATTCAGACTAGCTGGATAGGGACTATACAACCTATTAACGGCTTCTAGAAACTTGGGCAAATGTGCCAGGCCACGGGAAAATTTTTCCGGGTCGCGAAAGAATTAAAAAAACATTAAAAAAGTCTTTTGCTTATTTTTTAATATTTTCATACACCAGTTAGGCGCAAGAAAAATTCGCAAAGTGGGCGTTTATGCCCTTATGACTTACTCCCCGATCTTTTTTTGGCTCTTCACTATTCTTTGAAAAACTTCTTTTTCGATTTTTTTTTTCTTTAATTAATAAGTTAAAAAATTTTTAATATAAAATGACTGTGCATTTAAATTTCAAAACAATTAAACTAAAGTTGTTACAGTAAGTTTTAAACTACTCAAACAGATTTCAAATTGATTTCTAATTAAACATCTTAATCTATTCGAAACTAGGTTTTCTGTCACAGTGGCACCATCGCAAAAACAGGAAAAAAACAAACAAATCATTGTCAATGCGTTTTTTCAGTCCATACACTAAAAATTAATAATAAACGTTCGGCTATTTAAAAGATTTTGGGTCTTTTCCAAATACTCAGCTAAAATTGCACTTATTTAACTAGAATAACAACATATTTGGCAATTGAATTCCCTGATCTAAAAACGCAGGGCTTTCAAAATCGTTAGAATGTCATAAACTCACTTCACTTCTGAAAAAAAAAACATTGGTATATCAACTTACTAAATAATTGTGGCTGAAATTGTGCAGCACCACTTACTGGAGCTACCCTGCCTGGGTTCTTGAAAAAAAAAATCTCACATGGCTATAGAATATAGCTTACTTGTATTCTTCCAAAGGTCACAAAAAACACATCTATAAACTCTCAAGACAGCCTCTAAACAGTGTCTCTATTTAGACTGTCAATACAGACTAAAAACTAAATCACCAGTTCGATACAACGAACTTTGCAAAGGGGTGGACCTAAGATTGGCCCAAGACAAATCGCTAAATTAAGGTTCAAATCCCTAGCTTCTTTTGAATAATATTATCTTTCAATTGCCCAAAACGGGAAGACTATTTGCTGCAAAACAACTATAGTATAGAAACGAGATAACTTATCATTGAAAATTATACTATAGGCAAATCTAAGCAAATGTAATTACAGAAAAGAAAACAGGTATTTATCTGGAAAAAAAAGAACAAGGGCTGGAACACCAACAATATAAGCATGAAAATTCATGGGTGGAAACAGTCCTAAGCCTTGAGAAAAGGGGACATTAAAAATTCTTAATTGAGAGTGTCGGATACACATTTGCTTCCAAAGCATAAACCTAAGTGTAACAAAATATATGTACATACGTTGTATACAGGAGAACCCTTGCGAACAATGTAAATACAAAGTAAATTTCTCTCTAGTTACCCAACCACTTTTTACGGTTCATTCTTGATTATATAAAATTAATCAATTTTTTTTCAATTATTCAAATTATTAAAATTATTCAGAAACTTGTAACATAATCTATTGAATTTACTCGGTTCTATAAAGCTATCCGTCGCTTTTCATAATTATAGTACAGTGGATAAACGCTGATTAAAGGTTGCGGAGAATACAGAAAAATGTCACTTCTAATTACTTGATATCCATTAATTACAATTAAAATGAAATAGTCAATCCGTTAGCCCTTTACTCTCAGAGAGAGCGGCGGTGCATTCGTTCCTAAATATTAAAAACAGTCTGTAATAAGGGAACCCTAATTTAGTATCATTTATTTTTAGGAATATATTTGGAGTAAGCAAAATCAGTGGGCATTGAGGTGATTTCCTCTCGTATTTGGGAAACAATAGTTTTAACAGAAAAAATTAGTTTTCTAATATCGAAGCGTTGTGATAAAAAGCTGAGCTTAAATGTAAAGACTGAGGGATAGACGGGGGTGACAGCACTTCCCTTATTTGTAAAATTATATTTCATTTTGAAAAGCAAATACACCCCCCCCCCTCACTCCATTTCAAGAAGTACACACATAAAACATAAAAGTCAAGTAAAAATAATCGTTAGATAAAGAAAGACTTCTCACTGATAATTTCAACACTAAATGTTTACGACTTACCAAATAGATAGTTTCTGAAGCATCATGTTGACTAAAATTACCTCCAAGACCATTTCTTAGAATAGAGCTACATTCGGTAGGATCTATATTTCTTTGACGGCGCAGCATGAGTGCAAAGAGTCTTCTTAAATTGGTCACCAAAGAAACATTTCGTAGTTCCTAAATATTAAGCAAAGTTAATAAAATCCATTGAGTAAATATATGAGAAGAAAAAGGAATTTGTTTCATGTTTTCCCCATGATTAGTCAACTCTTAAAGACTCTAGGAAAAGGACATTCGAAACTAAACAGAGTAGGATCTTCAACGAATTATCATGGCTCTTATAGGAATATATAAAAAAAAACAAGTTTTTAAACTGAAAGTAAGGAGCGACATTAAAACTTAAAACGAACAGAAATTATTCCGTATATGAAATGGGCTGTCCCCTCCTCAACGCCTCGCTCTTTACGCTAAAGTTTTTTATTGTTTTAAAAAATAAAATTCTCAGATAGTCAAACTTTAGCGCAAAGAGCGAAGCGTTGAGAAGCGGACAGCCCCTTTCATATACGAAATAATTTCTGTTCGTTTTAAGTTTTAGTGTCGCTCCTTACTTTCAGTTTAACCTCCTGAGTCCTGGGTATGTTCCTGAGTAGGGGCGAATATGAAATTTGGAATTTAACGATAAAAAAATAGAACAAGACGATGGAATGAAAGTTTTACTTTTTTTTAATGTTCTGAGGGTCCGGGGGGGATGTACAACCCGTTGGACATTGGGACTCAACTTCATGTAATTTTCAAACACAAGTTACAAAATGCCATGAGAAAACATACAATCAATAACACACAAAAACATCCTTTATCATTTATGGAAATCTGAAAAACATTCTCCAACTTGCTTGCCAACCTGAAAGCAGAGATAGACCTGACACGCTTCGCAGAACACTTTCGTTCGCATTTTGCATCCAGCCATCCGGCATCGAGCCGAATTCCTCAACGTCACGTCGTAGTGATATAGATGCTTTGCATTCGATTTCTTCTCTGGTCCGGATGGCAAAGGACATCTTTTTCTTCTTTTAGCTGACTGCTCCAGTTTATCTTCATCATTATCGTCTTCACATTTGCTGAAGTTACCCTTGGTTGATCGCTGAAGATCTTCAACTACATATTCAGCTACCTGAAATCTGAAGTGGATCAGCTGATCGTAGGGTTTGTTCCCTTTGATTGAATCCTGCCTTTTGAGTAGCCAGGCATTTGAAAGTGCCAAATCAATGAAATGATGAAGAACTCAAACTAGCCACTTCTTTGTCCTGCTGCTGAATCTGTAATAGCTCACCATGCGGTCACAGAGATCAACTCCGCCCATGTACTTGTTGTTCTGTCTTACCACAAGAGGACTGGGAATATCTACATACTTTCTTTCAGACTTGTTGTATCTTGACACAGGTAGCTCGGGTTCCTTGGCATAGCAGCTTTAAGCTAGAAAAGTGGGCTTGTTGTCGTACCACTGCCTAACGGCTACAACTCGATCTTCTCGCGTGAACTTAAGGGACGTCCAACGTCCAGTTCTCTTTAGTCCACGACCGGTCTTCGCTGGTAGACCTTCAAGTCGATTTTTCATGGAAGTGCCAGTTACATTTATGCACTTTTCGGATAATTTTTCAAGCAAAGACATGCTAGTGAAATACCTATCAATGAAAAGGTATGAACCTTCACTTAGATCTTGGCATAGGTGTGGCACAGTGGCACTGCCCAGACCTTTAGCTTGTAGTTCTGGCACAAAGGTTGTCTTTCCTTGATAGATTACGAAATCATACACCAGACCTGATGAACCTGCTAAAACAAGCTTCTTCAAGCCAAGAGGATTTGGCTTATTTGGTACGTACTGCTTCAGGCTGCATTGCCCAGCCAAGGGAATCATTTGCTCGTCAATACAAATGAATTGTTCTTGCTCAAGCTTTAGACATTCAACTCGCACCAAATTCAGCAAGGGATGCACTTTCCAAAGAAGATGATTTCTTTTGGTATCCTCGTCAACCTCGTCAAACAAAAGTAACTTCACATTCTGTCTATGCTTGAAAAACCGATCTCGAGGCATTTTCTCGCAGATGATAGGGACTCAAAATTTCTTGCTCCAAAACATTTGAAGACGAGGAAACTTCAGATTACTCATGACGATTGAAATGTCAAAGAATACCGCCAGTTCGGAGACACTAGCGAGCAAAGATTTGTTTGTGGCCTTCTGGTAATGACAATTCATTGCAAAAGCCATTGTCTAAAAAAATGAGTCAGGAAAGTGCTTCAAAAAAGTATTCATGTGGCTTCCAGCTTTCCCGTTGACTTGATCTGAGTACAAGGGAAGGTATGAATGATGCTCGTTCAAGGTATCTGAATTGGTCCACATTTTGCTTGGGCGGCGAATTTTTCCTGAGCGACTTGCTGGTACGGAATCAGTTTTGAATGCTGGAATATAATGCGCTAGTGGAATATCGTCCTCTTTTTCATCAAATAGGACTGAGAAGTCATTAAGATTAGTCCGATCTAGAAAGCCTTGAGACTCTTCTTCACTATCAGAGGACACTTAGTCTTCATCTGTTGCACATGTGTTGCCGGTTAAACACCACTCAGGGTTGGTTTCGTCTCCGCTATCTTCCATGTCGCTGATATCGATGTTTTCAACCAAGGACAAGGCTTTTTCCAAGGACATTGCAAAAGAAAGGAACTGTTGGCGCTTTATACCTCACAGTAGGAAACTTTAGACATACGTCAACTCCATTTAAATAGCCTCACTGAAGAAAAAAAAAATGTTAGGCCTAACCAGAAAAAAACTTAGCTCCAAAAATACAATCTTCCAACCCGTTGGACTTCTAAGGTAAGACCGAATGTACAACCCATTGTACAAGACTGAAAGTCCTTCTGTCAGATGGCAGCAATAACAGTAAATGCGTTGAAAATCAAACCTGTCAATACTTTGGTCTTAGAATATCCCGCCTGATTTTTTTATATTGTCTATCCTATCCCTTTATATTTTTTATCTATTTTCTTACTTTTTGACCTTTTTCGTAAGTTGATTTTCTTTATTTCACTTGCTAAATAATAAAAGGTAGTTTACCTTTTTCAAAATCAACAAACTGTGCCACCTCCGTGAATTCTCAGGTATGTTCGAAGCACATAAGACACACTTGAAATAAAAGCTGATGGTAAAACATAAGGGAGTTGTAATTAGTCGACAGATTAAACTTAAAAAGTATCACAACTTTTTATTGACTCAGGCTTTCAATTGTGTACAGCGTCAATAACAAAGGAAGAGAATATAGGCATTATATGGGTCTGTGAAAGGAGAGCACCGACAAGAAGGGTAAGAGGGCCAGCATTTATTGATGGACTCGAAAAATCAAGCAGATGGCGGAAGACAATTACTAGCCCTAATACACTTGCTTAAGGTATCAGAAATAATCACTTTTTGCCGTTATTCCTACTCACAGTAAAATCCATCGTGCGTTCAGTCATTTTAGTTTTACGTCTAAGATTAGCCAAATATCCAGAAATTTGTCGAACAAATTCAAGCCATATTTTAAACAATGGTTTTCATTTTTCAGCGACTTTAATTAAGGGTTAACTAATGCTAGCTTAGCTATTCGTTGGTATCCAACACTGAAGGCAGTGATACAGAACATGCATAGTAAAAAGAAGCGAAGTGAGGGTTGAAATAAATAAATTTGGTCGACACATCCTCTACCTTTTCTAAAACCGCACTGCTCTTCTCTTAAAACTTTGTCTACGACATCTCTCAGTCTAAAAAGTATCATTTACTAAGTAATTTACTACCTACAGAGACCAAACTAATGTCTCGATAATTACCACACTCACTTTTATCACCTTTCTTATTCTAAGTGGCTTAATTAAGGTTTTCCTAAAATCTTTAGGTACTTCCCCTTTTTCAAAAATCATATTCATAATCTTCAGTAACTTATTTCTAACCTCAGAGCCACCATATTTAAGAAACTCAATTACCACCCTATCATCACCTGGAGCCTTATTATTCTTTAATCCTTTTAGTACTGTTGCTAATTCCTCCTCACAAAACAAATTTTCCTTCACATCCAAAGTATCACAAACTTTTTCATTTTCCTCTATATTTTTTCCTGCAACTCTATCTCGGTTAAGCAAATACTCAAAATGTTCGGCCCATCTCTCTTTAGTTTTTTCCTTATCGCTAATTACGACCCCATTCGTATCTTTAACTGGGCCAAGTCCGGATTGACTATTCCCTCTCAATTTGTTGACGTGCCAGTACAATATTTTACTATTATGCCGTCTAGCTGCATCTTCCAGATCCTCGGCAATTTTATCCATGGCCTCCCCTTTACACCTCCTAAGTTCATATTTTAATGCTTTTTCCACTGTCTTTACATTTTTTGTTTTTGTTTTTCATACGATCTATCATTCAGATAATTCTTGTACGAGTCCTTTCTCCTTTCTATTAAACATAAAGCTTTTTCACTAATATTCTTAGCTGCAGTTCTAGCTTCCTTCCCTAATACACCTTCAGGAACTTCACAAATTATTTTTCTAAAATTATTACAACCATCCTCCATTATCAAATTTCAAACTTTCAAGTTTAGTATTCAACTGTTCCTGGCATGTTTCTCTCAAATTCTCATCCTGGAGTCTACCAACATCATAACTTCCCGGGAGGTAGGTACCCTTCCGATATTTCAGCTTTAAATTAACCCTTGACACTACAAGATTGTGATCTTTACTTTTAACATCAATAACATCACTCCTATATACCCTAGTATCTTGTATTGATCCTGCCAGTCTTCGGTTTACTATAACATAATCAATAAGGTTTGCTGTCTCACCATCACATGAATACCATGTTAACTTATGAGCAATTTTATGACCAAACACTGTATTGGTTGTAACTAGATTGTTATACCTACAAAATTGCAAAAGTCTGTATCCATTACTGTTTTCTTTTCCTACACCAAATTTACCTAAGCTGGGATACCATCTATCCCTATTTCTACCAACCTGGACGTTAAAATCTCCCAGTAAAAACATCATATTTCTACCTGGGACCCTGTCTATTTGCTCCTGTGACTGTAAGTAAAATTCATCTGAGTCACTAGTATCTCCGTCAGTCGGTTCTACAGGGGCGTATACTTCTATAACTTATACCCTGAGCTTTCTAGTCATAAAAATGAGATAATGAACGATAAATTAAAACTGAAGCCATATATATAACAGTCGTGACATCGTTACTCAGCTCAAGTTCAACTTGAAGAATGTTCAACTTGAGCTAAGCAAAGATGTCAGAATTGTTTAATATATGCTTTTAATTTAAGTTTTCCTGTTTTTAGTGCAAGTTGAATTTTACCTTTATTTTACTTTTTGTTTTGCTTAGGAAGGCATTAAATATACGGTCGAAACATTTGTATAGATTATTTTTATTATTATTCACTATGCTTGAATATTTTTATTCACTGTCTTCAGGAATTTCCTTGCTAACTTCATAGACTTCATATGACAGTAGAAAAGTAGACCAATATACTTGCTTTATTCAAGTTACTTTTTTCAAATCAATCAAAATTTTCTCTTTCGATGCATTATTTATCAAACGTAATAATGCTGAAAAAGGAACATGATCAACGTCTAATACAAAACCAAAGAGGCAATAGAAGAAACACTAGACAGCAACAAAAAGAAGAAATATATCCCTTTAAAAAAGACATGCTATTCCATTAGAATGGTAACTACCTATAAATTTGTAAGACTTGGAAACATAATATTATACTAGCTTTGCTACAGAATTAAACTTTGAGCTTTCAGACGACAATCCTGGAGATACCTGAATAACCTGAATATTAATAACCTGATATTGATCTGAATAACCATTCAGATCATTGATCGTTGATATTGATCCGATCAGATCATAGATATTGATCTGAATAACCTGAATATTGATCTGAACTTACATAGGAAAAGTTAATACTTTACCCAAGGTTCCAAATCCTTGCTTTCTACTTTAAGCGGTGTTAATTCCAAAACCAGTCTACGAAACTCGGGAATATAGAAGAAGGACTGGATTACAGCTGAAAACCAACAATTGTCGTCAACATTTTGAAGTCCAACAGGCCATTTTTTCAATCTCCTTGGATCCCTTAGGTTTTCAGCCTCTCCTAAAGCAATAGTGGCATCAGACATACTTGCTGCAACAGGCGGTTCAAATTCGATCGTGCTAGCACCGTCATCATCTTTATTTTCATCATCGGAAACTAGGTCTACCACATCATGCTTGTCTACAAAGAAACAAAAGAAAAGGGTCAAAATATGAATACAGTTTATGTTTTAACCGTAGCAGTTGTTAGATATTGACTCTGGTGGATAACTTACTGGTGACAGAAGAAAATTTTGAATTTGGACCAAAAAACGATCAACAGCCTTCTTTAAATTAGTGTCCCTGACTGAATGGAAGGCAACATTGTCCATTTTCTTTTAATGATCTATTCCATTTTTTTCAGGTTAGGCTTATTTTTTCATTGAATAAATTAAAATGATTTTGAATGAAGTGGAATGCTTCAGTAAATGCTATTTCGCAATGGGTTGGTCTTAAATTGGGATATATATATATATATATAATATATATATATATATATATAATATATATATATATATATATATATATATATATATATATATATATATATATATATATATATATATATATATATATATATATATATATATATATATATATATATATATATATATATATATATATATATAACTACTACTAACAACTCAGCGCAGCACCAAGCCGCCTGAGACCAATACAGCTACGCACGCTCCACCTCCATCTCAATCTATTGAAAGCCTCCCTTTACACCTGCCCACGAAGGTCCCATTTCCTTTAAATCTTTCTTTATGACGTCCTCCTGCCCCAGACGAGGACGACCTGCTTTCCGTTTAGCCCTAGACGGTTGGCCAAAAACAACAATCTTCGGCAATCTGTCATCCTTCATCCGCACAACGTGCTCTAGCCACCTCAACCGTTCTCTCATAATAGTCCTAGGGAGTGGTATTGAACTACATTTTTCGTCTAATCTAGGTTTACAGACTTATCTTCCTATTCTTCCAAACAATTTTTTTTAATGTGAAAAAACACCCTGAGCCTCGGCTATTCTACTTTTAACATCTTCACTGCTCCCACGATCTTTACAAATAATACAACCAAGATAAGTGAAGCTGCCCACCTGATCAATCTTTTCATTACCCAACGTCACCTTTTCATCTTCACTTATTCCTAGACTTAGTGACTTAGTCTTCCTAACATTAATTTTCAAACCTATTCTGGCACCCTGAACTCGAAAAACCTCTAAAGCTTCTTTCAGTTTGCGCACACCTTCGTCTACAATGCTTAAATCATCAGCATCATCTAAGTCCAGGAGACTTTTTCCTCCCCATTTGATTCCGTGGTCTCCCATTGCCTTTCCTGTGCTCCTTAAGACAAAGTCCATCAAAATAATCCATATAAAAGGGGATAGAACACAACCCTGCTTAACTCCTGATTTAATACAAAACTAGCTACTAACCTCATTTCTAACCTTAACCGCTACAGTGTTATTCTCGTAAATAGCACAAATCACTTTAATGTATTAGTCTGGTATACCACACAAGGATAATACCTTTACTACAGCTCTTCTATCAACAGAATCGAACACTTGCTCATAATCTATAAAACTTAGGACCAAAGGTTTTAAACAACTCAGGCACTTCACAATTATTAGCCTAAGAGTGGAAATTTGGTCAAAACGTCCTCTACCTTTTCTAAAACCACACTGTTCTTCTCTTAAAACTTTGTTAACGGCATCTCTCAGTCTAAAAGTATCATATTACTAAGTAATTTACTACCTACAGAGACCAGACTAATGCCTCGATAATTACCACACTCACTTTTATCTTAATATTAAAAATTCGCTTTCATATCACTTTCATATTTTAATGCTTTCTCCACTTTCTTTACATGCCTTTTGTTGTACTTCCCAGGGGTAGTTGCCCTTCCGATATTTCAGCTTTAAATTAACCCTTGACACTACTAAATGGTGATCTTTACTTTTAACATCAATAACGGCACTCCTATATACCCTAGTATTTCGTATTGATCCTGCCAGGCTTCCGTTTACTATAACATAATCAATAAGTTATACCATAATCATAGTTTGCTGTCTTACCATCACGTGAATACCATGTTAACTTATGTGCCGTTTTATGACCAAACACCGTATTGGTTATAACTAGATTGTTATACCTACAAAGTTGCAAAAGTCTGTATCCATTACTGTTTTCTTTTCCAACACTAAATTTATCTAGGCTAGGATACCATCTATCCCTATTTTACCGATCTGGGCGTTAAAATCTCCAAGTAAAAATATCATATTTCTACCCGAGAGCCTGTCTATTTACTCCTGTAACTGTAAGTAAAATTCATCTGAGTCACTGGTATCTCCGTCAGTCGGTTCTACAGGGGCGCATGCTACTATAACTTGATACCCTGAACTTTTTCGTCATAAAATGAGCAATTAGTATTTTATTATTAATACTTACCAAGCCTTAACAAGACTTAGCAGCTTACTTATTCATCGTGAGCCCTACTCCCTCTCTATGCATCCCATCCTTTCTGCCTGAGTAAATAAACTCTATATCACCTAATTTCATGCTTCCTACCACTCGGATATGAGGTTCTGACACTTCTAATAAATCCAATTCGAATCGTCCTGACTTGTCAGTCAAAATGCCGATACCATGGTTATTTTTAACGTCGTCACATTCCAAGTTCCAATTTTCATGTTCTTTAAATCATTGAAATAATTTTCGCCTCAGGAAAAGCAATGATACCGGATACCAGTGCAGAACGGGGATCACATCTTCTCAAGTTTACACCGAAGTGCTTAAGCCAGCTTAGAGCTGGAGAGCAAGAAGTCCCTCGGACCTCTATGAATACATTCTGACCAATGTATTTATTCACCTCCATGAATACAGGCTTTGTACAATTCTGGGTCCATCTTGGTCACATCATGGTTTTCAGCACTTGGCGATGCTCTTCTATCAACAAGAGTGCTCTTCTATCAACAAGAGTCGAAATCCTGCATAGACAATCTTAAGCTTATTACCTCCGACTTATTATATATTCATGCCTACAAATATTATGCTACTATAGGGAGGCAGCCCATAATAGATACATTAGCTAAGAAGAGGTTTTCAGCCCAAAGACACCCATCTAAACATAACAAGCCCAGAATTGTCCATTAGTCAGTATCCCATGCGAATGCTGTGTCGTTTACTAGGCTAAAATTTCTTCGAGGAGCGCCCCTCCTCAAGTGGGAATAGAGTCAACCGCAAGATACCCAGTCTTGCAGGTACCCCGAAAGGGTTGAGGCAGCCCTTTGCAAAGACCGTTGTCCATAGATCTGGATCTTCCGCCCTGCCGCAGTTGTCCTCCTAGAGAGTATTCTCCCGGTTGGTGTTCTGCATTACTCGGCAATGTAACCCATTATTGGGAGAAGGTTTGTAACTCATGAGACTTATGGACAAACCAGTAGGCAATTTTAGTGTACATTTAAGGAGCCTTCTTCCTCCTCCACCTGTATTTATGACTCCGGGTGAGGGTGTCCCAGTTTCTATTATGTACCCCTTGGGACAAGGTCTCCCCTTGGCCCGTACCTCCTATGGAGGTGCCCTATATATCTGTATGTCATTCCCCTATTGCCACCTGGGGACACGCCGAGTGGCCTGGGGGAGGCCATGAGCATAAGTTAAGACAAAAAAGCCAAAACAGTAAAATGAAAACAGATTTCCAAAATGATGATAGAAATTATGGTACTTCGGCTACAAGTTATAGCAATTTCACGAAAGAACTGGAGTTAGTTCATTATGAGAATACAAAATTAATAGTCAACTAGGTGCACTGACAGTAAAATTTAATTATTCTGGATACATTGGAAACATCTATTACTAAAACATTGGACGCAGCTGCTTTGGCTTTTAAATGGCTCGTATTCTTGAAGATACCTTTTATACGATGGGGATCTACGGGCTCGTAAAAATTCATGGTACTTGTCTATTATATAATAATCATTCGAGAAGTGAAGTTTGGTGAATGCTAATGAAAAACAAATCCAAGTAATTCCAAGAAACCAAAGTTGCAAAGTTGCAAATATAGAAGAAGGACTGGATTACAGCTGAAAACCAACAATTGTTGTCAACATTTTGAAGTCCAACAGGCCATTTTTTCAATCTGATTGGATCCCTTAGGTTTTCAGCCTCTCCTAAAGCAATAGTAGCATCAGACATACTTGCTGCTACAGGCGGTTCAAATTCGATCGTGCTAGCACCGTCATCATCTTTATTTTCATCATCGGAAACTAGGTCTACCACATCATGCTTGTCTACAAAGAAACAAAAGAAAAGGGTCAAAATATAAATACAGTTTATGTTTTAACCGTAGCAGTTGTTAGATATTGACTCTGATTGATAACTTACTGGTGAAAGAAGAAAATTTTGAATTTGGACCAAAAAAGGATCAACAACCTTCTTTAAATTAGTGTCCCTGACTGAATGGAAGGCAACATTGTCCATTTTCTTTTAATGATCTATTCCATTTTTTCAGGTTAGGCTTATTTTTTCTTTGAATAAATTAAAATGATTTTGAATGAAGTAAAATGCTTCAGTAAATGCTATTTCGCAATGGGTTGGTCTTAAATTGGGAATTAAATGGAAATTAGATAGCTGCCCCCTACTGGATAACCCGCTTTATATATTATATATATATATATACATATATATATATATATATATATATATATATATATATATATATATATATATATAATATATATATATATATATATATATATATATATATATATATATATATATATATATAACTACTACTAACAACTCAGCGCAGCACCAAGCCGCCTGAGACCAATACAGCTACGCACGCTCCACCTCCATCTCAATCTATTGAAAGCCTCCCTTTACACCTGCCCACGAAGGTCCCGTTTCCTTTAAATTTGTCATTATGACTTCCTCCCAACCCAGACGAGGACGACCTGCTTTCCGTTTAGCCCTAGACGGTTGGCCAAAAACAACAATCTTCGGCAATCTGTCATCCTTCATCCGCACAACGTGCTCTAGCCACTTCAACCGTTCTCTCATAATAGTCCTAGGGAGTGGTATTGAACCACATTTTTCGTCTAATCTAGGTTTACAGACTTATCTTCCTATTCTTCCAAACAATTTTTTTTAATGTGAAAAAACACCCTGAGCCTCGGCTATTCTACTTTTAACATCTTCACTGCTCCCACCATCTTTACTAATAATACTACCAAGGTAAGTGAAGCTGCCCACCTGATCAATCTTTTCATTACCCAACGTCACCTTTTCATCTTCACTTATTCCTAGAATTAGTGACTTAGTCTTCCTAACATTAATTTTCAAACCTATTCTGGCACCCTGAACTCGAAAAACCTCTAAAGCTTCATTCAGTTTGCTCACACTTTCGTCTAGAATGCTTAAATCATCAGCATCATCTAAGTCCAGGAGACTTTTTCCTCCCCATTTGATTCCGTGGTCTCCCATTGCCTTTCCTGTGTTCCTTAAGACAAAGTCCATCAAAATAATCCATATAAAAGGGGATAGAACACAACCCTGCTTAACTCCTGATTTAATACAAAACTAGCTACTAACCTCATTTCTAACCTTAACCGTTACAGTGTTATTCTCGTAAATAGCACAAATCACTTTAATGTATTTGTCTGGTATACCACACAAGGATAATACCTTTACTACAGCTCTTCTATCAACAGAATCGAACGCTTGCTCATAATCTATAAAACTTAGGAACAAAGGTTTTAAACAACTCAGGCACTTCACAATTATTAGCCTAAGAGTGGAAATTTGGTCAAAACGTCCTCTACCTTTTCTAAAACCACACTGTTCTTCTCTTAAAACTTTGTTAACGGCATCTCTCAATCTAAAAGTATCATATTACTAAGTAATTTACTACCTACAGAGACCAGACTAATGCCTCGATAACTACCACACTCACTTTTATTTTAATATTAAAAATTCGCTTTCATATCACTTTTATATTTTAATGCTTTCTCCACTTTCTTTACATTCCTTTTGTTGTACTTCCCAGGGGTAGTTGCCTTCCGATATCTCAGATTTAAATTAACCCTTGACACTACTAAATGGTGATCTTTACTTTTAACATCAATAACGGCACTCCTATATACCCTAGTATCTCGTATTGATCCTGCCAGGCTTCCGTTTACTATAACATAATCAATAAGGTTTGCTGTCTTACCATCACGTGAATACCATGTTAACTTATGTGCTGTTTTATGACCAAACACCGTATTGGTTATAACTAGATTGTTATACCTACAAAGTTGCAAAAGTCTGTATCCATTACTGTTTTCTTTTCCAACACTAAATTTATCTAGGCTAGGATACTATCTATCCCTATTTTACCGATCTGGGCGTTAAAATCTCCAAGTAAAAATATCATATTTCTACCCGAGAGCCTGTCTATTTACTCCTGTAACTGTAAGTAAAATTCATCTGAGTCACTGGTATCTCCGTCAATCGGTTCTACAGGGGCGCATGCTACTATAACTTGATACCCTGAACTTTTTCGTCATAAAATGAGCAATTAGTATTTTATTATTAATACTTACCAAGCCTTAACAAGACTTAGCAGCTTACTTATTCATCGTGAGCCCTACTCCCTCTCTATGTATCCCATCCTTTCTGCCTGAGTAAATAAAGTCTATATCACCTAATTTCATGCTTCCTACCACTCGGATATGAGGTTCTGACACTTCTAATAAATCCAATTCGAATCGTACTGACTTGCCAGTCAAAATGCCGATACCATGGTTATTTTTTAACGTCGTAACATTCCAAGTTCCAATTTTCATGTTCTTTAAATCATTGAAATAATTTTCGCCTCAGGAAAACCAATGATACCGGATACCAGTGCAGGACGGGGATCACATCTTCTCAAGTTTACACCGAAGTGCTTAAGCCAGCTTAGAGCTGGAGAGCAAGAAGTCCCTCGGACCTCTATGAATACATTCTGACCAATGTATTTATTCACCCCCATGAATACAGGCTTTGTACAATTCTGGGTCCATCTTGGTCACATCATGGTTTTCAGCACTTGGCGATGCTCTTCTATCAACAAGAGTGCTCTTCTATCAACAAGAGTCGAAATCCTGCATAGACAATCTTAAGCTTATTACCTCTGACTTATTATATATTCATGCCTACAAATATTATGCTACTATAGGGAGGCAGCCCATAATAGATACATTAGCTAAGAAGAGGTTTTTCAGCCCAAAGACACCCATCTAAACATACCAAGCCCAGAATTGTCCATTAGTCAGTATCCCATGCGAATGCTGTGTCGTTTACTAGGCTAAAATTTCTTCGAGGAGCGCCCCTCCTCAAGTGGGAATAGAGTCAACCGCAAGATACCCAGTCTTGCAGGTACCCCGAAAGGGTTGAGGCAGCCCTTTGCAAAGACCGTTGTCCAAAGATCTGGATCTTCCGCCCTGTCGCAGTTGTCCTCCTAGAGAGTATTCTCCCGGTTGGTGTTCTGCATTACCCAGCAATGTAACCCATTATTGGGAGAAGGTTTGTAACTCATGGGATTTATGGACAAACCAGTAGGCAATTTTAGTGTACATTTAAGGAGCCTTCTTCCTCCTCCACCTGTATTTATGACCTCGGGTGAGGGTGTCCCAGTTTCTATTATGTACCCCTAGGGACAAGGTCTCCCCTTGGCCCTTACCTCCTATGGAGGTGCCCTATATATCTGTATGGCATTCCCCTATTGCCACCTGGGGACACGCCGAGTGGCCTGGGGGAGGCCATGAGCATAAGTTAAGACAAAAAAGCCAAAACAATAAAATGAAAGCAGATTTCCAAAATGATGATAGAAATTATGGTACTTCGGCTACATGTTATAGCAATTTCACGAAAGAACTGGAGTTAGTTCATTATGAGAATACAAAATTAATAGTCAACTAGGTGCACTGACAGTAAAATTTGATTATTCTGGGTACACTGGAAACATCTATTACTAAAACATTGGACGCAGCTGCTTTGGCTTTTAAATGGCTCGTATTCTTGAAGATACCTTTTATACGATGGGGATCTACGGGCTCGTAAAAATTCATGGTACTTGTCTATTATATAATAATCATTCGAGAAGTGAAGTTTGGTGAATGCTAATGAAAAACAAATCCAAGTAATTCCAAGAAACCTACCTTCCCCTACATGGAAAATCTCCCCCCCCCCCCTACAAATAATTAATCCATAGAAGGTTCCTCTATACGTAAAATCTTACCCCCGAGAAATTGTCCCCAGAGAATTTCATCCTTACTGCGAATTCTCCCCAGACGATTTCTCGCAGGCGAATCCACGAGAAAAATGCTCCTCAGCATATTTTCATTTGAGAAAAGACTTGTTTTTTTTAAATTAATTTCAGAACATTTTTAAGGTCATGGCTGACTCCCCCAGTCTGAAGTTTTCCTGGAACCCCCCCCCCCCCCCTCGCAATGGAAAGTTTCTCCTGCGTAAAATTTCTCTTGGTGATAATTCCTCCAAGGAAAATTTCTCCCAGGAGAAATACCCACCCCCCCCACGTTAAAATTTCCCAGAGAATTTCTACTCCACTGAAAATTATCCTCGAAAAATTTCACTGGAGCATCTCCACATATAAAACGGGGTAAGGAAAGAAGGGACATTGCTATGAAGGGGGCACCGAATTCCCCAGCATTATTAAAAAAACGATCAGAAATTAAATTTAAAATAACACGTTTTTCAACTAAAAGCAAGGAGCAACATCAAAACTTAAAACGAACAGAAACTATTGCGCATGATTGGGTTCGCCCCCAATTCAATACCTCACTCTACGTTAAAGTTTTTTTTTTTTTTAGTACTTTCGTAAGAGCTATTTATTCTAATTAACGGCCTTTGTGATTAAGGGGTCGTTTTTAACGAATTGGAAGAAAATTCGAACTTTAGCATAAAGAACTAGGCATTGACTAGGCGGGCAAACCTCCCAAATATACGTAATAAACATATACGAATATGGAAGTTCTTTACGTAACTGAATTCGTAAGTTACGAATACTTATTACTAATAAAAATGTTCGTAAATAAAATCAACCAGCCTTCGAGAAAGCCATTTAGCCAAAAAAAAAGTAAAATTAATATACAAATTTCATTTTAATTATACATGTAAGGTGAGCCAAAATAAAAACCTGCATTAATTTAAAAACGTTCAGAAATTAAATAAAATAAAAATTTTTAACTGATAGTAAGGAGCGACATTAAAACTTAAAAAGAACAGAAATTATTCCGTATATGAAAGGGGCTGTCCCCTCCTCAACACTTCGCTCTTTACGCTAAAGTTCAACTCTTTCTCGCGACTGTATTATTTAAAACAATAAAGACTCTATCGTAGAGAGTGAGGTATTGAGGAGGGGACAGCCCCTTTCATATACGGAATAATTTTTGTTCGTTTTAAGTTTTAATGTCGCTTCTTACTTTCAGTTTAAAAAAACTTCTTTTTTTTATTTAATGTCCAACAGAATCCAATGCTTGATGTAAAAAAAAAAAACAGTTCTATGGACAATTGGGACTTTGCAACATAGCAAAAAAGTGTTTCTAACAATTGAAAAATGAAATTATTGAAAAATGAAAAATGGAATTAATTATCCAAATGAAATTATTGGAAAACTCGAATCGCTGATGGCGAAAATTGTTGATGCATTTGAGTGTAAATCTAAAATTTGAAAAAAAAACTAATAAAACTTACAAATTTGGTAACTTTAGAAACAATTAAGGTCGACTGCCCCTCGTTTCGACTACAACTCAACTTTAGAAATAAAACTAGTTGAACCATATAAAACAATTAAAAAACTCATTAAAACATAAAAAGGAGGAAAAAAGGCGAAATTATAAAAATAAAAAGGAGTAAATTAGTTGGCTGATTTTTTTTTAATTTTTTTAATTTTTTTCCGTAATGTAAGGAATAATTTTTTATTCGTATAGTAGTCTATAACACACTTTGTTTCCAGAGAAGACTCACCTTGACTTTTTTGAGGTAGGATGGTTTTTCTGTTGCTTTTTCGCATTTCTTCTACTTCCTCCGTCAGAAAAATTCGAGCAGGGGTGTTTGTTTCTTGATGGATTTGGATTCCTGAAATAGAATAAAATGTCATCATCCCCTGGTCTTTTAATCACTATTTTGTGTTTTTCAGCGACGTCGCGTTTCATCAAGTTAGTATTTTCTTTCGGTAACGAACCAGCAACTCCATGCGTCATGTCGGAATGGGTTTGTCAACAGACAGATGGAATGCTCATTCTCCTTTAAAAAGTTGATTCATGGAATGATGATAGGGCTGAAAGAGTCGATATAGTAGTTCTGCTGAAAATAACTAAAGTAACACTACTAATACTACTAACAACTCACCGCAGCATCAAGAAGCCGAAGGCCAAGACAGCTACCCACGCTCCTCCTCCATCACAATATATTAAAAGCCTCCCTTTTACACCCACCCACGAAGTTCTCATATCTAGCAAATATTCATTTGCTTTTCTGAGCGCCCATGCTTCAGAGCCATATTTAACCACTGTTATTACTGTAGCTTCTAATATTCTAATATTGGTTTGGAGACTTATCTTCCTATTTTTCCAAACTTTTTTTTAAGCGCGAAAAAGCACTCTGAGCCTTGGCTATTCTACTTTTAACATCTTCACTACTCCCACTTTCTTTACTAATAATACTACCTAGATGAGTGAAGATGCCCACCTGATCAATTGTTTCATTACCCAACGTAAACTTTTCATCTTTACTTATTCCTAGCATTAGTGACTCAGTGTTCTTAACGTAGCACCCTGAACTCGCAAAACCTCTAAAAGTTCATTCATTTTGCTCACACTTTCACCTAGGATGCTTAAATCATCAGCATAATCTAGGTAAGTCCAGGAGACTTTTTCCTACCTATTTGATTCCCTGGTCTCTTATTGCCTTTCCTGTGCTCCTTAAGACAAAGTCCATCAAAATAATCATAGGCAGCGCAATCGCGCTGCCTAAGTAAGGAACAATGTTAGCACAATGTATTATTTTTTTTGCCATATCATAGCACTTCGTATCGAAGAAGTTGTCACAGAAACTTCGAAAAGGGCTCATTTGATTGGAAATTGGGGTGGATAGTGCCCTTTTGAATAGTCGAAAGGGATTGGAAGGCAACTAACACCCCTTCCACGACCAATATTTCCCCAAACACATCCAATCAAAATTTTGAGAAAGCCATTTTGATCAGGGTAGTTGATTTCCAGATCGAAAACATGTTTTTGAGGAGGACACTCTCCCACAACCCTCAGGGCAAGGGTTTTTAAGTTATGCCCTGGGACCATATAAGAACGATGTCAGGGGTCGTACAGTCAGCAACGTCCAAAATTAGGGACCTTCCTAGAACCGAAATAGGGACCAGATTGGGACGGTATTTCAGTAACCAGGTTAGCAAACCAAAGAACAATACTAGCCGTGACCTTCCGGTTAACATTAAAGGAACCATAAGTCAACAAGCCTTGGAAGCTCATGGAAAAAGCTAAACACCGCTATACAAAATAGCTTGCTTAGTCAAGCAGCAGATAAAGACTGCCTTGTCACTGCTGTCCTAACAGTCCATTGTACTGAATTCTTTTTACCATACCAGCTGCTTGAGCAGTAACATTCTCTTCACCATAACAGCTTCTCGAGCAGTCCAATAGTGACCAAGTATTTAAGCTACTGAAAAAACTGGGTTTGCTGTTTCCTGTAGTGGATACAGTTTCATGCATCTTTAAAGTAGATATCTGGACCTGTAGTTCTGTTTCCCATAATTTAATTCCCCCTTTCACGATTTCAAACCCCCAGGTCGAATATTCAGATTCTCCCACCGAGTCTTATAAAACAGAATAACACTAACTTGGTACCCTGCAACCAAAAAAAAACAATTTTTTTTTAATTACGGTGAAATTTTTTCTCAAGGACCACCTGGGCAGTTTTGGCGATACAAGAAATTTTAACAGACGTTCAACTTTTTTCTTTTTTTTTCTTGCACATGTATTCTCCATAGCTCATACTTGTCTCTGGGGAATCAAATCTTGTGAAGTGATGTGCCGAGTCCTAACGTTGTAGTTTAGTGGAAAATTGCTGGCAAGTGGATGCGCTATAAAATTTTATAGCCATACAACTTCTTTTTCCATCACACTCTTCAAACTTAATTGACTAAGTGGCTGAACCTCATCACCCTCCGCGATGCTTAAAGATAATAATAAATTCGACTATGTAAATTCGGGTAAGGGAGATTTGGTAAAAGAATAAACGAAAAGTCCATACGCCCGCTTTAGAGTCGACCCATGACTCAGCAGATGTTTTCCCTTTAGTTAAATGAGATCAAAGCCACACATTCAATGATAATACTGAACAGTCATTAGCAACCAACTAAAACATTTAAACATTACACCTGACCAAAGTCGCCAGTAAAATTTATGCAGTATCATTTATGTAACTTGCAAATATTTCAAATACAAAGGTTCACACGATCAAAAAACATAAAACGAACAATGAATACAATAGGCGTGTCAGTAATTCTTAAGGTCCTTTCTTGGGGATTTTTTTTAACACATTTAAGTTGAGGTTCAGTTTCCTTTTGCTAACTGTTGACTCAACTTTGTCCACAGCTGCTTTCAACTCTATATCTTTACTGCGCTGGACTTTCAGACTGTCTAGCATAGCTTTGGCAATTTATAGTCCAATCATGTCGTTTGATATGATAGCACTATCCAGCTTTCTGGCAGCTTCTTTGAGAAGAGAGTAAGAAATTTTTTCATGAACGGAAAGCTTTGCTTTCTTTTCCTTCATTTTCTTTTCCAAACCATCTATGGATTCCTTATCTTTGACAAACCTCTTGGTCAACGCCAGACGCTTTTCTTTTTCGCACTGCTTTTACTCTTCTTCTTTTTCCTCTTCGGATTATCTAGCTGCTAAGCTCTCCAGGTACCTCTCATAAGCCATTATCCAACACTTATTGCAGGATAAAATTTCAGATGATATCAGGTACAGTTCTACTTTTCCACAGATGGGTTTTATGGCACTTTTAACGGTTAACTTAGCATTAAGGGTTCTCTCTAGCATCAGCGTTTGATGCTGATCAAACGCATTTTTTTACTCAGAAAAAAACCCTTTCTACACTGGCACTTCCATGCGAAATGGTGAGGCTGGACCATATAACAATCGTCAGATTTGGGCAGCTTTTATCCTTGCTACATCTAAGGAGGTGAAGCCTTTAAGTATCAATGCACTTGTCAAAAAAGGTCTCAAGCTTCTTCCTCCAATCGCATCAGAGCCCATTCATCTCTCAACCTATGTATGCCAACACAAATAGGGAACTGCCGGGCTACCCTTTCCACAGCTTCGGCGTTTTTTCTACAAGCAGGAGCAAGAAATTCCATATGAAACAGTAAATCATCTTTGGAAACAGACCGAACTTTTATTGAAAGTTTTGCAGTAGAAACTTCAAAAGAGGTCATTTGATTGGAAATTGAGAGGGCTAGTGCCTTTTTAAATAGTTGAAAGTGATTGGAGAGCAACTAACACCCCTATCACGCCAACTATTTCCCCAAAAATATCCAATCAAAATTTTGAGATAACAATTTTGTTTAATGTAGTTGAAAGCTCTGGAAATTCGGTCTTTGAGGTTGACGTTTAGACGAGGGCACTTCGTATCGAAATAGTTGTCTGAGGGGGGCAACTAGTCCCCCTCCCACGCCCACCCTCTCATTTGCCCATTATGTTTAAAAACTAAATGTTGCTTTAAGATTAAATAAAAAAAACACTGTGTAAATGCTAATTCTCAATAAAGCATCTCAGTAGTTTCCCAAGAACAACTGAGGGTATTATGTTCAAACTCTCGGGGCCACATCTACTCTTCAAATTTAACCAAATCAAAATAGCATAAGTGTATTCAAGCAATCAAGAAAGTAAACAATTTTTTTTATTTGTGAAAGGTATCAAGTTTTCTATTTCACGTCAACTAGAGGAGGTATGAAACTATATTAAACACTACTATTTGGGACCAGATTCTTAAAAGGGTGTATGGCTGCGCTAATATTACGTGAATGACATTTTGACATTTTTTTTCATAAAACTTTATAGCCATACAGCTTCTTTTTTCATCACACTCGTCAAACTTAATTGTCTAAGTGGCTGAATCTCATCACTCTCCGTGACGCTTAAAGATAATAATAAACTTGATGATGTAAATTCGGGTAGGGGAGATTTGGCAACAGAATAAACAAAAATTCCATACGCCCGCTTTAGAGTCGAGCAATGACTCAGCAGATGTTTTCCTTCGGTTATATGTGATCAAAGCCACATGACATTCAATAATAAAACTGAACAGTCATTAGCAACCAACTAAAACATTTAAACATTACACCTGAACAAAGTCGCCAGTAAAATTTATGCAGTATCATTGATGTAACTTGCAGATATTTCAAATACAAAGGTTCACACATCAAAAAACATAAAACGAACAATGAATACAATAGGGGTGGCAGTAATTCTTAAGGCCCTTTCTTGGGGATTTTTTTTAACACATCTGAGTTGAGGTTCAGTTTCCTTTTGCTAACTGTTCACTCAACTTTGTCCACGGCTGCTTTCAACTCTATATCTTTATGGCGCTGGACTTTCAGACTATCGAGCATAGCTTTGGCAATGTGTAGTCCAATCATGTCGTTTGATATGATAGCACTATCCAGCTTTCTGGCAGCTTCTTTGAGAAGAGATTCAGAAATTTTTGCATGAACAGAAAGCTTTGCTTTCTTTTCCTTCATTTTCTTTTCCAAGCCATCTATGGATTCCTTATCTTTGTCAAACATCTTGGTCAATGCCAGGCGCTTTTCTTTTTCGCATTGCTTTTTCTCTTCTTCTTTTTCCTCTTCGGATTTTCCAGCTGCTAAGCTTTCCAGGTACCTCTCATAAGCCATTATCCCAGACTTATTGCAGGATAAAATTTCAGATGATATCAGGTGCAGTTCTACTTTTCCTCAGTATGGTTTTAGGACATCTTTAACGGTTAACTTAGCATTAAGGGTTCTCTCTAGCATTAGCGTTTGATGCTGATCAAGCGCATTTTTTTTACTCAGAAAAAAACCCTTTCTACACTGGCACTTCCATACGAAATGATGAGACTGGACCATATAACAATCGTCAGATTTGGGTAGCTTTTATCCTTGCTACATGTAAGGAGGTTAAGCCAATAAGTACAAATGCGCTTGTCAAAAAGGTCTCAATCTTCTTCCTCCAATCAGATCAGAGCCCATTAATCTCTCAACCTATCTATGACAACGGAAATAGGCAACTGCCAGGCTACCCCTTCCACAGTTTCGGCGTTTTTTTTGTTTTTTTTTCTTGAAAGAGGAGCAAGAAATTTCATATGAAACAGTACATTATCTTTGGAAACAGACCAAACTTTCGCAGCAAGATGCTTCACAGCGGCTACACAGTGCTTTCTAGCAGCAAGTAAGAATGCAGTCTTTGCATTTCTGTTCACACCTTCTAGCATATTTTTTTCACCAAAGTTAATATCTTCAAGTGCTAAGCAGACATTTTGATCAGCATCGCCTAACAATGTAGAAACCATTTCCCAAGACATCCAATCAAAATTTTAAGATAGTCATTTTGTTCAGCGTAGTTGATTTCCAGATCGAAATTATGTTTTTGAGGAAGACACTCCCCAACAGCCCTGAGGGCAGAATTGTAAGTTATACCCTGGGGACATATAAGTCTTTTTTAGAAAGCCTTGTAGAAACTTCAAATAGATACATTCAAAAGACTAGAAATTCAAAGGGCTAGTGCCCTTTTTGATAGTCGAAAGTGACTGGAGGGCAACTAACCCCCTTCTCACACCCACCTTTTCCCAAGACACATCCACTAAAAATTTTGAGACGATCATTTTGTTCAGCGTAGTTGAAAGTTCTGGAAATTATACCTTTGAGCAGGCCAATCCTCCCATAGTCTTCAGGGCAAGGGTTATAAGTTATGCCCTGGAGGCATATAAGGTTTTCATTGAAATCTTTGGTGTAGAAACTTGAAAAAGAGCTCATTCGATTGGAAATTCAAAGGGCTAGTGCCCTTTATAATAGTCGAAAGTGATTTGAGGGTAACTAACCCCCCTCTCATGCACACAATTTATCCAAACACATCCAATCAAAACTTTGAGATAGCCATTTTGTTCAATGTAGTTAAAAGTTTTAGGAATTAGGTCTTTAAGGATGAAACCCCCCTCAGAGCCATCAGGGCAAGGGTTGTAAGTTATGCCCTTGGGGCATATAAGGTTTTTACAGATAGTAATGTTGTAGAAACTCCAAAAGGGTTCATTTGATTGGAAATTAGAAGTGCTGGTGCACTTTAATAGTCGAATGTGATTGGAGGATAACTAACACCCATCTTACACACCATTACCCCAAACACATCCAATCAAAATTTTGAGATAGCCATTTTGTTTGACATAGCTAAAAAGTCCGGAAATTATGGTTTTGAGGATGACACTCCCCTCACACACCTCAGGGGAAAGGTTGTAAGTTATGCCCTAGGGCCATATAAGGTTTTTTTTATGAGAAGTGTGGTCATAGAAAATTCAAAAAGGAATCATCTGATTGAAAATTGAAATAGCCAGTCCCCTTTTTAAAAGTCAAAAGTGATTGAAGGGCAAGTAGCCCCCTCTCACGCCCACCATTTCCTCAAACACACCCAATCAAAATTTTGAGAGAGCTATTTTGTTTAACATAGTTGAAAGGTCTGGAAATAATGTCTTTGAGGATGAAAACCCCCTCTTAGCCCTCAGAGCAAGGGTTGTAAGTTTTTCTGTTCAAAATAATTGAACAGAAAAAATAAAACCCCGATAAATATTTACTAGTTGGTGTGACAAACACAGAGCAACGTTTGGCTAATAGCTATAAAATACAATAAAAAAATATCTGTCGAGGAGGTATCATTAGCAATAACCTATTTCTAATGAAGCATTTCAAGTCACCTGTTTACCGGGTACTAAATAACTACCATTTTTACCCCCCTCAAAACTTAATTTACCCCACACGTACCATTTTTCCCTATCAGCCACAAAACTCAATTCCTCCTAGAATTATTTAAACTAAATACTTACCCCCGCCCTAGAAAGTTCAGAAAAACACAATAGCCTTATTTATAGTGAAGCGTTTCTTAGTCGTATGTTTACCCGAATATTTAACAAGTACCATTTTTCCACACCAGCCACAAAACTCAATTCCTCCTAGAATTATTTAAACTAAATAGTTACCCCCGCCCTAGAAAGTTCAGAAAAACACGATAGCCTTATTTATAGTGAAGCGTTTCTTTAGTCGTATGTTTACCCGAATATTTAACAAGTACCATTTTCGATACCATCCATAAAACTCAATTCCTCCTAGAATTATTTAAACTAAATAGATACCCCCGTCCTAGAAAGTTCGGAAAAACACGATAGCTTTATTTATAGTGAAGCGTTTCTTAGTCGTATGTTTACCCGAATATTTAACAAGTACCATTTTTCCATACCATCCATAAAACTCAATTCCTCCTAGAATTATTTAAACTAAATAGTTACCCCCGCCCTAGAAAGTTCAGAAAAACACAATAGCCTTATTTATAGTGAAGCGTTTCTTAGTCGTATGTTTACCCAAATATTCAACACGTACCATTTTTCCACACCAGCCACAAAATTCAATTCCTCCTAGAATTATTTAAACTAAATATTTACCCCCGCCCTAGAAAGTTCGGAAAAACACGATAGCCTTATTTATAGTGAAGCGTTTCTTAGTCGTATGTTTACCCGAATATTTAACAAGTACCATTTTTTTCCATACCATCCATAAAACTCAATTCCTCCTAGAATTATTTAAACTAAATAGTTACCCCGGCCCTAGAAAGTTCGGAAAAACATAATAGCCTTATTTATAGGGAAGCGTTTCTTAGTCGTATGTTTACCCGAATATTTAACAAGTAAAATTTTTCCATACAATCCATAAAACTCAATTCCTCCTAGAATTATTTAAACTAAATAGTTACCCCCGCCCTAGAAAGTTCAGAAAAAAACAACAGCCTTATTTATAGTGAAGCGTTTCTTAGTTGTATGTTTACCCGAATATTTAACAAGTACCATTTTTCCACACCAGCCACAAAACTCAATTCCTCCTAGAATTATTTAAACTAAATACTTACCCCCGCCTCTCACAGAAAGTTCAGAAAGACACAATAGCCTTATTTATCGTCGAATGTTTACCCGAATATTTAACATGTACCATTTTTCCGTACCATCCACAAAAATCAATTCCTCCTAGAATTATTTACACTAAATATTTACCCCTGCCCTAGAAAGTTCGGAAAAACACGATAGCCTTATTTATAGTGAAACGTTTCTTAGTTGTATGTTTACCCGAATATTTAACAAGTACCATTTTTCCATACCATCCATAAAACTCAATTCCTCCTAGAATTATTTAAACTAAATAGTTACCCCGCCCTAGAAAGTTCGGAAAAACACGATAGCCTTATTTATAGTGAAGCGTTTCTAAGTCGTATGTTTACCCCAATATTTAACAAGTACCATTTTTCCATACCATCCATAAGACTCAATTCCTCCTAGAATTATTTAAACTAAATAGTTACCCCCCGTCCTAGAAAGTTCGGAAAAACACGATAGCTTTATTTATAGTGAAGCGTTTCTTAGTCGTATGTTTACCCGAATATTTAACAAGTACCAATTTTCCATACCATCCATAAAACTCAATTCCTCCTAGAATTATTTAAACTAAATAGTTACCCCCGCTCTAGAAAGTTCAGAAAAACACAACAGCCTTATTTATAGTGAAGCGTTTCTTAGTCGTATGTTTACCCGAATATTTAACAAGTACCATTTTTTCACACCAGCCACAAAACTCAATTCCTCCTAGAATTATTTAAACTAAATACTTACCCCCGCCCTAGAAAGTTCGGAAAAACACGATAGCCTTATTTATAGTGAAGCGTTTCTTAGTCGTATGTTTATCCAAATATTTAACAAGTACCATTTTTCCATACCATCCATAAAACTCAATTCCTCCTAGAATTATTTAAACTAAATAGTTACCCCCACCCTAGAAAGTTCAGAAAAACACAACAGCCTTATTTATAGTGAAGCGTTTCTTAGTCGTATGTTTACCCGAATATTTAACAAGTACCATTTTTTCACACCAGCCACAAAACTCAATTCCTCCTAGAATTATTTAAACTAAATACTTACCCCCGCCCTAGAAAGTTCGGAAAAACACGATAGCCTTATTTATAGTGAAGCGTTTCTTAGTCGTATGTTTATCCGAATATTTAACAAGTACCATTTTTCCATACCATCCATAAAACTCAATTCCTCCTAGAATTATTTAAACTACATAGTTACCCCCGCCCTAGAAAGTTCGGAAAAACACGATAGCCTTATTTATAGTGAAGCGTTTCTTAGTCGTATGTCTACCCGAATATTTAACAAGTACCATTTTTCCATACCATCCATAAAACTCAATTCCTCTTAGAATTATTTAAACTAAATAGTTACCCCCGCCCTAGAAAGTTCGGAAAAATACGATAGCCTTATTTATAGTGAAGCGTTTCTTAGTCGTATGTTTACCCAAATATTTAACAAGTACCATTTTTCCATACCATCCATAAATCTCAATTCCTCCTAGAATTATTTAAACTAAATAGTTACCCCCGCCCTAGACAGTTCAGAAAAACACAATAGCCTTATGTATAGTGAAGCGTTTCTTAATCGTATGTTTACCCGAATATTTAACAAGTACCATTTTTCCACACCAGCCACAAAACTCAATTCCTCCTAAAATTATTTAAACTAAATAGTTACCCCCGCCCTAGAAAGTTCGGAAAAACACGATAGCCTTATTTATAGTGAAGCGTTTCTTAGTCGTATGTTTACCCGAATATTTAACAAGTACCATTTTTCCATACCATCCATAAAACTTAATTCCTCTTAGAATTATTTAAACTAAATAGTTACCCCCGCCCTAGAAAGTTTTGAAAAATACGATAGCCTTATTTATAGTGAAGCGTTTCTTAGTCGTATGTTTACCCGAATATTTAACAAGTACCATTTTTCCATACCATCCATAAATCTCAATTCCTCCTAGAATTATTTAAACTAAATAGTTACCCCCGCCCTAGAAAGTTCAGAAAAACACAATAGCCTCATGTATAGTGAAGCGTTTCTTAGTCGTATGTTTACCCGAATATTTAACAAGTACCATTTTTCCACACCAGCCACAAAACTCAATTCCTCCTAAAATTATTTAAACTAAATAGTTACCCCCGCCCTAGAAAGTTCGGAAAAACACAATAGCCTCATGTACAGTGAAGCGTTTCTTAGTCGTATGTTTACCCGAATATTTAACAAGTACCATTTTTCCACACCAGCCACAAAACTCAATTCCTCCTAGAATTATTTAAACTAAATACTTACCCCCGCCTCTCACGGAAAGTTCAGAAAGACACGATAGCCTTATTTATAGTCGTATGTTTACCTAGATTCTTGTTAATTTTTTTTATTTCTAAACTATTTTAAATTGACAACACATCGAAGTATTTGCAAATGCTAAACCCTTTTCCTTTTTTTTCTCCACCTTAATAGGATCAAATTCGCAAATCCTATCTACTGACGCATTCATATCAAACTATTGTTGGCTAAAGGCAATTGTCCAGAACAAATCAGAGACCACTCTTGATAGCACATACTTCAAAAATGGAACTGTGGATAACACATGGGTGATTGACAGCTTTCCCTAAAAAACCATTCCTAAATACGCAATTTGACAATCTCTAGTTTTCGATTAATTATGACCATACTCTCAAAACATGTTTGACCATATTATACACTGCCAAATAACCAGTCTGGTAATCTGCCTTTGAAAGGTGCCATGGAACGTGGAACTCCTATACAGGCAACAGAATTCCATACATACTTACTACTTGTATGTTAGAAAACTGGGAGAAATGTAGCCAATCTACATTAGTTATTTATATTAGCTAAATTAGCTAATGTATAATGCAACTACTAACATCTCACTGCAGCACCAAACCGCCTGAAACCAACACAGGTACGCGCGCTCCTCCTCCATCCAAATCTATTCAAAGCCTCGCGCTTTATACCCTCCCAAGAAGTTCCCATTTCCCTTAAATCTTTCTTTATAACTTCCCCCGCCGCAAATGCCCCGCTTTCCTTTTGGCCCTTAACGGCTGGTCAAAAGGGACAATATTCAGCAATCGGTCATCCTTTATATGCAGAGCGTGCCCAATTCATCCCAACCTTTCTCTCAATATAGCCCTAGAAAGTGGCATAGAACCACATTTTTCGTACAGCCTACTGAAATAAGCTCAGTCATCCCGGAACCCAAAATAATCCATAAGTAGACTGCTGCCAGTTTTCTCCAGTTTCTATCTCCAGATCTATCTGCCAGTTTCCCCTCGTTTGAAATTTCAATTAATGAGAAGCAGTGACACAATTTCGTAAAAACCTTATGTCGGAAGGAAGGGGAGCCATGTTGGAGCCAATTTTCCAAAGTCAAGTGAGAATGGCAGTGAAAACTGAAAAATAAGCCATATAGTGCCATAAGGGTTAAAATATACTAAAGAAAACCGGCCCTTTTCTGTTAAGCTTGAATTAACGCTTGGTTAAAAAGAAACTTTAAAAACGCGTCAAATTTTGTTTACATGGATTTTTCTTACGTTTTACTAGTCATCCAAACATTCCGGGGGGGGGGGGTCAAACCCCTTTCCTGGATATGGCCTTGGCTTATTCATATAAGTTTGCTTTTGATAAAATAAAGGGCTGCATTACGACATATATAGGTAATTACGGTGGGATCAAATCTTGATCTTAGGGTTTAGGTTCGACGCATTGTCTTTGATTCCTGGTTCAATGATACACAATCATTGAGGGCTTAATCACTAGGATTATATTTTTAATAACTGGGTTGGGTTTCTTCTCTGAACACTTAATTTTGCGAAAATTTAACAAGTAGAGTTTATGTTTCCCATAGAATTGTTCATGTTTGGTCATGGAGGATGGTGTGTTTTTGCGACATCTAATAATACTTGGGTAGGGTCAGGACTTAAACGTGGTCCTTGGTATTTAATGTTTGGGACCTTGTCGTCTAAGGATAGTTATTTGACAACATGCTTGGGTCGGGGTGGTTCTCTAGATAGTCGTCAATTAATATATATATATATATATATATATATATATATATATATATATATATATATATATATATATATATATATATATGTGTTTTTTCTGTTTGACGATATTGTTTGAGGTAGTGCTACCTGGTACTAAGTTTCGGTAACAGGAACTGTCATCAGGGTATTGCCTTCAGGGTATTGCCCTCAGGGATTTATTTGGTGAGTACTTATCGTTGGTTGACGAATGATGAGATTACATGCTACTAGGTTGTATCTGTGTTGCGTGGTGGTATACCATGATTGTATTTCCACTGGTTACTCCGCCTCTTAGAATACAAATATCTAGGCAGAATCATATGCTCTTTGCAATCACGTAATTTAAAACACATAGGGCAATGGTACATAATTAATAGAATATTGTAAAGGGACTATTAATTGAAGCAATAGTTGTGGTACGATATCAAATTAATATGAGTAAAGTTAAATTTAAAGATAAAACGAGTAAAAGTAATTCTCATACTTTTTTTGCATATTGCAGCGACACTGGAAACTACTGCATCATTGGCGCTGTACTGAAAACAAATCATATTACAAATGTTTTCTTTTGTACTTAATATTGAAAATAAATATTAAAATTACAGTAAAATTTTGAACTGGTGAGCTTCCAGCAATTAATATCATTATACATAAAATATTCAGTTTAGTTTATTAGTTATTTCCAAGATTTTAAATACAAATATAGTTTCACTGCAAACAAAATCTGGATACTACCCCCTTCTTTAACTGTAAAAACCTAAAGCCTTCTGTGTCATTGGCACTTCACTGAAAACGAATTACTTGCATATTAAAAATTTATTCTTTTCTTGTTCTTACAGCATTGAAAATGAAAATAAAAACTACAGTGAAAAAAAAAATCTTAAACTGATGGATCTTTCAACAATTAATGACATTATATATCTAATATTAAATTTGATTTTGTTTATACTTTCCAAGACTGTTCAAGACTCATATTTTCAGTAAGAAACCAATGACACAGTAGGTTTTAGGCTTCTGCAGTGAGGCAATACCCGAACTCTTGTATCTTATTGACCTTTTGTGAAAACAAAAGGTCAAAAAGTCAATAAGGCTTTAATGTTTTATTGGGTCTTTTTCTAAAAACTCCTCATTTTGTTGTGTACAGCCAGCCCTGCCCTAAAACCTACCGAAGCCAAAAAACTACTGCATCATTGGCGCTGTACTGAAAACAAATCATATTACAAATGTTTTCTTTTGTACTTAATATTGAAAATAAATATTAAAATTACAGTAAAATTTTGAACTGGTGAGCTTCCAGCAATTAATATCATTATACATAAAATATTCAGTTTAGTTTATTAGTTCTTTCCAAGATTGTAAATACAAATACAGTTTCACTGCAAACAAAATCTGGATACTACCCCCTTCTTTAACTGTAAAAACCTAAAGCCTTCTGTGTCATTGGTGCTTCACTGAAAACGAATTACTTGTATATTACAAATTTATTCTTTTCCCGTTCTTACAGCATTGAAAATAAAAGTAAAAACTACAGTGAAAAAAAAATCTTGAACTGACGGATCTTTCAACAATTAATAACATTATATATCTAATATTAAATTTGATTTTGTTTATACTTTCCAAGACTGTTCAAGACTCATATAGTTTTCAGTTATTTTTATTTGATTCAAACTTGTTATTTTTATTTGATTCAAACTTAGTTATTTTTATTTGATTCAAACTTGATTTGCATATTCAATTTAAGTTTCACTTGTTTTAAGATTTATTTGTTCATTTACATAAATATATATTGTATGTTTGTTTGCATTGATTGTTTATTTAATTTGTTTGTTTTAAGTTCCATTTATATTTTAATAGCAAACTATTTTTTTTATGTTTTAAGCTTGATTTTCATATTCAATCTAAGCATTACTTGCTTACAATCTATTTATTCATTTATTTTATTACTTGTTGTATGTATTTTGCTATGATTGTTTATTTAATTTCTGTTCATTTTGGGTTTCATTAATTCTGTAGTAGTAATTTCTGGTCGTTTTGAGTTTTAATTTTAACAGGTATTTGTATCTCCTGAGCTTAAGTTTAAAATGGCCTTTACTTTTCTTTGAAAAACTTTTTTTTCAGAAAGTTTGTTTAATTAATTTTTTTACTGATAAAAACGTTCGTAAACAAAATTAAACAAGTTTTGAGAAGGCCATTTAACCAAATTAAAGTAAAATTAATATGCAATTTTTTTGTAATTATTCATGTACGGTGAGCCAAAACCAAAACCTGCATTAATTCAAACATTTTCAAAAATTAAATAAAAAAAAAACAAGTTGTTTTAACTGAAAGGAAGGAATGATGTTAAAACTTAAAACAAACAGAAAATATCCCATATATGAAAGGGCATGTTCCCTCCTCAATGACTTGCTCTTTACGCTAAAGTTTGACTTTCTCACATCTCTATTTTTTAAGCAATAAAAACTTAAGCATAAAGAGCAAGGAGTAGAGGAGGGGACAGCCCCTTTCATATACAGGATAATTTCTGTTTGTTTTAAATTTTAACATCGTTTCTTACTTTCAGTTAAAAAAAACTTGTTTTTTTTTATTTAATCTATGGGAAGATCCAAACCTAACTAGCCATAATTCAAGTTGTAAAATTATCAAATTAAAGACTTGTGCAAAACCTTACTAAATCCAAAACAAAGACATTTCCCACTGACATATTAGATTCTAGAAGCAGAAATCACAATCATCATTGAGACAAAAAGTTTATAAAACTGATTACAGATTACTACTTCCTTTCTAGAAAGATTATCAGTTTCACCATCTGGCTGATCTATAGAAAAGCAAGGGTTACAATTTAAGTTATGAATTTACAGGTTTTTCTGTGGAAGAGGCATATGGCTTTTTATTAGGTCCATTTGATGCATTTAAAAATAATAACATCATAGCCAAACTGACATCTTTTGTGACAAGTTCCTGGAATTTTTAACCAGTTTTATTTCAGAAATATATTTTTAAAATTTTAATTTCTATCAACTTTAGGGGTCTGTTTTACCTTTAGGGTCCTAATCAAGGGCTAACAATGTAATTCCCCCAGATGTACTTATTGAATTATAAAATTGTATCAAAAAAGATATCAAGGGATGTAGGGAACTTAAATTCATCCTAGCTAAATCATGTTACAGACTACAAATTTATCTGAATAGCTTTATACAAGATTGACATACAACCCTAAGCACCTTTGGGTAAATTTTTGGCAGTTGAGGGTAAGCACTAAAATAAATAAAGATTGCCCACTCTACAGTATGGAGGAGGATGGTTTGGGCTATTTTCTCCAGAGGCACCACAAGCTTTTTCAAATTAGGGTCAATTTTCATGACCTTCTTCTTGGCAACCTTACATCATTGATTTCATGTAAAACTGCTGTGGTGGGAAATTTTGTATTGAAGACAATGCAGGTGAGGACCAGATGTCATTAAAAGTCTATAGTGCTTGATTTTGATGTTAATGCTTTGTAGTTAGATTGATGCAATCATGACTTTTTACATGGCTCTTGGGTCATCCAATACTAATTATATTATGTAAACAGAGATGTGTGTGATACTTCATATCACAAATATCCAATCAAAAAGAAACCTTTCTACATCAAAATATTTGAGCTTATTCGAATTCATACAAAATAACGACACATTGGAATAAGCCCTTACAATAGTTATGTGTCTCTGCAGGTAAAATGTCTGCAACATCCCTCCTCCAAGTGTGCTGTATCCAAATCCACCAACAACATTCTTGTTCCCAGGCAGCATGTTGTACCAAAATTACCCAACTAGCTCATAATTTCATCATTCCATTTCTTTGGAATAATTGTTTTATGATCCAATATATCCTTAAGTAAGCTATTAAAATATCAAAAACATATTTTTATATGATTTAATCTAATGTGCAATTATAAAGAAGGGACAACCATTGAGGCATAAAAATGGATACACAAGCATCCATTACTTGCATACACAAGCCATGCCCTTTCCAACACCATTTTATCTACTATCAAAATTAGGGTAAAAATGATATCCTGCACAGTGGTAAATTAGTTGCTGATCCTGAGCTGAAAGGCAAAATTATCAACCAAAATTTCTCTTCTGTTTTTGTCCAACTCCAGTATTGTATATCCTACACCTCCTTTATATGCTGTATCAAATTAGATAGAATCAACTCTGATTATAAATACTTTGGTTCTAAAGGTACTTATATCCCTCTCAAGAGGAACTTTACTAAAAATTATATGCATCTTGAACAGTCTTGGAAAGTATAAACAACATCAAATTGAATATTTGATATATAATGATATTAATTGTTGAAAGATCACTCAGTTTAAGAATTTATTTCATTGTAATTTTATTTTCAATGCTGTTAAAAGTGGAAAAGAAAAGATTGGTAATGTAATTCATTGTCAATTAAGCACCAATAATGCAGCAGCCTTTTGGTTTTTATTTACAGTTAAGGAAGGGGGCATTATCCAAACTCTTGTTTGTAGTGAAACTATATTTGTCTTGAACAACTGTAGAAAGAACTAACAAAATAAACTAAATATTTGATGTATAATGATATTAATTGCTGAAAGCTCAACAGTTCAAAATTTTACTATAATTTTACTTTCAATTTCAAGTAAAAAAGAAAACATTTGTAATAAAATTGATTTTTAGGAAAGCACCAATGACACAATAGGTTTTAGACTTTTACAGTGATAGAAGGAGGCAATACCCAACTCTTGTTTGTAGTGATTTTTGTTTGTTTAAAGCTTGATTTGTATATTAAAATTAAGTTTCACTCGTTTTAATATTTACTTATTCATTTAAATCAATATTTATTGTCTGTTTGTTTGCATTGATTATTTATTTAATTACTGTTTGTTTTAAGTTTCATTTATACTTCAATAGCAAAATATATTTTTTCATTTTAAGATTGATTTTCATATTCAATCTAAGCATTACTCACTGTAGGATCTATTTATTCATTTATATTATTACTTCTTGAATGTTTTTTGCAATAACTGTTCATTTAATTTCTGTTTGTTTTGGGTTTCATGTATTCTTTAATATTAATTTCTGGGTGTTTTGAGTTAGAACTTTAACATGTATTTGTATCTCCTGAGCCTAAGTTTAAAAAGGCCTTTAGTTTTCTTGTAAAAACTGATTTTTTGGTAAGTTTTTTTAATTAGTCTCTGTTTGTTTTTCATTGCAGAGTTTCAAGTTTTTAGAAATTCCTTATTTCAAAATCAAACATTTTTTTTAGTCAAGTGTTTAAAGTATCAAGACTGGTATCAAAGTAACAATATCAAAGTGAAAAAATGGGTTTGTGTCAAACATGGAGTTTTTATTATCTGATGTTTGAACAATTTTTAACAAAATGGCTATCTCAAATTTTTATTGGATGGGTTTGGGGGGAAAAAGGTGCAGGGCATGACAAAATTTTGCCAACAAAGTCAGAATAAAAAAAGTTAGAAGTAGTGAGAGTTTCTATTTTGGGCAAGTAGATGTTATGGAACTGGCACAAAGCAGCAGAATTTAGAAAATATAACAAACAGAAGTGCATTATTCCTTATATTTGCCTATAGGACCCTTGTTTTAGAGAACCAAATAAATAAAAGATAATATTATATCAGACAATTGCCCAGAATTTGGTTTCAGAGGGGTGGGGGCCTCAGTCTACCTAATATAACAACCATGAAAGCAAAAAATGTATTGATATTAACATTGTTTACAGAGGATGAGGCACAATTAAAGTTTAAGAAACAGAATCAACTGCATTTAGAGAAACTAGCAACAATAGATGACCTAAACCTCTCACAGTAACAGCTGCTAGTCTTTTTTGGCTGCAAATTGATCAAAAACTTGGTCAGCATTGACCTGGATATTGTGGTTCAGGGTCATGTGAGCTAGTCTGTTCAGATGCTCCTTGTCCATTGAGCTCTGCAGATAGGTTTTTAATCACTTAAGATAGCTAAAGCTCCTCTCAGCAGAAGCAGTAGTCACTGGTAATGTCTGAAAAATTGTCAAAAGCCTTTGAATGCATGGGAAAAATTTTGCATCACAAGACACAAGAGTCAAAGCAACAGTTGATGGTTCCTCAGACATTCTGAGCCACTTTGGTTTCCAAAGGACTAACTCACATTTGAGCACATGTCTACCCCTGTGAAATCCCTTGTAAACAGCAACAGCATTCACAAATTCATTAATTTTTAATGACTTGCAGTTAGCTGGTAAAAGTCTTCCAATTTTTTTAAAGATGCCTCCTGATGGCGCAAAAATCTTTGATCAAATTCTTTCATAAGTGAAGCAAAGTAAGGTTCAAACAATGACTTGCAATAAAAAACCTTGATGGACTCATTATCATTGATTGACTTTCAGTGGATAGACCTTGGAACAGTCGGAGCCACATTTAACTCTTGTGCAAGCTCATGGGCTTTCTGAAAACTTGTTTCAAAATTATTTTGTTTTGACTGCAGTAAAGTATCAGAACATAGCTTAACACGCCAACAGTACTCAACTAAATTTAAATCTTTGGCTTACAGTGCCTTAGAGACAGAGAGCATTATGGCACTTACAAACTCTAGCATAGCCATTGTGAACATAAAACTAAATTTGCTTGCTGCTGAAACCAATGCATTTGCTTTTGAAAAAAACTTCTGTAATGCATCATATGCTACCAACCATCTCCTCAAGTACAGAAATAATTGCACAATAAAAAGATATAAAAACTAAAATGCAATCATGACACTCTACCCATCTTGTTTTGCACAACTTCACAAGCTTCCTCCCAGGACTATCAGGAGAAACAACAGCAACTGCTTCTACAAACATATTTATTCTTTTTGGTGAGGATAAAAAAATTATATAATCTGCTGTATAGTAGCAAAGGTTGACCTAACAAGTCCTACCCTACTAGTTTTACATAAAGCCAAATTTAAGCTGTGTGATGCACAGTGGGTGCAGACCACATGCGGATATTTTCTCCTACCATTTAAAAAAAAATAACCCCCACAAATTTCTCCATTTTTAAGCTGAATGCAATGCATTGGCTGATGATTTGTTTGAAAACCTGAGAAACTGCTCTTCAAGTAAAGCACAAGTTTCATAGTAGTATCTGACTACAAGAACTAACCAGAACTAATTAGGGTTATCAGCATGTGTATCAAAAACAGCACAACAAACCTGAAGAATCCTTTGATGCTATATGCTGATGACTGCAAGCTCCTAGGACTGGCCCAGAACAATCTAAATCTATCAACTATGCAAGAAGATCTGGACAGACTATCTAGATGGTCATTGGATTGGTGTCTACAGTTCAATGCCTTAAAATGTAAAGTTCTACATCTTGGACACAATAATCCAAAACTTGCATTTCACATGGGAGACGCCCAGCTTGAGGCAGTCAGTGAGGAGAAGGACCTGGGGGTTATTGTTGACAATGAGCTGAAGTTTCACTGCCACTACCAAGCTCAAGTTGCAAAAGCAAACCAAGCCATTGGCCTCATAAAGTGAGCACCACCAGAAAGCCAGGAGTGATTACAAAACTGTACAAATCCATGGTTGGTCCTCACCTGGAATTTGGCATGACCCTAGCCTCTCTGTACGATAAGATGAATGTGAAAGTACTTGAGAGTGTCCAAATAAGAGCAACTAAACTTATCTCTGCATTCTAAGACAAATCTTATGAGGAACATCTCACCTTACTCAAAGACCCTACCTTAGTATACAGTAGGAAAAGAGGAGATGTAATAGCAACTCATAAGTTGCTAGAAAACGATCTATTAAGTCATGTCTTTTTCCTGTCCTTTTCAACTACCACAAGAGGACACACCAAGAAGCTCCAGGCCCCAATCCAATTCCTTATTGCAATTCATTCAATGCAGAGAAGCTAGTGCAGTAAAATTCTACTTTAGTTACTTTTACCTATCTTGGAAAGGGGTGAGGTTAGGAAAATGAAACTTTCAAGGATGGGTCTACAGGCTAAAATATGTCCTGGGAAGTATTTTGAAGTACTTATCTCCTTTCCTTCTCCCTCTAGAGGATCCTGAAATTTGCCTACATGACAAGTCTATACCTATTGAAATTTTGACAAAACAACATTTTACCTTAATTTTCAGTTATAGGATTCTTTTTCTCTGGCTTTAGTTCTGAAAATGCAATTCCTGTTATTTGAGTAGTATTTTAAGCCATATCAATGTTAATTTTCAAAATTTAGGAAATGTATTTGCATATCTTTAAAACTCTATAAATCAGGATTGAGCAAAGTTGTGAGGCTGAAAATAATTTTGTTGGACTTCATTTTAAGCAGAAGATCTATTTTACAAGGTTTCACTTTTATAACACACAGATTTTTAAAGGTCATCAAAGGTCAGGACCCTCTAGAGGGAGAAGGAGTGGAGGTAGGTGCTTCAAAATACCTTCCCGGGACATAATTTAGCCTGTAGATCTATCCCTGAAAGTTTCATTTTCCTAACCAAACTCCTTTCCAAGATAGCCAAAAGTAGCTAAAGTAGAATTTTACCGCTAGTGCTTATAGCTGCAGGGGTTGAATAGTGAGAAAAATTTCTTGACACCTTGTTTGATTACAGGAGGCAATTGCACGTCCCGAATAGAAATGATAATTATATTTGCAATCAGCATAAAAAAAAGGCATCAAATGGTGTATTCACTTTATTCCTAGCTTAATTATATGGTTTAGTATATACTTACCAAGAATTGTTTTTTTGATGAGTTTCCTTATGAAGAAATACGCTCCTTGGGTTGTACCACCCAATTACAAACAGGGGTAACAACATAACCTCCTCCTTCAAAGAAGCCTAGGCCTATATTGAAACACATCCTTGCTTTCCAAAAGCTAAGTTATTTTAACTTACCTACCCCTCCCGCTTAAAAAAGAGACTGTTAGCTCTCCATAGTAAACTGGTAGACAATCTTAGTTCTGTAGGCCTACTTCACTTTCTTGTATAAATGGCTATAGGTTATTGATACCTGATAGCATAATTTTAAAAATTTTATAGATAAGTTAGATCTTAATAGTCAATTAGTTCGCTAATTCTGTTATACATACACACTAATTATATATAAAAAACCTATCCAAAATATATTCAAACCTATCCAAAATTTTGGTAATTCATGATGCAAATGATGAATTCAGGATTGTGTATATGATAGATGTCGGAATCTTTTATTCAAAAACACTATTACTACTACTGTTAACAACTCACCGCAGCACCAAGCCGCCTAACGCCAAAACAGCTACGCACGCTCCTCCTCCACCCCAATCTATTCAAAGCCTCCCCTATTACACCCGCCCACGAGGTTCCCATTTCTTTTAAATCTTTCTTTATGACGTCCTCCCACCCCAGACGGGGACGACCTGCTTTCCGATTAGCCCTAGATGGTTGGCCGAAAAGAATAATCTTCGGCAATCTGTCATCCTTCATCCGCATAACGTGCCCTAACCACCTCAACCTTTCTTTCATTATAGCCCTAGAGAGCGGCATTGAACCACTTTTTTCGTATAGCCTATTGTTTGAAATACGGTCAGTCAGCCGGGTACCCAGAACAATCCTTAAGCAATTTCTCTGAAAAACATCTAGCAAATCTTCATCCGCTTTTTGGAGCTTCCATGCTTCAGAGCCATATTTGACCACTTTAATCACTGTAGCTTCTATTATCCTAATCTTGGATTGCAGACTTATCTTCCTGTTCTTCCAGACTTTTTTTAACTGTGAAAAAACACCCTGAGCCTTGGCTATTCTATTTTTAACATCTTCACTGCTCCCACCATCTTTACTAACAGTACTACCAAGGCCAGTGAAGCTGCCCACCCGATCAATCTTTTCATTACCCAGCGTCACCTTTTCATCTTCTCTTATTCCTAGCCTTAGTGACTTAGTCTTCCTAACATTAATTTTCAAGCCAATTCTAGCACCCTGAACTCGCAAAACCTCTAAAACTTCATTCATTTTGCTCACACTTTCATCTAGGATGCTTAAATCATCAGCATAATCCAAGTCCAGGAGACTTTTTCCTCCCCATTTGATTCCGTGGTCTCCCATTGCCTTTCCTGTGCTCCTTAAAACAAAGTCCATCAAATTAATCCATATAAAAGGGATAGAACACATCCCTGCTTAACTTCTGATTTAATACAAAACCAGCTGCTAACTTCATTTCCTACCTTAAACGCAGCAGTGTTATTCTCGTACATAGCACTAATCGCTTTAATGTATTTGTCTGGTATACCATAAAAGGATAAAACCTTTACTAAAGCTCTTCTATCAACAGAATCGAACGCTTGCTCATAATTTATAAAACTGAGGACCAAAGGTGTTTGAAAACTCAGGCACTTCTTAATTATTAGCCTAAGAGTGAAAATTTGGTCGACACATCCTCTACCTTTTCTAAAACCGCACTGCTCTTCTCTTAAAACTTTGTCTACGGCATCTCTCAGTCTAAAAAGTATCATATTACTAAGTAATTTGCTACCTACAGAGACCAGACTAATGCCTCGATAATTACCACACTAACTTTTATCACCTTTCTTATAAAGTGGCTCAATTAAGGTTTTCCTAAAATCGTTAGGTACTTCCCCTTTTTCAAAAATCATATTTATAACCTTCAATAACTTATTTCTAACCCCAGAGCCATCATGTTTAAGAAAGTCATTTACCACCCTATCAGCACCTGGAGCCTTATTATTCTTTAATCCTTTTAGTACTGTTGATAATTCCTCCTCACAAAACAAATCTTCCTTCACATCCAATGTAACACAAAATTTTTCATTTTCCTCTATATTTTTCCCTGCAACTCTATCTCGGTTAACCAAGTTCTCAAAATGTTCGGTCCATCTCACTTTAGTTTTTTACTTATCGCTAATTGCGACCCTATTCCTATCTTTAACTGGGACAAGTCCCTCTCCCTCTTGACTGCTCCCTCTCAATTTGTTAACATGCCAATGCAATATTTTACTATTATGTCGTCTAGCTGCATCCTCCAGATCCTTGGCAATTTTATCCATGGCATCCACTTCACACCTCCTTAGTTCATATTTTAATGCTCTCTTCACTTTCTTTACATTTCTTTTGTTTTCATACGATATATCACTCAGATAATTCTTGTACAAGTCCTTTCTCCTTTTTATTAAACATAAAGCTTTTTCACTAATATTCTTAGCTGCAGTTCTAGCTTTCTTCCCTAATACACCTTCAGCAACTTCACAAATTATTTTTCAAAAATTATTCCAACCATCTTCAACATTATCAAATTTTAAACTCTCAAGTTTAGTATTCAACTGTTCCTGGGAAGTTTCTCTCAAATTCTCATCCTGGAGTCTACCAACATCATAACTTCCCGGGAGGTAGTTACCCTTCCGATATTTCAGCTTTAAATTAACCCTTGACACTACTAGATGGTGATCTTTACTTTTAACATCAATAACAGCACTTCTATATACCCTAGTATCTTGTATTGATCCTGCCAGTCTTTGGTTTACTATAACATAATCAATAAAGTTTGCTGTCTTACCATCACGTGAATACCATGTTAAATTATGAGCCATTTTATGACGAAACACTGTATTGGTTATAACTAGATTGTTATACCTACAAAATTGCAAAAGTCTGTATCCATTACTGTTTTCTTTTCCTACACCAAATTTACCTAAGCTGGGATACCATCTATCCTTATCTCTACCAACTTGGGCGTTAAAATCTCCCAGTAATAAAATCATATTTCTACCTTGGACCTAGTCTATTTGCTCCTGTAACTGTAAGTAAAGTTCATCTGAGTCACTAGTATCTCCGTCAGTCAGTTCTACAGGGGCGTATACTACTATAATTGATACCCTGAAATTTCTAGTCATAAAATGAGCAATTAGTATTCTATTATTAATACCTTCCCAGCCTAAACAAGACTTAGGAGCTTCCTTATTCATCATGAGCCCTTCTCCCTGTCTATGTACCCCATCTTTCCTGCCTGAGTAAACAAATTCTATATCACCTAATTTCATGCTTCCTACCCCTGGGGCAGCTAAAGAATAATAATTAATTTTGCAAAATATACTTATCATGGGCTACTGTAAATAAATTTAGTCAGTAGGGTTAAAATCAAAAATATTTGTCTAAAAATCTTGGCACAAATAGAAAGTTCCTCCTGTTTTATTTTCCATCAGCAATCCAGTTTATAATTGTCAGTCACTGAATAATGGTGCAACTTTTAATTATTCATAATTGCAAAAGCAGAAAGAAATACGGTGAGCCGGCAAAGTGGTTGGCTGCTGTCCCATCTCACAGGTATGATTTAACTGAGATGCCTATCCAGGAGCTCTAAGAGGGGGGTTTGAATTAAATTTTAGAAAATATGGAAATTACTAATCCCAACCTCTAATCAACACTGCAACAAAGAAATAGCTGGAATTTCATAAAATTCTGGAAGATGGATGGAGGAAATGGTGGGACAATTTAAGATTTGCCACAAAATTTTATACCAAAAAGGGGCAGCAACTAGTTTTAACACAGATATCTATGAGGTTTAAGAAAAATACTAAGTTTTAGATAACAGCATTGTGTTATGGATTGCCAAAACTTCTTTCTTGTTGGTAAATATTCCTTTAAATTTTTTTTATTTTACACTTTTTTTTCGGGACCATAGCAATGTCCATCATAATTTCATGTAGGAGCTTTATTTTTCTTTTAGTAGGTGGTGGAATGGCCTTATCCAATAAAGTACCTAACGTCTGAAAATAAATGTTTTTTTGTGAAATTCTTAGTGAGTTTTCTATAAATTTAAGGACATCAAAAGAATTGTATTTGTATTAATAGAAGAACATAAAGTAATGCTTGTTGTTATTATTTTTTAAATTTTCTACCATATACTTGCAAATTAAGCAAAAATTCTCTTCAGATAGCACCAATTTATGACTCATTAGGTCGACCCACGCTATTCTTTTCAATATCTTTCCAGCTTCGCGTTATGTGCAAGTTTGGTATAAAACATATTTGTGATAGGTTTGGAGCCAGATGGAAGGAGTATAACCCCTTACTAGATCCGTCAATGGCCTTGCTTGCATAATTAGCTGTATCTTAACTATCATGCACATTTCACAGTTTGCGAAACTGTTGAAAGTGAGAAAATTACGAATTACTACAAATTTTCTGAAAGTGAAATACTTTAGTTTACCGGCGACTTGATCGAATACGGACTATGATCGTTGATTTTCATTTAGATTATGGAAAGTAAGCTTTTGTGCCCTGTAAAATAGATTTAGTGTATATTTGTCCAGTTTTGAATTTTCTACGGAGACAAATTATTAACAAGGCAGATAAGGATGCTGTTGTTAAACTAGCAGCGAAATTCTTCAGAAAAGATGCAGTTAAAGACACTGTTGAAATCTGTCGTGATATTTTTAAGGTGGATATTCTTGAGAGGCGCTGAGGCTCACATCTGAGTGCGGGTCATATGGCCGACTTTTACGAATTGCTCTCGGACCGAAAATCGAAAGATGATCCTGTTCTACAATTTGCGATTATGAACCCGTCAGATGTTCCAGTTTTTCAAACAAACCAAATACTATTGTGGCATAAAAGATTAAATGACTGTATTCGAATGCTAAATTTCCTGTTCGAATGTTATTTTTAGTAATTTACCTGCTAGTATGCAGTCTTCAGAACTCGCTAAGCAACGCGAGTGTATTTCAAATTTTGGATGCTTACACAAAGTCGACCATGTTGAGTCTCGGACAGATAGGCTACTGGTGATTATTAAAGATAATGATTTAGCTGCATCGGTGGTAAGTTTACTACCACCCGGTATACGCATCAGTGCTAAGATCGTAAAGAAGGAACATTTAGGAATTATACGGATTGAAAAGGAATTTGAAGATTAAATTATTCCAGCTCTAGTTAACTCTGTTAACAAGCAAAGCGCTTTGGAGGTAGTTCAGTCATGCAGTTGTCCTTTAAGTCTGAGCTAGATCTCGATATCGTTCTAAAGCATGGCATTAAAATCTATTGTTCACTTTTCCGGGTGTCAACTCCCCTGAACTGACCCAAGCACTGCTATAAATGCCAAGGCTTTGATCATTTTGCTCGTGAATGTATGAACGAACATAAATGTGGTAAATATGCCGGGGCCCATGTTAATAGCCATGATAATGCATGCTCATTTTGGTGGAAATCACAGAAGCAACAGCTTCTCCTGTGCCGTGTTGAAAAGCCATATGCCTGCCAGTACTTCGAGCGCTCAAGCTTGAGCTTTAGTACCCGTCAAGGAAGAATATATTTCCACCTAGTTATGTAATAAACCAGTTGCAAATATTTCCAAGCCTGATCTGCGAAGAGAAAGGCTTTTTGAAGAAATGAGGAGGCCAGGTAAGTATGGTGGCACTAGACCCTTAAGGTCCAAACCGGCGGTGCTGATCTCCGTTTCATGGCCCTTCAGCCAGGAAGTGCAATGGGGGGCTGGAGGCCAGGTAGCCAGGCTGTAAATCCAAAAAAGAGAAAAACTTGAAAGTTGAGCATTCAAAATTTGAGCGTGTTAGAACCTGTCAAGGCTAAATGTATTTCAACCCAATCTTTGGGCACATGCAGTTCTAAAATTGAACCTTCAAGAAAAAGTTATGGACAAGCATCTTTACACGATGCTGCTGCAGAGGCTAACCTAGACATGTAACAGTTGCTTGTTTCAAAAGTGCACATACAGACACACTAGACAATACTCCTTTACATTGGGCCGCAAAAAAAAGGCAAATATCCGTAGCTAATTATCTTTTAACAATAGGAGCGAACCTCCATTTAAAGTAAAAAAAAATAGAAGATTGTGGACAAACACCTTTACACTTTGCTTCTGCTGAAGGTCAACTAGAAATGTGTCACTTACTTGTTTCAAAGGGCGCACATATAGACATCTTTGATGGTGGATATCGCACTCCTTTACATTGTGCCACAAAAAAAGGACGCATATTTGTAGCCATGTATCTTTTAGGAAAGGGTGCAAACCCCAATTTAAAGAGTCTAAGAGATTATTACACACCTTTACACACTGCGGCTGAACATGGTGAACTAGATATTTGTCAGTTACTTGTTTCAAAGGGCGCAAATATAGACGCTTTAGATGATAAGAGTCGTACTCCTTTGCGTATTGCCGCAAAAAAAAGGGCAAACATCTGTGGTGGATTTCTGTAGAAAAAAAGCAGTCGCTAAACTAGAAATTGTCAGGCTACTTCTTTCAAGAGGTGCAAAAATAGATGTTTTAGATTCCTTCGGGTGCGCACCGCTACATTATGCTGCCAGAGATAACAAGCTAGATATTTGTCAGTTACTAGTTTCAAAGGGTGCAAAAACAGACAACCATGGAAATTTTTATTGTTGCATTCCTTTACGTTTCGCCGTAGAAAAAGAGAACATATCCATAGCTAATTATCTTTTAGAAAAGGGAGCAAATATCAATTTGAAGCATAGCGAAACAGTTTTACACTATGCTGCTGGAAGAGGTAAACTAATCATGTGCCAGTTTCTTCTTTCAAAAGGCGAAAATATAGACGATTTAGATGATAATGGTAATACTCCTTTACATCGTGCCGTACTTCTAAAACACATATCCGTAGCTGTGTAATCTCTTAGGAAAAGGAGCAAGCCCCAGTTTGACGAGTCGTAGGGACTGTTTCACACCTTTGCACACTGCTGCTGCACGAGATCAACTAGAGATTTGTCAGTTACTTATTTCAAAGGGCGCGCATATAAACGCTTAAGATGATAAGAGTCGCACTCCTTTGCACACTGCTGCTGCACACGATCAACTAAAGATTTGTCAGTTACTTGTTTCAAACGGCGCACATATAAACGTTTTAGATAGTAGGAATTACACTCCTTTGCATCTGGTTATCAATCTCGATTATTACTTCACACGAGCCATACTCATTGCTAGTTATCTCATAGAACAGGGAACAAAACTCAATTTAAGGGCAGATTGCAATCAGGAGGGTTGGGGATATACAGCCTTACACATTGCTGCTGAAAATGGTAAAATATTCTTTTGTCAGCTACTTGTTTCAGAGGGCGCTCATATAAACATCTTTGATTGTGATTATCGCACTCCTTTACATTATGCCGCAGAAAGAGGACACACATCTGTAGCTACGTATCTCTTAGAAAAGGGAGCAAATCCTAATATGAAGAGTCTTAAAGATTATTACACACCTTTACACTCTGCGGCTGAACAGGGTAAACTAGATATTTGGCAGTTACTTGTTTCAAAGGGTGCGCATATAAACATTTTCGATGGTAAGTATCGCACTCCTTTACATTGTGCTGCAATAAAAGGACACATATCTGTAGCTATATCTCTTAGGAAAGGGAGCAAACACAAATTTGAAGAGTAAAAGAGATTATTACACACCTTTACAAACTGCTGCTGAACATGGTGAACTAGATTATTTGTTTTTAGTAACTTATTAGCTGCTAGACACTTTAGATGATAAGAGTCGCACTCGTTTACATATTGCTGCCAAAAATGGGCAAACATCCATGACTAATTATCTCATAGAAAAGGGAGCAAGCCCTAATTTAAAGGCTTGCAGTTTTCATGGGGATTGCGGAAGTACACCCTTACACTTTGCTGTTACACAAGGTCAAACGGACATGTGTCAATTACTTGTTTCCAAGGGTGTGCATATAGACATTTTAGATGATGACGGTTAGGCTCCTTTACATTTTGCCGCAAAAGAAGGACACAAATCTGTAGCTATATATCTCTTAGGAAAGGGAGCAAACCCTAATTTGAAGAATCTTACCGTTATTACACACCTTTAGACACTGCTGCTGAACATGGTGAACTAGATATTTGTCAGTTACTTGTTTCAAAGGGCGCACATATAGACGCCCGAATCCCTCTAATTAAGTTAAATCTAGTTCCAAAAATGAAAAGTCCTTAATCAGCAAAGAGAAAAAGTGCAATTAGCCTCAGACAAAGAACGGCGCTATCCAAGCTTTAGATTTCGCTAAGACAGTGAGCAATAAAAAAAGGTGCTGCGCACAATATTTCTAAGGAAGTTTAAATGATAAGAACCGTGTGAACGTTTGAATCATCAGAACTATTTAAAACAATTTATTGGACGAAGGGTTCGCATCCTTGGGCCACTCGAGCCAATTGTGAGTCAGTTCTCACAGCGCAGGACTAAATAGCTACGTTTGATAGTGGGGTAAAAGTGCTTTTTAAAAATATTCGTAGAGGAGAATCAGGACCATTCAGACAGAATTGCTTTTTGGAATGATTCGTATTTGAGAATCAGGACCATTGAGACAGAATTTTTGGCGTACGATCTTTGCAATTCTTTCATGTTATATCTTGGTCACCGTTATTGTCATTTTCACCAGCAACTCCATGCGTCATGTCGGAATGGGTTTGTCAACAGACAGATGGAATGCCCATTCTCCTTGATTCATGGAATGATGATAGGGCTGAAAGAGTCGATATAGTAGTTCTACTGAAAATAACTAAAGTAACACTACTAATACTACTAACAACTCACCGCAGCATCAAGAAGCCGAAGGAGTCATTTGGAGTGACCCACTGCTGTTCACCTAAATATGTAAGTTTCAATAAATCTATTGCCTTTTTACCTGTGTTTATTTCATTTTGTATGTCTGAATCTAGCCAACAAGGCTTGCGCTACCCTCAATTAATGAGAGAAAATAAAACGTGTAGAAATATAAATGTGACCTCTTTTCCTTGAGCTATCTGGAGATCAGATTCCCTGGGAACGTTACCTTGGAGATATGCGAACTAATTACCTATTATTAGACTAGATCCAGACATACAAAATGAAATAAACACAGGTAAAAAAGCAATAGATTTATTCAAACTTACATATTTAGGTGAACAGCTCCTTCGGCTTCTTGATGCTGCGGTGAGTTGTTAGTAGTATTAGTAGTGTTACTTTAGTTATTTTCAGCAGAAATACTATATCGACTCTTTCAGCCCTATCATCATTCCATGAATCAACTTTTTAAAGGAGAATGAGCATTCCATCTGTCTGTTGACAAACCCATTCCGACATGACGCATGGAGTTGCTGGTTCGTTACAGAAAGAAAATACTAACTTGATGAAACGTGACGTCGCTGAAAAACACAAAATAGTGATTAAAAGACCAGGGGATAATGACATTTTATTCTATTTCAGGAATCCAAATCCATCAAGAAACAAACACCCCTGCTCGAATTTTTCTGACAGAGGAAGTAGAAGAAATGCGAAAAAGCAACAGAAAAACCATCCTACCTCAAAAAAGTCAAGGTGAGTCTTCTCTGGAAACAAAGTGTGTTATAGACTACTATACGAAAAAATTTATTCCTTACATTACGGAAAAAAATTATAAAAATTAAAAAAAAATTATCCAACTAATTTACTCCTTTTTATTTTTATAATTTCGCCTTTTTTCCTCCTTTTTATGTTTTAATGAGTTTTTAATTGTTTTATATGGTTCAACTAGTTTGATTTCTAAAGTTGAGTTGTAGTCGAAACGAGGGGCAGTCGACCTTAATTATTTCTAAAGTTACCAAATTTGTAAGTTTTATGAGTTTTTTTTTCAAATTTTAGATTTACACTCAAATGCATCAACAATTTTCGCCATCAGCGATTCGAGTTTTCCAATAATTTCATTTACAATTGTTAGAAACACTTTTTTGCTATGTTGCAAAGTCCCAATTGTCCATAGAACTGTTTTTTTTTACATCAAGCATTGGATTCTGTTGGACATCAAATAAAAAAAAGAAGTTTTTTTAAACTGAAAGTAAGAAGCGACATTAAAACTTAAAACGAACAAAAAATTATTCCGTATATGAAAGGGTCTGTCCCCTCTTCAATACCTCACTCTCTACGATAGAGTTTTTATTGTTTTAAATAATACAGTCGCGAGAAAGAGTTAAACTTTAGCGTAAAGAGCGAAGTGTTGAGGAGGGGACAGCCCCTTTCATATACGGAATAATTTCTGTTATTTTTAAGTTTTAATGTCGCTCCTTACTATCAGTTAAAAATTTTTATTTTATTTAATTTCTGAACGTTTTTAAATTAATGCAGGTTTTTATTTTGGCTCACCTTACATGTATAATTAAAATGAAATTTGTATATTAATTTTACTTTTTTTTGGCTAAATGGCTTTCTCGAAGGCTGGTTGATTTTATTTACGAACATTTTTATTAGTAATAAGTATTCGTAACTTACGAATTCAGTTACGTAAAGAACTTCCATATTCGTATATGTTTATTACGTATATTCGGGAGGTTTGCCCGCCTAGTCAATGCCTAGTTCTTTATGCTAAAGTTCGAATTTTCTTCCAATTCGTTAAAAACGACCCGTTAATCACAAAGGCCGTTAATTAGAATAAATAGCTCTTACGAAAGTACTAAAAAAACTTAAACGTAAAGAGTGAGGTATTGAATAGGGGGCGAACCCAATCATATGCGCAATAGTTTCTGCTCATTTTAAGTTTTGATGTTGCTCCTTGCTTTTAGTTGAAAAACGTGTTATTTTAAATTTGGTTCAATAACCAAAAACTAGAAATTGTCAAATTCCGTAACCACAGGATGGTCTCATTCTAGAAATACTGGTTTACAGCTGGATGCCTTATAATCATGTTTTTTTGCTATAAATATCCAGCAAATTGGTCATTCTCGATCAGTTGATTAATAGAAGTTGTAATAAGCCTGTTAGAATCAAATTTACCTGTTTTTTTTTAATGGAGAACAAAAGAAATACAATGGTAAGTAAATGTACATTATTCGTGAACTATCATAAGAACATAATCCTTTTTTTCCTATCTACCATCTGGGTTTGGCACAGAAAGCGAGCTCAAGTAATTACATGACACAAACATTAGCAATTACATATCGACGATAAAATGCGCATGCGCTATAACAGCTTGTTAGATATTTTGATTAAAAAGCTACTTTGTCGCTTCTCGTAAAATTCTGTCCATATTTCACTGCACTCTTAATTAAGCAAACTTAATGAGAGGAACATCGCCTACTCAGCTAACAATCAAGGGTAATTATTGTAGAGAAAAAAGAGAAGTTGGAGAAGAGGGGAGGGCTCCCCATTACTATTCTGAATAAATAATAGATGAAGAAAATTTGCATTTTTTCATGTATCGTATTTAAAAATGTGTTTTATGGCATTCCATACAGTTATAGGCTATTTGAGTCTAAATGTTTCTTAGGTACCTTTACAGAAATATCTCGTTTTTTTAAGACTATAATTGAACAATATGCCTCCTTTAAATATATACA